>CP092876.1:17998801-18065272 GCA_030710605.1 Cordylochernes scorpioides | reverse complement strand
TTTCAAAGTTTTTAAAGAACCACAATATTTTTTCTTGCCAACAATAAATAGTACTCACATAAATAATATTTGCGTATGGAACTATATATATATGTCATAATATATGCTCTTCCAGGAATAATAAAGTAAACCTACAGTCAACGAGAGAGAGGCAACTAAGTTACGGCATTTTGAACCACTGGCCACATCCCGGAGGGGCTTTTCTTGGAACCCTCAGGACTATTTTTGGACAGTTGGGGGGTGGTGTGCGACACGAACGGTCGTTCAGCGGACATCCTCTCGTGCCCTCTCTCTCGCTGGTTGCCTGGAATTCCTTTTCCAAACTTGTGGTTTCCTTATTTCTCTCTCCCCACATTATTATCACTATATTGCCACATATATATATTATATTATCATAATGTATAATTATACAAGGTCATAGAGACTATATTCATTGATCAAATTCACAAGTTTGGTAGGGTTGGAATACAGGCCCTGTCTTGTGGCTCCCATGAATGATTCTAAAAAGAGCTGCTGTCGTTGTTTGGCTACCCAGGGAACACCACATGACTGTCAGACTTTGGTTCCTATATAAAGAATTATATAAAGAGCCGCAGCTTCACATCCAAAGAGCCGCATGTTGCTCGCGATCCGCAGTTTGGCGACCTCTAGTCTATGCCGTTGGCCAACTAAATTTGTCTCTTCCACCTTTTAGGGCGATTTCTCCCCACTAAGAATAAAAGAGTGTCTTTCCTCATTACAGGAATGAAGTTAAACGCCTATCTCAGCTTCCATTCGGTCCACTTTTGCTTTAGCCGTCCCATTAGGATGCTGCTCGCTCTCTAGCGGATATGTACTCACACTGGGAGGTACAAAACGAGTTTTTCATTCAGAGGCTTCGAGAACAAATGGTAATTCGCAAAATTCTCTCTCCATCACCTTTTTCTTTTACTATCTTAATATATTCTGGAATTGGATTTTCATTGAGGTTTCTTTTTTTGTATTTTACGTTGTTGTTGTTGTCACCTCCAATGAAGAGCCTCAGATAAATCTCTATCACAGCAGCATCAATGTCCACTATCTTGGGTGTGTAAAGCTGCTGCTCTGGGTCCATGTCAATTTTCTGCAAGGCTGCGGCCATTGCTGGACATGAGAATATGTGAGTAGGTGTTAGTTCCACACCAGGACAGTTGTTGATGTCATTTGACGTGTATTTAACTTCAAAAGTAAATGTAAAAGCATTTGCTAATGGAGAGAGTCACCTATCATATAGGAATCTCATGATATATTTCAATGATGTTTTCAATATTTTAAAAATCTAGTACCCAAGGACTTGTGTTTGACGTATCAATAATTAAAAATGTTTGTTCACAGAAACGCCATGGGAGATTTCAGCCTCACTTGGCAGAATATTCCTTCCATCCAGCCAAGATGACGTTTCTGAGGCCTCAAATCATTCCGGTAAGCAAATATAACAAAATAACGATATAGGTTTATAAAAATATATCGAAAACCTTTCTCGATAAGTTTATTTTATTACAAAACACCGCGGGCTTTCGAGCTCTGGCTATTCAACGGGTGAAATTACAACTTAAAGTAAGTCAGTTAAAGAGCGAGAAAGCTCGCGGTGTTTTGTAATAATAATAATAATAATAACATATTGCGAAAGGTTTTCGATATTTTTTTCTTGTAATTCGGTAAGGCACACATTATATATCAACATATATAGTCACGACCGTCATGGGCCGGTTCTGTCACGGATGCGCGCGCATCATCATCATCTAATGATAATAATAATAATAATAATAATAATAATTATTATTATTATTATATTATTATTATTATTATCCATCAACATATATAGTCACGACCGTCATGGACCGGTTCTGTCACGGATGCGCGCGCATCATCATTATGATCATTATCATTATCTAATGATAATAATAATAATAATAATTTATTTTCCAAAACGTTACAAGATTTTCTCTAAAAAGTGTAGCGAATGGTCAGTCTATTTACATATTTTTATTTACAACTTCAATAAATGACAACAGTAAAAGTAAACAAAGATATTTACATTTGCTATCATGACTCCTGGTAGGTGCTGTGGCCCTTGCCGTTATGGTCCCCTGATGTCCTGCAGCTCTCCAGCAGTCTTTCTATGGCCTCTACTAGTGGCTCCTCGATAAGATGGGCCCCTGGCCTTGATCCATTCTTGTCTGTCAGGTCTCCTGTCATCTGCTCTATGTCGTTCACCTGGATCTCTTCTATGGTCGTCGTATCCCTGTGCTCCATGTCCGGTGTTCCACCTTCCTCGTCATCACATGCCAGCTCCCTACATCGTTCCAACAATCTATCCATGGCTTCCATTTCTTTATTTCTCTGTAACTTATCGTAAGGTTCATTCTTCTTTTCTGTTGAGATAATTTCCATCGTCTTTTTTAGCACCAGGGTTTGAATATATGCAAAGTCCCTTTTTCTTCTGTTTATTTCCTTCCTGTATTGTTTGTTATATTTGGTTACTATTCCATTCCATGTTAAGACTATCGGCACTACTTTTACGGGCATTTTTTCAGTTTGGGCCATTTCCCTCGCCAGTAGCTGGTATTTTCTTTTCTTTGTCAGCTCCGTAGTTTGGATATTGTCTTGGGAGGTAACCCCTATCTCTATGATTGTTATGTCTTTTTTTATTTTGTCATATACTATTAAATCAGGTTTGTTAGCTCTGATATTGATATCGCTTATCATTGGCAGGTCCGTTATTATCTTGGCGTATGAATTTTCAATCTTAGTCGTTATTTTGTGGAGCTTTATCTTCTTGTTCTCTGTGAAATTATATTTTCTTGCCAAGTTGAAGTGGACGCATCTCACCACTTCATTATGCCTCTCAGTGTAGTCGTAAGGAAGCAATCTTCCACAGTTTGTAGCAAGGTGGTCCACCGTCCTCTGTACCTTTTCACAGTGAGGGCATTTCAGGTTCTTATCCTTCGGGAACGTTTCTATCTTGTATGAACATGTAGAATCCTTCATTTTGTGGTGTGTTGTTTCCCGTTTTGAGCCACTGTGAGGATTCTATCATGTCCAATAGCGGTTGGTCTTCATTTTTAAAGAATGTTCTGTGGATTATTTTCTGGCCAATGATTTCTCTTAGATTTTCAATCTGTTTTTCTTTCAGAGTTTTCATTGTGATGTTTTGGGCTTCTATTTTGTACTTGTTTTCTATAATTAGTTGGATGTGCGTGAGCATTGTGTTTTCGCCCTGTTCACACGCTTTAATGGCTTCCTTTCTTTTTGTTGTCTCCCCCCCAAATATATACTTGTAGAGGATTAGCAGAATTCTTTCGTTTTTTTGGACCAAGTTCACCAATCCTCTTCCCATTTCTTCGCGTTGAAGATATAATCTTTCTTTATTTGCTGGCTTAAGATGGATTTTGAATTTGCTCAGCGTTGTTCTCACCTTTTGGTCCAACATTTCTAGTTCTCGCTCACTAAACTCCACGATTCCAACGTAGTTGTTTACTGCAAACCAACATGCCACACTACATTCATCCAACAGATACAACAGCTATACATTACAACAGAAAGTCGACAGGATATACCGAGGACAACGCAAAGAGGATGGAGCCTGGAGAACAGAGCAACGCCGAAGATCACCACCATGCCACCCACAGCCACGGACATCGTGACACAACTCGCGGAAACCATCCAAGACATCGCCGCTTCCAAGCCTTAGGTAGATAGCCAATCTTCAATTGCCACAAAACTTGCATTCTACTCGCCATTACAAATCCAATGTGCTCGACTCAAACATCCACAATCCACCTGACGACGAGAACTTCTCCTCCCTCACGCCTTCTCCAACCATCACCAAGGACGTGACCATGGCTACATCAACCAGTACGAACTTTCGGACTACACTCCAAAGAACATTTTTGTACTGTGAGTACAACCTATTTTAAACCTGTATTTAAAGTATTCGAATATCAAGTATATTTTTATTACAATTATTTCATTTATATTTTAGCCCCTACTAACTGACATCCATTTTTCATTTCATTTATGCAAATTTCATTTTATTCCTTGGGTCATATTTTATATAAATTTCAAGAAAATAATTATATCCACATCATAAAATTCTAAGTCTACCAATCACCTATAATGCTTCATTATATGCCAGTTAACCTATAGTAATTTAACCATTTCAGTTTCATTTACTTTTAAATCTCCATATCAACAACAACAACAACAAAAAGCCTTTATTGGGGCCACTCGCCCTATACAGGATTCGCCAGTTCACAAGGGATAGGGAGAACACTGTGAGGCCTTTTTCCGGGATATAGTCTTGTGGAATCCAAATATCGCCATCGCTATATACCTATTCTTTGATATTTCATTAATCAGTGCCGGGAATGAAGGACAAAGTTGCCCCGTTTTATCATTTAATTTTCGTCTTTCCTCAGACAGAGCAGCACAGTCAAATAAGTAATGCAACATCTCCGTTGTTATTCCTGATCCACAGAAAGTGCATTTCAGGTCTTCACGCCTCAATAAAATCAAATGGTGTTCTCTGAAAAAAATTGAAAGGGTTCTAAATTGTGCAAGTAATCTGATGATAGGAAAAGGGAGTTCAGTTAAGAAGTATTCTTCGGTGGTAAAGGTTGTATATATGTCTCTATAGTGGGAATATAACTTTGATTGGGTTATTCTTGTTAGGTCGTTTTGTATTGTTTGCTCTATCGCAGTTCTTAATATTCCAGGGATAGCATTCCTTAGTGAGTCAGGATCATTACAATAAGTAAGCCACGAGGATCCGTTATTATTAAGTAAATTGCTTAATTGTTTTATAAAACCGATGGGCGCACCTATAGCACAGGATACTTGCCTCATTCTAGTTAAACAAATTCGAGGCAGTCTATTTGTATCCATACTCAGCACCCTCAGCCAATATTTCAAGGTCAATTTCAGAGCTGTTATTATTAATGAGACGCGGCCTGTTTCTGGTCTTATTATGTATCCTGGTGTATATCTAGGCAAATTCAAAAACCTACGAATAAATGTATCTTGTATATGATCTAATAAATCTTTATACTCTGTTGCCCAAATTGGAGCAGCATACATCAAAACAGCCATCACAATTGAGTCAAACAGTTTCATTGCAGAGTTTAGTGAATTAATTTTTGATTTCGCCAATATTGGGGTTGTAGCATTTATTGCCGCAAGTGCTTTTCCTTTGAAAAAGTTTGCGGCTTGAGTGGTTTTAGTTGTACTGACCAGAGGGTATCCCAAGTAGATATATCTTCTTGTTACCATCAGAGGTTTACCATTCCAGTACCATCTATCTTCTCTTGAGGGTTTACCACCATTGCGAAATACCATAACCTTCGATTTGGACTCGTTCAGTGTCATTTCGTTCACACCAATATATTCCTTCAATAAATTAATCTTTTTTTGGAGGTTTACCCTCGACTCCCCTATAATAGCAATATCATCTGCATACATCACAGGTGAACATCACCAAATTCCGGAAGGTATACACTCGTCAGATCTGAGTTGTCATACATTTTAATCAGGTCCGTCATGAATAATATAAAAAGTAATGGCGATAGTATCTCCATATCATAAAAACTTCAATTTAATTTTTATCATAAAAAAAAAATTACTATCTTTCCATTTTCTTATTCCAGTGATAATTTTCGCTACCTTATCAACAAACTTTTTTAAAATCAATTTTAAAATATAAATTAACAAAATTTCAAAATTATCACTAGTCAACCATCTATCCTTCTTCATCAAAAGTTAAATATAACGCGGGACCGTCAATTCCCCCAAAAGCTAGGTCACTTCCCGACAACGTCTACGTCCCCTCTACCAATTTATTTCGGCGTAAAATTTACACTCTCTACCCACTTAGTGATATTTTTTTTTCTCTCGCTCACAAGTAAACACAAACACATTTATTCCAATAAACCATAGCCATCTCAACAAGCCACAATAATTTTACACAAACAAAGCCAATCTCAAGCCACACAAACTCCAGTTTAAGACATATGACCCACTAAACACACCACATCACCAACATTCACAAAATTTCGTTGTATGTTCGTAAAACCATCACCTATGACTTCAGTAAACTTGTTGTTCATGATGAATTAGGCTAGAATATTTTACACACACCGACTTCACGTGACACATTTCCATTTACAATTTTTTTTTGCACGTGTCACAGCGACTCAACAAAACTTTTTTTTTCACTTTTACCAGGCTACATTATGCCTTCATTTTTCCTGTGACACATTTATCTTTTTTTTTTCTATCTCACTCGAAAGCGTGTCCGCGTTGAAAGTCTCATCAAGAACATATCTTAACCTAACACTTCGTGAACAATACTTTTACTAAGGCAAAACTTATGTCGAAGCACATCGACGTATGAACACCGAGATAACTAAATTCCCCATGCCATAAACATATAGCACATCACAACTAACACATCACCATAGGTTCTATCAACTACATCAATGCCAATCCCTGTATACTTAAAGATTGTCTTGGCTTGAACACCAACTGTTCTATATATTTCCTACTTTAAAATATGTTTAGTATTGCTACTTTCTTTTCATATCATATTACTTTTCTATTTTTAATCATTTCAAATACTTACATTTTTTTAATGTTTCGCATATTTATTTATTACTTATTTTAATTATATCTCGAGTTTTTTCATGTTTTTACTTTTGTCTTTTTATTTTTATATGAACAATCGAGATGATAACTTTTATTTTAATCTTCAATGTTCATAATCATTTTTTACTTTTTATATACTATTGTATTCATCACACACAATTTTCAATTTTAACTTTTTTTTTAGCTTCAATTTTTAAATCCAAATTTAAGATTTTCAAATTCAAATTTTAGAAAATGCATCGACACCATTACCCTCCAAATTCTCATGGCATCTCAGCCCATACCTTATCAGAGAGATCGTTACTATCCGCTAAAACTTTGATTTCTCACATTTATTCCATCTTAACTACAAACGCTTCTTCGCTGTAACCTTCCCAACAGTCGAACTTGAGCAGCTAGTTAGATGAGTTTTTTTTTTCATTCACGGCCCGGTTCGAGCATTATCGCCCCCCCCCCCCCCCCCCTTTTTTTTTCTCTCACATTCGGGCAATTATTATTTTTTATTTTTTTATTTTCAATCACCTCACTTTCACCACTGCCTTACCTCGGCCAAATCGTTTTTTTTTTAATGCGACAGAACGACTCTCTCTCTGCCACACTCTCTATCACTCTTTTTCTCGACCAAAGTTTCCACCACCTATTCCCAAATCCCTCTGATAGGACAGCCCATGTCGAATACCTTCAGCATACTGTAGATGGACCAATGCCTACGATCCCATAACGTCGCATTGCATCGCAGTACCAGAATCTATTCAATGCCCACCTATCTAGACTTTTTAAATTAGCTCACCCTATAATTCAATGCACTTTCAATTATTGATTCCAACATTCAATGCTGTATATAATCACCGAAATTTATATTTATATCTTTACATTTTTTAAAAATCTTTTTTTCATATATTTTTATACATTGGGCTTAACATTATTATTTGTTAACATTTCTCTTTTTATTGTTAATCATTATTATTAAGGAAAACATACCCAATGTTATAATTCTACAACCCCATGATATATATTAAACCAATTTGTATACAAATTATTTTCCCCAATTTTAATTATCTTATGATTTCATCTATAATCACCATAAGCTAATTTTCATCAACCAGGGCATAAACTGTTGTAATATATTCCAATATATCTATGTCTCCATGTATTGTATAAATGTATATGTAATTGCCAAAGTGACAAAATTTCGAGTGAGTGACAGTCGATACCAGAAGGAGGAAAGAGGTCCGAAAAACAAGTCGGGTATGCCCCTTTCTTATGCAAACAGATAGGTCGGCTTTGAGACACAATGATGGACAGACCCCTCTAGACAGATCTCTCCCCTACCAGTGTCGGCTAAACTCACTCGCTCGCCATCTCTATGGTGCCATCCAATATGCCTCGTCCTTTTGTGTGATCCCAATCACGCCTGAAACCACTCTAATCATTGTGGCCACCACGACTGCAAACCAACATGCCACACTACATTCATCCAACAGATACAACAACTATACATTACAACATATATTATTTTTATTTGAATTTATTTTTAAATATTCGAATGATTCCTCCCTCTCATTAGCTCTGTCTCGAGCTGGTTATTATGGAAGCCATGGTGCAGGGGGAATTGGGATAACAATCCCATGAAGGACAGAAATGTCCTGCGTTGTATCTGGTGACATGTGCCAGATTCTGGGCAGGTTTCCACTCCAGAGGGGGAGGGACGGGGCCCCTCTGGGGGTGAGGTGGAGGGTCCAGCTCCACCTCTCTCGCACTATGGCTATGTGGAAAAGTTTGAGAATTTCCTCTTTTAGAGAAAGTCACGTTTTGACTTAGTTCTTTTCCAGATTCTATTCTGAGAAGGATTTTTGAAGCAAGCATTGAATAGCTACCAGTTTTTTTTTATACCAACTAGAGACAAGCTGTTGTGAGAATTCTCTTCATCATGACGTATTGCTACTGTCAAATGGCTGTTAGCCATGTGAGAATTTATTAACCTGTAAAAGAATAGCATGCCATTTTGAAAAAGCAAACTAAAAGAACTCATCAAGAATGATAAAGAGGAATGTTCAAAAAGTCTCAGTTTTAAACTTCTCTCCAAGTGTGCTATTCAAGTTCTTTCAATCATATGTTTTTAAATGTAATTTTCAATGATCATGGCACACATCTTTGATATATATATTCCTATTAAGATAATTAATAGAAAAAAATAAAAATGAACTTCTATGGATGTACCATTCTGAATATTTAAAAGCTAATAGAACTCTATATTCAAATATTTTCCTTAAAATATCATTGACCCCTCCTTTTATATACTGGAAAATAAAGACTATTTATACAAAACGAGGCTTGTCCTTTTTTCATTTTCTAGAACATTTGTATTCATGAAAGGATGATATAATTGAATTAATAAAATCAAATACATTGAAAATAACACTGGTCTACAAAAAAAAGCTTTAAAAAAAATCCCAAATGAAACAATATCTTAATGTGAATTTTCGTGCTGATTCCAAATATACATTATCTTTTCTATCACGTAAGGTTTCTGAGTGACAACCTTGACACAAAGGTGACAATATTACGTAAGCTTTTGGCGTAAACCTCATTGCATTAGCTAGTGGTGATAAATTTGCTGCGTGTTTATTCTTGCTTGGACAAGTTGATACATAAATCAACGATTTGTTTGATAGGATTGTAGTGGAAGATGGCAAATTTAATCTAATATCTGAATAGTTTTATTTCCCCCCTTTTTTATACATCAAATTTTTATTATAGATCGTGTACACAAGACGGTGCCAATATGCCAACGCGATTCGTGAATAATCCAGATACTTTCTACTACATCTGTAGAGAATTAACTTTCATGGGACCCCTCAGCATTGCTGTCAAGCTTTAGCTCGGGCTCTTACAGAATGGATTAAATTTGCGGTTCCAAAGGTATGGAGGAAACCAAAAAGACCATTATATTCAGACTGTTATTTTTTGTTGACAAAAACGACAGGTATTACTTCTAAATCAAAACATACCAATAAATATCCTGATTTTACATCTGGTATGAGACCTGTACCTCAGAGTGATGATTTACCTGTGCCACAGCCTCCCGAAAACGTGAAATTTGGTGGACGATGATTCAAATAGTCATGAGCAAGAGTCAGATGACACAAATTTTAAAGCACATGCTTTATTCGAACTTCATTTATTAACTGAAGGAGATTTGAATGATCTCATAAAATTTCAGCTTCTAAGATAAAAGGTGGAATCTGCTGCATAAGGACACAAAAATATGTTTTTTCGCAAACGACAAGATGAATTTCAAGACTTATATTTCACAAGAAAAATACTTAGTGTACTGCAATGATGCTGTTAGTTTGATGGATGCGCTTGGCCATGAAAATAATACAGTCGAGTGGCGCTTATTCATCGATTACTTTAAAGTTAGTTTGAAAGTTGTTCTCCTTCACAACAGTATTAAGTTCCCATCGGTGCCAATAGCACACGCATTCAAAATAAAAGAGTTACAAAAGCATGAAACTGCTTTTGAAAAAGATAAACACGACAGATAGAGATGGAAAAATTTAGATTGAAAAGAAAATTAACGATAAATCATAAAATAAATCTCTTAAAATATTCAGCAAAAGAGCGGCAGTGATTTTTCACCTAAAATATATATATGAAAAGTTAGTGAAATTCACAATTTTAATATACTTGGTTTAAAGAGCTATTAAAGAGAATTTTGAAGGTCTTATTAAAGGTCATGTTGAAGACTAAGGTCCTGTTCAGAAGATCCTCTTAAACGTCCTTTTGAAGAACCTTTTCCCTATAGAAATCCCTGCTAAAGGTCCCGTTGTATATCCTGTTGAAGCTCCTGTTAAAGTACTTATTAAAGTTCCTATTGAATGACTCACTGAAGGGTTTGTTGAAGAACCTGTTGAGGGGCCAGTTGAAAAACATGCTGAATAGTCTGTTTTAAAACGTTTTGTGTCCCCCCATGAAGAACATGTTGAAGGTGTTATTAAAGGTCCTGTTGGAAAGCCTATTAAGTCCCCCGTTGAAGAACATATTGAAGGTGCTATTAAATATCCTATTGTAAAACCTATTAAATCTCCCATTGAAGAACATGTTGAAGGTGCTGTTATAAAGGTTCTATTGGAAAGCCTATTAAGGCTCCCGTTGAAGAACATGTTGAAAGTGTTGTTAAAGGTCCTGTTGGAAAGCCTATTAAAGCTCCCGTTGAAGAACATGATGAAAGCGCTGTTAAAGGTCCTGTTAGAACGCCTATTAAAGCTCCCGTTGAAGAACACGTTGAATGCGCTGAAAAAGGTCCTGTTGGAAAACCTATTAAATCTCCCGTTGAAGAACATGTTGAAGGTATTGTTAAAGGTCCTGTTGGAAAACCTATTAAATCTCCCGTTGAAGAACATGTTGAAGGTGCTGTTAAAGGTCCTGTTGGAAAACCTATTAAAGCTCCCGTTGAAGAACACGTTTAAAGTGTTGTTAAAGGTCCCTGTTGGAAAACCTATTAAAGCTCCCATTGAAGAACATGTTGAAGGTGGTGTTAAAGGTCCTATCGGAAAACCTATTAAAACTCCCGTTGAAGAACATGTTGAAGGTGTTGTTAAAGGTCCTGTTGGAAAACCTATTAAAGGCCTGTTATAGAACATGTTGAAGGCACTGTTAAAAACTTCCTGTTAAAGAACCTTTTAAAAATCCTGTTGAAGAACCTGTCGAAGGGCTTATTGAAGAATACGTTAAAGGTGCTGTTAAAGATTATTCCGTTAAATATTCAGCTGAATTTGCTGTTAACTGTCAAGTTGAAGATCTTATTGAGGGTCTAACGAGATACACGTTAAGGAGCGAATGGCTCAAAGCATGTCCGATATATTCAAATAAAAATAAACATTTCAGTTTACCACTTTTATTAGAGAAAGTCTCCACATTATAGTCAAAATTATCTATTTCATGAAATATACATATAGCTATTTTACTAGTAAAAACTATAGTTTATTTCATATTTGTCTTAATTTTGGTACTTTGAGCATTATATAAAACTCATTCATTTATGTAAATATGAAATTAGTGTTTTAAAAAGTAGAAACGTAAATTGAGGAATGAATATAAAAATAGTTCGATGTGTGTGCAATAAAAGAAATTGAAATACATTTAAAGTGCTGTTTGTATGTTAAATTAATATATTTTGAAAAAATTTCGCAAATAATTATATTATAGAATTTTACAGTAAATTTAATAACTTGAGTTTATATCCAGGAAATTAATAAACATATTTTATATCGAAAAAAAAACATTATTTAAAAGATAATAAATGATGTAAATTTATCTTTTTGTATATTATTTTTACTTGAAGCACATATTTGGTTTCTTTTTCATGCAAAGTTTTTAGGGTCATATATTTTTCATATATGATTATATTGGGGAGTGAAAAAAATGGGACAACAATAAGAATTGATCAGAATAAATTTTAAAATAAAGACCACGTGACGCCAGAAAATGGGAAATTGCTGTAAAAGAACAGAAAGCAATGAAAGCTTCGAAATCCCAGATAATCGCAAAGATATAATCAATCACTACTTTGCCGAGGAAATATCAATCCTCAAATCTGGTGAATCCAGAACAAGAAGGAATGGAAGGCGAATTTCATTCAAAAATGAAATTGAAGTTACCTTCTTCGATACCTTCGAGGAGCCCAAGCGAATAAAAAGAAGACCATCATTGAAAATGTTTGCCGATTCCCTGTTCGTAACGGGAAGAAATTTCCCAAATACACCAGCTAGGCCTTCTTCGCCATCAGATCCTCAAAATGACCAATCAGATGAGACAGAGGACCTCCTCAAAATCGTTGCCCTTAAGCTGGAAATTTGCTTGGAGAAGAAAAACGAGATAATGGCTCTCATCCACGAAAAACGAAGATCGCGTAAAGAACTTCGTCTTCGAAAAAGCGAAGAAACGTTTTATGAAATCGCCCTGACTGAAATCTTCGGAGAGTAAGGTACGAACTCCTCAAAAAGGTTCCCATTATATCTTCATTTAATACTGAGTAAACGGTTTTCATATTGAAATTTATTCTATTCACTTTGATCCAAATAAAAATGCATACAATTTTTATAGATCAAAATTTTAGTTTTTTTTTTTTTTGAGATTGATTTGCATAATATTTTTATTTTTAAAAATATGAATATTAAAATATACAAGTATCAGAGTCATCAATCAATTCTTAATTCTATCACCGTTTGCTTTTGTGAATGGAATAAATACCCAAATATGGCCATTTCTCATAAGCATCGATGGTTCAGTGGTAAAATGCTCGCCTGCCACGCGGGCGTCCAGGGTTCGATTCCCGGCCGATGCATTTTTTTTTTACAATTTTTAAAACTCATTTATATATTATACAAGAATGATATCCACGACGCCAATTTATAATTGTAACGAATAGTATTTGAATAAAAGCATTTAATCGGGTAAAACCCGGGCGTTGCCCGGGTCTTTCGGCTAGTATATCAATAGATTTAAGAATATATTTTCTTTTAGATATTAGAAATTCAGAGAGAGAACTCTATAAAACGATTAATAAATGTTAAAGATTATACTTATGGGAAACAATGGTTTTAAACTAAGGAAACTATAATAGAATGAAATACAAAACTACTTTCAAAGCGAATATAGTAGAACCCCTCTTGAAAGTGTCACGAAAACATGGATTGTCTTAATTAATTTTTTAGATTGTTATTTATAAAGCATGGATTAGGAGAATAAACCTTATTTTTAATGTTAAAAAGTATTTTTTATGGAGGTGGTTGTTGTAATCAGATGAGTCGCTCAAGGAAGATTTCTGTTCCAAAATTTTATAATTTGATGATTACGATTAACTATAGAATTTTTGAAAATATATTTATATTTTTTCAAGATAAATTCTCTTTTTAATTTGTATTATTAAAGTCCAATAATAGCGAATACATTATTTTCAAAGCTCATCAGTGATAAACCCTCCAAGGAGTTCCACTAATTTAATCTACTAAACAGCTTTTCAGACCTCTAATACAGTATTTGGACGATTCTTCTTATATATGCATATATGAAGGTTTTAATATTAGTTATCGTTTTAAAGCAAGCTATGGAAATAAGCAATTAGGACATTAGAATTACATATAAATATTTGTACCGTGGAATTTTATTCCTTTAACAATAAAGTGAAGGCCAGTTTGGTATATATTAAATGTAAGGCTATAACGCCCCATCTAAGAAATAAAACTATAAAAAGCACGAAATTTTCTTTTCCAAATAAAACATTACTGGTTTTGAAGATAGAAATTTCATGGACTTTGTATTTTTTTAAAATAACTACTTTGCTGTTGTTGTTAGTGTCCAAAGTTGATTTCAAATTTTGGTGAAAATATATGGACAAATATTCTAATTGATCATTTGTCTATATAGTTTTCTTAGCAGTGATTGATACAGAAGTGATTCGTCAGTTGCCTTCTTCCGTCTATATCAGGGGTCGGCAAACTTTTAAGTCGGAAGAGTCAAAAATTACAATTTACAACATTTCAAAGTTTTTAAAGAACCACAATATTTTTTCTTGCCAACAATAAATAGTACTCACATAAATAATATTTGCGTATGGAACTATATATATATGTCATAATATATGCTCTTCCAGGAATAATAAAGTAAACCTACAGTCAACGAGAGAGAGGCAACTAAGTTACGGCATTTTGAACCACTGGCCACATCCCGGAGGGGCTTTTCTTGGAACCCTCAGGACTATTTTTGGACAGTTGGGGGGTGGTGTGCGACACGAACGGTCGTTCAGCGGACATCCTCTCGCGCCCTCTCTCTCGCTGGTTGCCTGGAATTCCTTTTCCAAACTTGTGGTTTCCTTATTTCTCTCTCCCCACATTATTATCACTATATTGCCATATATATATATTATATTATCATAATGTATAATTATACAAGGTCATGGAGACTATATTCATTGATCAAATTCACAAGCTTGGTAGGGTTGGAATACAGGCCCTGTCTTGTGGCTCCCATGAATGATTCTAAAAAGAGCTGCTGTCGTTGTTTGGCTACCCAGGGAACACCCCATGACTGTCAGACTTTGGTTCCTATATAAAGAACTATAAAAAGAGCCGCAGTTTCACATCCAAAGAGCCGCATGTGGCTAGCCAGCCGCAGTTTGGCGACCTCTAGTCTATGCCGTTGGCCAACTAAATTTGTCTCTTCCACCTTTTAGGGCGATTTCTCCCCACTAAGAATAAAAGAGTGTCTTTCCTCATTACAGGAATGAAGTTAAACGCCTATCTCAGCTTCCATTCGGTCCACTTTTGCTTTAGCCGTCCCATTAGGATGCTGCTCGTTCTCTAGCGGATATGTACTCACACTGGGAGGTACAAAACGAGTTTTTCATTCAGAGGCTTCGAGAACAAATGGTAATTCGCAAAATTCTCTCTCCATCACCTTTTTCTTTTACTATCTTAATATATTCTGGAATTTGATTTTCATTGAGGTTTCTTTTTTTTTGTATTTTACGTTGTTGTTGTTGTCACCTCCAATGAAGAGCCTCAGATAAATCTCTATCACAGCAGCATCAATGTCCACTATCTTGGGTGTGTAAAGCTGCTGCTCTGGGTCCATGTCAATTTTCTGCAAGGCTGAGGCCATTGCTGGACATGAGAATATGTGAGTAGGTGTTAGTTCCACACCAGGACAGTTGTTGATGTCATTTGACGTGTATTTAACTTCAAAAGTAAATGTAAAAGCATTTGCTAATGGAGAGAGTGACCTATCATATAGGAATCTCATGATATATTTCAATGATGTTTTCAATATTTTAAAAATCTAGTACCCAAGGACTTGTGTTTGACGTATCAATAATTAAAAATGTTTGTTCACAGAAACGCCATGGGAGATTTCAGCCTCACTTGGCAGAACATTCCTTCCATCCAGCCAAGATGACGTTTCTGAGGCCTCAAATCATTCCGGTAAGCAAATATAACAAAATACCGATATAGGTTTATAAAAATATATCGAAAACCTTTCTCGATAAGTTCATTTTATTACAAAACACCCCGGGCTTTCGATCTCTCGCTCGTCAACGGGCGAAATTACAACTTAAAGTGAGTCAGTTGAAGAGCGAGAAAGCTAGCGGTGTTTTGTAATAATAATAATAATAACATATTGCGAAAGGTTTTCGATATTTTTTTCTTGTAATTCGGTAAGGCACACATTATAGGCATCAAAGACATATATTGGATTGAATAAAATATTTATTTGCCAATATTTCGATTAGCTGAACGCCACTAAGGAAACTAGAAGAGAATGAAATACAAAACTACTTTCAAAACGAATTACACTAGAACTTCTCCTGAAAGTGTCACGAAAACATTAATAGACTTGATTAATTCTCAAGATGGTTATTTATTGAAACAAGGATTAAGAGATTGATTTTTTTTTTGTGTTAAAAGTTATTTTTATGGAGTTGGTTGTTGATGCCAGATAGTTCGCTCACGAAAGATTTCTGTTCTGAAATTTTATAAATTGATTGCCCTATTTTCAGAACGATTATATATAGTTGGAAAACAAATTAAATGAGAATGATTATTTTTAGTTTTGTTAAAGGTGTAGTGTTTGAAATATACCATACTTTTGTGTTCTAAAGTAAGCCGTTTGGAATCAGGTCAATTCCATCAATGACCTTCCAATCTTCAATCGGCAGAGCTACCTCTCCATCCAGCCGGGTTGAACATCAGAACGAGATAGCTTTCGACATCGAAATAAGGTAATCATCCATTTTATTACTAACCTCTGTTGCATTATTTACACCAAATTTAACCAAAAATATAAAATATATCAATTTTAAGCGTTTGTTGTAATCCTCAATTCTATTCAATAGAGTTAAATTAACATAATCAAATATTTGAAAAAATCATTTGAGATATTATATATATAATAGAAATAAAAAGGATTTTAAAATCTCACACACAAGAATATATATTTCAGTATAACTTGGGAGATTTCCTTCAACAGCTATACCGCTCTAACAGAAACCTCTTTCATGCCCTTAATTAATATTCTGGAGAAGTCTTGGCCTTAAATACTCATTTCTTGATTTCTCAGGAAGCCTCTGTGACCAAAATTTCGGTCGTAGAGGTACAGTCTGTACCACGCTGATAAGGGCCAATAGCCCGAAATGCATATGTGGTTAACCTTTCTTGATTTATCAAGAAATTGGACTGGCCAAATATTTTTGGAACAAGCTAAATCGAGTTTAGTTTATTTTTGTTCCTCTAGATGGCGCTCTGAATTCTTAAATGCTCATGTGAGCGGTCAGGAAAGGCCATTTTTGTTTTTAATATCAACATTTGACCAATTATATATATATTTTTCAACTTTTCATCACATATGCATATATATATATATATATGTATGTATAAGAAAACATTCATAAATCCAAATATAATAACATAAAATTTATAACCAAATAGTTTATGAAATAATTAAATCATTTGTTTGTAAATAACGCCACTTTGGCCAGAAAAACAAACATAAAAACAATTTTGTGGTCGAAGTTTTTTTATTTAAGAATAATGAATACAGGCCAGGCAGCCTCAATATTCAATATAAATCCTTTGTAGACAATAAGTGCTTCATATATTACATTCCTGTTCATTAAAAAAAAAAACGCTTGCCCTCAGAGAGGACCCACGCTTGAACCCTTTATCATCGGCAGACACTCCCTACCATCCAGCCATGCTGTCGCTTGATGAAGCTAAAGATGATCCTCATCATCCTTTTGAGGTTAGGTGAATATGTTGTAATATATTTCAACTTATACTTATATACCCATATGTAATATAACTATAGTGTGATACCTAAACGAAATAATAAAATTAGTTTGAGTGACAGCCGGCGCCAGACAGGAGAAAGGTCTAAAACATAGTCGGATTTCCAGGGGTGTTGCACTTTGCTCAAATATAGATAAGACCTCCCTAGACCGGCGCCCAGCTGCCTTCACTTGCTATCTCGCCCTTTCTAAGGTGACATCCAAAATGTCTCGTTCTTTGGTGCAATTCATTCACGGCTAAAGACACTCTGAACATTGAGACCACAACAACTGCATCTAACCAACATGCCACAGTCATCCGACAGGATAAACTACATCACCACATATATATTGAATATTCATATATCTTATGAAAAAATATTTATATATCCCAGTACAATATCACATTTTTACTATTTTTTTCACATTTATATATCTGTTATAATAAATTTGTCGGTTTACTGTTATGATATATTTTTTGGAAGATATAAAGATTTAAAGGTGAAGTCGTATTGAAAGAAAAGCAGAAGAATAATTATTTACTGTCAAGTAGTTTATTTTCAATTACTTGATAAAAATGACAATAAAACATTTTGAAAGTTATATATATTTATAAATTATTTCTCTATTAGTGGATTTTTATAAAAAGTACGTGAGTTAACTATACACGTTTACAACAAAAAAAAATTTAAAGTGGCCTATTCTAAAACTATGGTTTAAAATGTAGAATAGTCAATGAATGTGGAAATAAAATATATATTTAAAAATAAATAAATAAATAAAATATTTGAATTTTTAGATTATATATAATTAAAATCTTGTGATTATGTATGAAAATATGAAAATTCGAAACTATTATAGACCTGTATGATTCTTTTGAAAATTAAACAATTTCTACTGCCCTTACTGTAATGGAAAAATTAATGGGAGGGTTCACGACTGATGAGCCAGGCCCTCCCATTAATTTTTCCATTGCAGTAAGTGCAGTAGAAATTGTTTTTAACTTTCAAAAGAATCATACACATCTATAATAGTTTCGAATTTTCATAACAGATGGCGCGCTAATGCGTGTATACAAATATGCATGCACTTCATCTCTTCTCTATTTGCAAACGTAAAAGCTTATGTCCATAGGGACCTTAAATACCCCTAAGCTGCCTTAGATGTTAGTTCATTGAAGGGATCAATAAATGAAAGTTTTACTATATTTTAATTATAAAATTATCAATTAATAGGTAATCCCATAATATTATGTTCGAATAAATAAGCTTGAGGGATGAGTCTCTTTTAATTACATTTATTTCAAGCTTTCGGGCTCAACCGCCCTTCGACAGGACAAATTCTATTAGCTACTAAAGTTTTCAAATCTAATCTATATAAACATTTGAGAGACGCTTGTGTCTCGAGTGTAATACGAGGCTTGCCGCGGGAGGGGATGAGATCTTTGAAAAAGATGGCCGTTTAGCCCATTGAATTATCGGAAATAAAAGATTATTTGTTGAATCGCAGAGTTCATGATACCGAGGGGGGTTTGGTGGCTGCAGGGAATATTACATTGTATATTTCAGGTAAATCAATTTTTCTATTGAGGCTATGGAATTTGCTTGATAGGATAGATTCTATGATTAGTCTTTGGTGTTTGTTGGTAATATTAGAATAGTGAATTTTCGGTGATGTAATGTTGAAGGAATGGCCAGTTTCATTTATGTGCTGTACTATTAAGGATCTATGGTCTAAGTTATCAATATTTCTTTTGTGTTCATGAATTCTGATATTGACATGTCTCCCGGTTTCGCCTACGTAGACTTTTGGGCAGTTCATACATTCTATGGAGTAAATAGCGTTTCGTGGTGTGCTGTTAGGTTCATTGAGTTTCATGATCTGGTTTCGGAGAAGGGATCCAGAGGTAGGTGCGCAGGTGAAGTAGGTTTTGATTCCAAATTTCAATAAGAATCTCGCTATTGTGGATTATTATCAATTCTTAAATGTAACTATACTAACACAGAACTTGTGTTCTAGATGATCGACTTGAACCTTCTTCCCTTGAAGCAACTTTGTACATAGCTTTTTTACTATTTTAATTTTATCGAATTGGCTTTATAATCAAAATTCTTTTAAATTTTCTTATTTATTTTTATATTAATGTGTTATATTTTATATAATTTTTTTTTATTTGAAATAATTTTTAAATATTTTTGATGATCCTCCTGGATTGCTGTGCCTTTTAGTTTTCTGATAGCCATGGTGCAGGGGGAAAGTGGGATCAATATCCCAAGAAAGGCAGAAATGCCTTATGTACAAATGGTACTATTGTGTACTATGGTGCCAGGTTTGGGCAGGTTTCCACTCCGGAGGGGGAGGGACGGGGCCCCTCTGGGGGAGGGGTGGAGGGGGCCATCCCTCTACCCTTCTCGCACCATGGCTTGAGAGCAGTTCGAAAGGGATACTTTTTGAGCAAGAGCTTTTGTCATACATCTTCCCTAGATGAAGAAATTTGGAGCATATGTTTGGCGACATTTTCAAACATGCAAATTATTTGCTCCTGTCATGCATGTAAGATTGTTAAGGACGACTAACCTTCATAGAAATGGAAAGTTATGAGATATTGTTTCCATGTACTAATGGGCCATTCCTTATAGGAAGAACAATGTATAAGACAAAGAAAGACTTTCTAAGTCACTGAAAAAACATTTAGCATTATTGGAGGCATCTATTTCAAACCCTGGTAAATTCCTCAATTTGAAAAAAAAAAAATGTTTAGTGTATTATTTGAATTTTCTAAGATGAATCTCTTCATTGCTTTAAGAAATTTTGAATAGATTGAAATAGTGATATAACCTATATATTTTAATTTATGGTAAAATTGATCTCACATATCAGAGGACATGCATATGAAAATGTTATAAAAGCATCTTTTTTGCCTTGTAGAGTTTTTATAAAAACGATAAATTGTTGTCTTTTATAACAATATTAGTGTATTAGGGAAATTGAAATCATAAATCTGGATCTATGTACAGGTTGCATATAGTAAATCACTAAACCATATTTATTTGGAAGGGTTTAATTCAAATAAATGCATTCGTTTCAAGCAATTAGTTTGAAAAACAAGATGTGTGAGTTACGAAGACGCTTCGATTCTTTTTTTTTTTTCATATTGATAACGATACACCTTATTGTCAAAGTTCTTTTGAGGTAGCAGAGTCTCAATAAAAAAATTCTCAAGATCGATAAATAATATTGTAAATTCAAAATAACAGTTTAATATATAAAAATTCAGAACAATAACATTTTTATCAGTATTGGGGATGGATCATTAGAATATTTAAAAATTGATTTAATTCCAGAAATATTTATTATATCTGTAAAATAAGTGATTAATGTATTTTAAATATTCTCAAATAAAGCCAGTTTTAAAAAGGGGTTGTCCTTATTTCGCATTACTTGCAACACCTATAATTAAAAACAACAATGGCATATATTCCCCGATTGCTTACACGAGAAATTTAGATGGCAGAGCGCCATCTAGTGGAACAAAAATAAACTAAACATTGATTTTTAATCAAGGAAAAATTCAAATCGTAAATCAAGAAAATTATTATTATACTGTAGTGTTTTATACCTATAGGTTGCCTCATATCTCAGACACCATAAAAGATAAACTTTTATTTTGACAAAATTAACTCTCTCTCTCTCTCACTTCAGCACACACCATATATCTATCCTTTTATATTTGCATAATTCTTTTCTCACACGTAATATATATATACATATTTGCATATTTACTGCATTTTTTCTTCTTAAAAAAAAAAAAAGAGAACACATCACCATATGGAATCATTACTATTATAAAAAGGAATAACTGGGACTTATAGGTTTTAGTTTAATAAATTGATAAAAAAAGAGCAAAAAAATTCACTTGGAATATTTGAAAAATATATTTTTAGTTGACAGATCCAGGAACACGCCTCTTTTTTAATCTAATTATATTCAATGGATAGCTTTATATCTCAAACCTATATTATTGTTATGATGAGAAATTCACATGATGATTAGCCAATTTTTAAAATAAATATAGATGTTCCAAACATTATACACTCATGGACAAAACTTAAGGAAGTTGTATCTTTTAGTATGTTATATCGGGATTCAGACAATAACTCTTAAAGATATTTTGATATATATACGTGTGAACGAAATTGCATCTGTCTCCAAAAAATTTAAAAAATAATAATAAAATAATAATAATAATAAACGACCAGAGATATGAAACATTTTCCCTTCCTTAAGTTTTTTCCATGAGTGTATATTTTGTCCTTAATGCAATAAAAATAAATTCGCAGAGCTTGGTTTATCAGTGGGAACCCTTTCAGCATTTTCGCCAATTTATTTCACGAGACCGCTTTCAGAGCTCTAAATGGTATTAGACAATTCTGTTTTTTATATGCTACACTGAAGGGTTAAGGTATTTAGGCAAACTATGGTGTTTTTAGGACAGTAGAATTAGGTATAAATAGTTGCATCGAGCAATTATTTTCAACAAAAAATAAGAGCAAGACCAAATAGGCATAATTTTACCATAAGGCAATTGCAACCCATCTATATATTAATATAAAGCAAAAAGGTACCATCTATATATATAGTAAATGGAAGAATTTAAGCACAAAGAACGAATTTCTACTATCCTTATTGCGATTAAAAATGTTCATAATAAATAAAACTATTTAGCACAAACAATAAATTATCTTCATTAGAACAGAATACAGCTATACACTGAGTGCCATCGCTGTCCACTCTATATATTGTGGGACCACCACGGGCGGCTTATGCAGACAGCAACATGTCTTGGTACTGATTCAATGATCGTGTGGATGGTGTCCTGAGGGATGGTTACACATTCCCTGTTAACAATCAGGCACAGTTCATCTTGTAAACGTGGCTGTGGCAGCACACGCAAAAGACGCCCAATTAGGTATCAGGCGTCTTCTATGAGAAGACTGGTGAAGAGACGAAGAAGCTGGTGACCATCGAAGCATGGTGCAAAGCATGTTGGCCTATGGGTGCTGTGTGAGGTCGGGTGTTAGCCTGATTAAAAATGGTATTTGGTACCTCCTGAAGAAAGGGCAGCGTCACCGGCCGCAGCAATTAATATTAAGGTGAATTCCATGGAAAAATAAACTAATCCCTAGAATCCTGGTGTTTAAACTTATATAAACGTTTTTTATTAGGCAAAATACAAAATTGCATATGTTTTTTCCGGTCAGACAGAGCAGTGAGAACATTGGCTAATTCGAAATATCATTCTCTTATATCTAAATCAAAATTAGTTAGATAGCTGAGCAATTTACATAACTCGGTGAGCTAACTTTAGCCTCATATTTCCATATTTTACTGCCCAGTAATTCTTGGTGCTGAAAATTCAGTCACGCAGTGTATATCGAAACAGGGTGAATGCTCAACCTTAAACAAGCTTATTTCATACATTATTCTTTTGATTTGTGAAAATGTTATTAAATTCAATAAATTATTTTACAGTGTTATTTGATGAATATGACTTCTATATATGACTTTTATATATGAAAGATGATATTGTGATGTTTTTGTATCATTTGCAGATAGTGAAAGTTATAAAAAATTCTTACATCAAAAGCTATAAGACATCCATGCTAGGAGCCTCAAATCTTGGGTTATTAGATGCATCGTGAAAAAGGAAGTGAATTTCCCGAATCCTTCAACTAATAATAGAAATATGAGGTTTTTTTTCCAATCTAGAAAAGTTTCTTCAGAGAAATATCTGAATTTTATACGTTCCAAATAAAATACAATCGCCTGAGTCTTGGAACTAAACGGAAACTCAAATATATATATATAATCGCAAATATGCATCATAATAATATATTTTAATGAAACTTTGAAAAATACTCCTCAATTTTTCATATAAATTATCAACGTGAAAAGTATATAGATTTGTTAGATATTTAATATATATATGCTAGTTTATTATATTAAAAACACTATAAAAGGCAACAATAACTGCTCCTTTAAAGTATAAACTCCGTAAAGACCACATATTCTCTAAACATGGGAAATTGCTGCAAAAGACCCAAAAGAAAAGAAAGCATCAATCTTCCAGATAATCACAAAGACCTGCTAAACAGCTATTTTTCTGAAGAGATTTCGATCTTAAAATCTAGCCACCCAAACAAAATCAACCATGGACGAAAAGTGTCCTTTAAAAACCAAATTGAAGTTTTATTCTTCGATGCCTACGAAGAACCTGGCCGTATCAAAAGAAGACCGTCCCAAATAATTTCGGCAGATTCCTTGTTTACCACAGGGACAAAGTTCCCCAACACACCAGCACGACCTTCATCACCATCTGAAGTGGAAAAAGACCATCCTGATGACGTGAAAGAGCTGCTCACCGTGGTGGCCATCAAATTGGAGATCTGTCTTGAGAAGAGGAAGGATGAGATGGCAATCATTCGAGAAAAAAGAAGAGTTAGAAAAAATCTCAGACTTCTGAAGAGGCAAGAGTCTTTCTCTGAACTAGCTCTAATTGACCTCTTCACTGTATAAGGTACGATCTTCTTAAATAGGTTCTCAAGATCTTCTTCAATCTCAACGTACAGCCAATTCTGATATAAGCTTCACATTAAGGTGTTCATGTTAATTTGATTTCTTCAACATTTATAGAAATTAATTTATTTTAGCCTGATATTTATCAAAATACACGTGCTTATTTGCATGATATTTCCATTTTTAAAATATAAAGGTATTAAGTTCTTTGATTAAAGAAATATCTTAAAATTTTCGTGAACGTTTGAATTGGAAAAATAATCCTTTGTCTTCATTATTATATATATGAAACTGGAACAATGGGATTTTACTAAGAAAAAATAGAGTAGCTCAAATGTAAAGAGCGGAAAACGCTTCATCAAATAATCTCCAAAATAATGACTGATTATACTCTTTTTTTTAATGTGTGTGTGGCAGTTCAATGGAGATAGGATTTGAGCAGGACTTGAATACTATTCTAAGATTCCACTCGTCATTGTAGCCTATATAAGCAGAATTGTCCAATACAGTATTGGAGCTCTAAGATAAGCGGTCTGGTAGATTAAAATGGCGAAACCGCTGAGAAGGTTCACCACTGATGAGCCAAGCCCTCCCAATCGCAGTAAGGACAGTAGAAGTGTTTATTTTGTGTTTGAAAAATAAACATTCATGCTTTATAATGCTTGCATTATTTTATGTTACAAAAGTGGTTGGCAAGGAAAATGGTCGTTCTTCTGATGGAAAATTTATCTGTATCAATAATTAATATCAATATATTATTATGAACCATATAAATCTGGTATTTATATATAAAATATAAATTAAAAACTACCCCTTTTATGTGTAAATTGCATAGAGCAATAAAGTCAAACGGCAATACAGACATCCCCGATGGAGACGAGGCAAGAATAAGTAACCCTACCACCTAATATATCATCGACAGTCCAAAAGACAACCTCTTAAGCCCCAGGAGTTGGCGTTGTGGCAATACATAGGGATCCATCGGTATTTTAGAGAAATTGAGTATTAAAATCTACGCAGGATGCTGTGGGTCTGACGTCAATTTTCTAATTTTGGGAGGTGCCATTGCCCCGTCTCCTCGTGGCCTGTTGTCTCGGTCGTCACTTCCAGTAACTATCCTGTCTTATTTTCTTTTTCATACTATATACAAGGTTGTCCTAACACTTCGTAAACACTTGCAAAAAAATTGAAATACCAATATTATTCGCCGTTATGTATAATGTATCTCCGATCTAAATATCTAACTCGAAATAGACCCTTTATAAAATATAAATGTGATATTATCAATGTAAGATTTGAAACAAAAATAGATATAGAAGGTAAATTATAGATTAGCTATAGCTTTAATATTCTATTCAATTGCCTCTGTCTCCTTGAAAAAAACAGACGACGGGTGACATTAAAGACTTTCTACTATCTTTAGTTTTGTCTATAAGTGTATATAATCACTATTTCGAAAGTGAGAAACTATACATAAAATAATTATTCACTGTAGAATCGTTCACGAAAAGTATTCTCTCAATATAACGATTCCAGTATCTTCTCTGGAAAGGTATATTTTATTTGAGAGTCAGTTAAATGTCGAGTGATTGCTGATATTACAGAAATGGTTACACAGGGAGAAAGTTTCTCATTATATAGCGCTGTTTAGAGATTTTACTGTTTTCTCTCCAAAAACATTATAAACTAGCTTAATGATATTACTACCTCCTATCTCAAATCAAAAGTTTGCTCATAGATTCGACCATGGCGATGAATCTTCACCACTTGGCAGAAGACCACTAACATCCAGCCAAGATGGAATTCGGCGAATTTGGAGACTGCAGCGATATTGGTAGAATTCATCAAACATATGTGATATACACTAATGGACAAAACTTAAGGAAATTGTACATTTTATCATGTATATCAGGATTTAAACAAAATCTCTTAAAGATATTTGATACATAGTGAGCTTTATTGAAGATACACGGGATAACAAAGTGTGAACAACCTCTCTCCTTCAAAAAATAAGAAACGACCGGCGATATAAAAGATTCCTACTTCCTTAAGTTTTCTCCATTAAGTGTACTTTATTAAAAGCTTTATATATATAAATGTTATATTAAAATATTTCATTTAAAAAAAAATTATATTTCATATATTCAAATACTCTGTTAAAACCACCAGAGGTCATGCTTTCCCTATAAAAACATTGTTGTTGTTTCCCGATGGCATGCTCAAATCTTTTGTAAATTATATAAATAAGTTTTTAATTTTTTAGATTCTTACGCCTTAAGCCAGGCAGAACTTTTATCAAATTATGTGTTTTTTTTATATATTCCTTTAGCTCAATTAAAGCAATACTGATCAAAACCATTTTTATTATTATACTTTCAATATTTTAACCACGACTGCATTACCATAGCATAATCCTCAAGATAATCAAAAATCAACAGAAATCCATTTTTTAAATAACATATATATATTTCTGTACCTGTTTCTAAAATATATGTTTTCTTTCAGGGAACGCCATCAATGAGCCACCATACTGTTCAACTTGCAAATGAACCTACCATCCAGCAAAGTTGATTTTGGAGAAGGATGGCAATGCCTACCTATAGATGAGGTAATGTTACAGTTTATACAAACTAGTCGCTACACCTTTAGATATATTCCTTGTTAAATTTGTGCGAAGTATTAATATAAAACACAAAATTTTAAATCTGAAAGAAATTCATTTGAAATTGATCAAATTGTTAGTCTCTCCAATGATACCTTTGTAATACATAAAAAATAAGATTTGAACCTCTATCTGGTATACTATAATTCGAACTATTTTTCCAAATGGCATTCCTATAGAGTTCCACCTAATTTTAGTCACTCAATTTGTCACATCACATGGAAAATTCCAGAATTACTTACATAAAAGAGGTCTATCATAAACACCAAATTGTTCCTGCGGAGAATCTGAACAAACTGCTCTTCACCTTATCTACGACTGTCCGAACCTTTCAGAAGTGAGACATCGATTGTTTCCTGATCTAAATGATTTAACTCTCTTACATCTCAATCACTTTGTCTATACAAATTGACGAGAGAAGCGTGGACACGGGCGCCGCTTGGAGGCGCTGCATGAAGATAACTGACCAATGGGAACGGCCCACCTCAACTGTCAGTCTTCTTCCTTGTATATACCAAAAGACTGCCTTTGTTCTACTTCTGTGTGTGGTTGTTTTTCTTTTGTCAACATATGTATCCTTATATCTAATAATAATCATATATTTATAAAATCACTTATTTGGCTGTTCTTTTGCAACATCGACCCACAACATAAATTTTATGAACTCTGTCGATTAATACATGTTAATTTATAATTTTTTAATCATAAGTTCTAATTTGTTTGTAGTTTTGTTTGTTTCATCTGTAATAGGCGCAAATACTTCAATATCGCGCCTTGATGATTATTGAATGAATAAATGAACCTTTCTCTTTGGTAAAATAATATTTTAAATATAGAAATTGCCTAAAAACTTGGCATTCAGGGTTTTATAATACAAAGGTGGTCGAACACCCAGGGAGATGGTTTGTCATAATATATACCTTCATTGAAGTTCTAATGTATTCTAAATTTTATTGTTTCAATATTTATTTTTTGAATAAAAAATATTAAAGAGAGTATTTTTATATTATTTATATAGAAGATATTAGAAAATGAATTTATATATATAAACTTGTACTTACGCTTTTTTCATTTTGTGATTTTGTTTAATAATAATTACCTTCAGAATCTCATAAATACAATTATTGATATTTAATTTATATATTGACTTTTCTCTTGCAATATCATTTTATTTTTCTCTGAAACTCCTTTAAAATAACAAAAAAATTGTGTGTTCTAGGTGACCGAATTTGGCTCTCTCGTTTTGAAAATATTTGTATATAGTTTTTCTTTTTTAATTGATTGGAATTATAAATCAAAATTTTTTAAAATTAATTTTAAATATTTTAAGTATATATATAATCATTATATTTTTAATTTAATCACAATTTTAAATATTTGAATGATCCTTCCCATTAGCTCTGTCTCGAGCGGGTTATTATGGAAGCCATAGTGCAGGGGGAAATGGGATAACAATCCCATGAAGGACAGAAATGTCCTACGTTTTAGCTGGTGCTACTGTGCCAGATTCTGGGCAGGTTTCCACTTTAATTGGGCATCACACTTGTTCCTTTGTATTGGTGTGGTTGTGGCGGTGAGGTATCTGAAGTGGAAAGGCTTTTGTATTAAGCAAAAAATGTACATCAAAAATTCTGATTCGCACAGATATCACACACAAAAAGCTTTTTTAAGACCACCAGTCTTATACAGATTCACCACAGGAAGAAATAATAGATGGAGCTCCTATACTCCAGGCAGCGCAGCACCCAACAACAGCCTCCAGGTCAGGCGCATGTCCAACGGCCACACGTTCCTTTGTGCATACGTCATGGCTAGCAAATGACTGAAGTGGTTCCTCTTCCTTTTTTTTATGCGTCTCTCTCGCATCATGGCTTGGGGCAGGTATAAATAGATTTCAAGAAGAAGTCATTTTTTGACGAAGATGTTTTCAGCATTGATTATCTCATGTGAGAATAATATCAAAGCAAATTGAATATTTGCAATTTTCTAAACCGGCAAGCTGACATGTTCTTGCAAAAGTATGGAATATTGATTTTGAGTCCTCTTCATCGTGGCAAAAAGGTGCTGACAAAGCCAATAGAAGATGCGCATTCTATTTGAAAAAAGCAAATTACAGCAAAAGCAAAACAAGAAAAATTGAAAAAGCTTTTCGTTTGAAAATTCTTTCTTAGAGTGCATTTGAGCAATTGCGGCATATTTTTATACTTTTAAGGTATAATGGAAAAAGAAATGTGCTGACAGTATGTTTGAGGTAGCAGAGCCTCAAATTAATATGTTAATATTTACATAACCTAAAATATTTGATTGAATGAAAACATTAATTTTCTCTTTCTATTTTTTTCTCTCTCATCAAAAACTATTAAAATCCATATTTTGGGATGGATCATTCTAAATATTTAAAAGTGATATTTTTAATGAAATATTTTCTCGAAAGGTTATTGGGAGGCCCCCATATACTGTATAATAAAACTATTTACAAAATAAAATGTCTCCTCTTTATTACTCAAAGCAATTATATTTATGAATATTCTATGTGTGTTTAACACTTTTTGAATATATTTTTTAGAAATACAGCAAAAATTTGAAATTGAAGCAGCGAGTCTATCTTATTCTATCAGAATCACCCCACCCCCCCCCTCCCAATATAGATGGAAATTTTTCCGGGAGGACATTGATCCATAAAGATAAAGATCACCTCTCCCATCAAAATATACCTCAAAGCTAGACACAATCTATTAACCGTCTCTGCTAATTAGCGGCCTCGGGTCGGTTACAAAGCCACAATACCAGCTTTGGATAACTGAGAAGCGTCCACCTATATCTGATATAAGTGACCATTATATTTATAAATCAATGCCCTCCCAGAAAATTTTATATCTAAAATTGCCTCTGCCTCCTTAAAAAAAGATGACAGAGGCAACATTAAGGACTTTCAACTTTTTGTCCATGCCTGTGTATATAAAGTTAATTAAACACTCCACTAATATATTAGTTTTCGGAAGCTTTCGAGTAAAAATGTCTTCAGCAGAGGCGTTTCTCCTGAATATTAATATTTCAAAATAGATATTTGTAAAGACCCTTTTCAATCCAAAACCTTGCGAATACCTATACATTAGTGAAGAAACCTTTTGACTACTACATAATTTATATTTAAAAATATATTTTTGCAATTTCCTACGCGATAGAATATAATAATACTACAGTTAAACCTGTCTATAGCGCTCCCTGAAAATAGCGCCCAATTTTAGATACGTAGTATGATGCGATTTACATTAAAAGTAATCTATAGCACCCGCTCTATATAGCACCCTATTTTGGTGAGTCCCAAGAGGGGGCGCTATAGACAGGTTTAACTGTATATATATTATAGATATATTTTGGTTAATATAATATTTTATGGGTAATCTTACCCATCTTTGGAAAGACCCCTAGGATAAACTGGGTCTTTTCACTTATTCACATTGAAATTAATTTTTTTTTTATCTAGAAATTTTGGAATACGTTATGTATGAATATCAAAAACTATCATCATTATTTTTCAAATATTTTAATTTGTAATAATATAAAATATATTTTAATGTTCGCTTATAAATATACATTCTTAAAGTTAAAACGGGTATACACAATTTTGCAGCGCTTTCATATACCATATTGATAAATTTAGAAGGCATTCTATAGAGCAACAATAGCCAAATACTAAAAGCCTTTTGAAAAGACCACGATATAAAAATGGGAAATTGCTGTAAATGCCCCAAGAGAAACAAAAGTGATAATCTTCCAAACAACCACAAGGATATCCTGAACAGTTATTTCTCTGAAGAAATTTCAATTTTGAAATCTGACCAATCGAAGAAAAGAAAAGATGGGCGAAGAATTTCGTTTAAAAAAGAAATAGAGGTCATCTTCTTTGACCAATTTGAGGAGCCTATTCGAATTAAAAAAAGGCCATCACAAATCATTCCGGCTGATTCCCTTCTTGTCAAAGGAACAAAATTTCCGAACACGCCTGCCAGACCTTCTTCACCATCCGGACAGAAGCTTGACAATTCTGAAGATGTTCAAGAAATTCTTACAATAGTCGCAATCAAACTGGAAATTTCTTTGGAAAAAAGAAAGGACCAAATGGCCATGATCCGCGAGAAGAGAAGAAACAGGAGCGAGCTTCGATCATTGAAGCGAATTGAGTCGCTTTCTGAACTCGACCTAATTGACCTATTCAACAACTAAGGTACAACCTTTATGAATATGTTTTCTCAATATTTTATCAAAACATCAAATTATAAGTTTCCTAAAAAAATTTTTGTCCAGTTTAATTTGAATATCTCGTATTTTAAAACGTATATAATCTTGATTTTTTTTTTCAAATTTCAAGTTTAGGAATAATTTGCATGATATATTTCTCAAATTTTCTTAAGATGAAGGCATCAATTACATTTATTCGATATTATATCATTAATATTTTCATGAATATATTTTTTTTTATTATCCCATGGGTAAGATTACACTAGGTCATGAAGATTGAAAGCAATAATTTTTTATACTATAGTTTTGGGGTTCTTGTATAGGTCTTAGCTCCAATACAATCCAGGATGAATATATACTTAATCTGATAAATTATTAATTCAATACCATCACTTATAAATGTATGAAAAGAAACAATGTACTTTAACAAAGTAAACAAATACTATCTGGGTACTTTTACAATAACCTAAGTACAATTTCTTATAGGAAAGACTACCCAAAAATCTAAGTGATCTGGTTTCTTCAGGATGTGGTCATTCCTTTGAGATTGAGATAAATAGATATCTATCAATTAAGGTTTCAAAAATATATAGATAATGGGGTAGTTCATTCACAGAAAAGGTTTCTCTGCTTCAATCCAATTAAGGCAAATATTATAATATAGTTTAAGTATAACCCTAATTTTATTCCAAGCTTATGTGTGTCTGAAATTCCAATTATAAAACAAACCAATGTGTCAAAATAGAAACCTCTCTCTTTAAGAATGCTTAAAATTAAGATAAAAATGCATTTTTAACTGGAGAGTTATTATTTTGTTACATAAATATCATTCTCTCGGAACTGTATATTGAAAATATATTATATATTCTATATAAGCTCCATATAATATTTATTAATGTCTTAAGCACTTTCGGATGAAAAAATTACATATCATTTTCACTGTCTCTTTAAAGACCACAACCATTAAAATATATTGGGGCTGACAATATTCGAATTTTAAGAAAAAGGCATCAGCAAAATTGCTGATAACTTTCAGTTGCACGATAAGTAGATGCCTTTTTCTTAATTTATCCATCTTATCCCAGTACAATTTCACATTTTTACTATTTCTTCACAATATTCGAATATGTCTGAATCATTTGAGCAAGCGTTTAATGATATTTTGAAGATTTAGAAATTTATAATAAAACATCGAATTTCATATAAAGAGTAGCAGTATAGGTTTATGTGAGATGTGTCTAAATTTTTTATAGCCTAATAAGTGCTAAAGTAAAGCGTTCAGCATATAAACATAAACAACCTCATTTCTGAGAACTCTCTTAAGTTGGCTATGATGCTATATAAACATTTATAATGATAACCAATACACTCATGGACAAAATTTAAGAAAGTTGTACCTTTTAGCATGTATATTGAGGTTCAGACAATAATTCGGAAAGATATTACAGTGACCTTTAATGAAGACACACGAGATAACTAGATGTGAACAATATTGAAAAAGGCGAGTTCAAATTTCTTCATGGGTGTATATAATTATATATTTTAATAAAATAGTACAAAATGTGAAAATTTACTGGAATCAGGGTGATTAAAAAAAAAAAAAAAATCTCCTCATCGTAAAACTGGAAGTTCGCCAATTTGGCTAATATTCTTGAATAATCGATGATTAATTTATATTTATAACGACAGATGGCGCAACTCATCAGCAAATTTCTGTTTCTAGAGTAGACATTAACTTAATAAAGACAACAGTTTGTCCACAGGTGCCCCATCACTTGGCAGAAGACCCCCCCACCATCCAGCCATGTTGATATATGGAGCCACAGAAGACTTCAACGAATCTGGTAAAGATTCATTAAATGTTTGTAATATAAATATAATCACAGAGGAATAACTTCCTATTTTATATATAGCGTTAGAGTAATTCTAAATATAGTTGTGTAATAAAATTCAGATAAAGAAATCTATTTACAAATATTCCCTTTGAATGAAAAGTCTTGGTGAATAAATGAAAAATTATTATTTTTCCTTCGCACTTGATATTGAAAATGATCATAACTATTCAAACTGAACTATTTATTTTAGATATGAAAATTATTTCTACTTAAAAATATATATAATCAAATATTAAAGAGATGGGCTTTTCTGATAAATCCTTACTTTCCAAACCAGTGCTTGGCTACTGGCAAATTCTCTCTGTATGAAAAATAGGACGGATCCTCATGGAACGCCCGTTACATACTATTAACTCTATAATAACAAATAGAAATAATATTAAAACTAATAATAATAATTTTATATCATATATGATCTTTCTCTGCGCTAATTGAACTTCTTGTTTTGCTTCTTCTCTAGGCCTAGTATACTTCTTGTATACTTCCTGGATTCTTACTTTACTCTTATTCTCTACTCAGTTTATATTTCAAAATTGAAGCTAATTTCTCGGCGAAATTTTATTTTATGCTTAAAACAATTTAATACTACATCCTTTCCTGATTGTAATATAAAATAGGAGAGCCTGACTCATCAGTAATGAACCCTCACTGCTATTTGGAAGATTAAACTGACGAAGAAATTGGAAGAGTTCACCACTGATGAATAAGGCTCTTTATTAATATATCTTAATTACAGAAAAATCGGTAGAAATTTGTTCTATATATTTGAATGAATATTTTCAGTGTAAATGGTTATAATTTTCAGTGGAAATTCTTCTTCTTCTTCTTTCTTATCTCCACTCAATCATATTAACCGCAACGGCCTGTCCGAACTCAAGGCGGCTTTAAGCTCCTAATGAAATCCAGACGTCCCTCCGGAGGGGGCTCCGTCTGTTGTATATATTTCTCCCTATTTCAAAAATGGCTGTAAACCTTCTCCCTACTGTTGACTAGATGTCAATAAACTGTTTTTAATTGTCAATTGTCACTCAATCATATTAGGGTATCAAGCTTGTTTGACAACCATCATGACTGGGTGAAGTTGAATACGTCTACCTTTGTCATTAAGACTGGGAGCACTACTCAGTGACAGGCCGACTTAGTCGGAATTGTTTAAAATGTTAAACATTTTAGATCTTCGAGTTTAAAAATAAAAGGTTCTCTTTGGTATTTAAATGGTTAAAATAACTTATTAGACAAAATCTATTATTAAAATGAAAATTAAACAATTAGAGGATGAGTTTCCTTTTCATTTGGTGATAGGTTCTTTGTTTAATTTGAACACTCGTGGAAAAATCTTAAGAGTAAATGAAAATTCTTTAATCTCTCTGGCCATCATTTTTATTTTTTGAAAGAGACAGAGACAATTTTGTTCACATTTGGTTATCTCGTGTGTCTTCAATAAAGGTCACTGTAATATCTTTCAGAGTTATTGTCAGACATCCTGATATATATGATAAAAAGTACAACTTCCTTAAGTTTTATCCATGAGTGTAGTTAAAATACTATTATTTCAAAATTATATAGCTTTGAAAGATTAATATATTTCGATCCACGTTTTAAAGAAATCTTTTTGTGCTCTCAGGACACATCATTATCATCAGTTTCTATACCATTCAACTGGCAGACCCACCGAACCATCCGACCAAGTTGATATTGGAAAAGACGCCCTTAGCCATCTCTATGAGGTAATGATAATTTTATTGTAAAACAATCAATACGCCTTGAATATTCTGTGTTACCTTCAAATTTGTAAAATATATTCATTTGATAATATTTCCACAGAATAATTATTTTTGAATACTCTGTTGTTTATATCACATAAATATTTGCATAGTCATCACCCCTTACCATGCTTGTAATTTACCACTTGAAAATTCAATTGACACATTTCGCAATATATAAGTTTAATTAATAAACTATTTCTAATTAAACTTTTGGAATACTTGTCTTCTCTACCTTGGCAATATGAAATATTATGTCTGTTCAATAAATTAATTCTATGTATCAAATTATGATTTAAAAAATTTAAGTGTCCTAATTTGAGTTTCTTTTTCAAAATTTCATTATGATCTCCAACTTTTTTTCGGGCATTAACCCCTTCTATAGGAAAAAATAAAATAAATATAATGATAGTTTATTTTCATTATATTTTATTTTTTCCCCTCTGTAGAATACTTTTCAGGCTCGAAAGCTAGAGAATAAAAATGATATATATAAAAAGAAACTCAATCTCAAATACCTGATGGTTTCACCTTAATTATGTCTATTGATACGATATTCATTCATAATAACTGGATATAAAACTGATAAAAATATCTTAAATATTAAAGATAGTAGGAAGTTCTCTTAGGAGGACATATACAAGAAATATGTATTTTCTGTTTATATCAGTTTCAATAGATATAAATCTCCTGGATATAAAAGTTAAAATTAATAAAACAGGTTTCTGGAGATGAGTTTATTCACATATCATTAGTGCATTCTGAAAGTTTCGGGCATTTTCGCCCTTCTACAGGAGCAAAAAAAAAAACGAATAATAATAAACAAACGCTGTCAGATACTAACACAACATAAGCAATTTAATCGTGTTATAAAGAACCATTTTATATTATTCATTGATAAATTATATTTTGAAACACTTTTTCAATCGTGATTCCTCTCAGCAAATCTTTTCATAGAATGGAAAATTTTACCTGATATATTAAGAAATCATTCAACTTACCCTGATTTAGCTTTCTTCCATCATATTTCGCAGTGGTTTACCATATAGATAAACGATTTGATAAGTTACAAACATATTAATTAGAATCAAAATAAATTCTTTCCACTTATACAAATTACTATATATATATCTTATATCTATATTAATAAAATGCAAATTTCATAAGTGTACATCACTAAAAACTTTCGTTACAATGCATCAATTTCAACCAAATTTTCAACATTTATGTAAAACGAGATGGAGCAGGTTTTGCTTAACATCAAAATATTTTTCCCTAACATTAACATGCGTAACTTCGCTGTTATCGATTAAATACAAAAAAAATCAACAGAGTTAATTTTATTTATATATAAATACAAAATTAAATATCAACAGAGTTAATTTTTTTACATACTAGCTAATAATCTCAATCTAAAAAAATATTCAAAACAAGCAATTTTAAGATAACACCATATGTAAAACAGTCGGCCAAGAAAACAAATAACGTGTAATATATATATAATATAATATATATAATAAAATCTTAAATATTATTTATCAAAAGTAAGATTATCTCAGGATGACACGGCAATTTATTTGAGACAAGAATAATGATACAATTCCAAGGCGAAGATACTATTCCTTTAACTTCCAATTACCGAGGGAACCAATTAATATTGATTTTATTCAACTTATCGAGTATTTTTCAAGGGACCGGAAAAAAATGTTCACTAGATAAAACGATGATTTTGTAATGTAGAAAATTAGGAAAGACAAAATTCAGGATGACACGGCACACAGGGACCGGGAAAAAATGTTCACTTTATCGAGAGATTCAAATTTACAAGTTTCAAATTATCAAAATATATCTTCTTTTTTAAATGAGTTTATAGAGAATTGTTTTAACAAATGTTCGTTAGACAATCGGGTAAAAACCCGGGCGAAGCCGGGCACATCCGCTAGTATATATATATATATATATTAAGAAAAAGGCATCTACTTATCGTGCAACTGAAAGTTGCTGATGGCTTGCGCCATCTATCGGAATAAATATCAACTATTCTCGTTGATTTTTTAATTATTCCAGAATTGGCCAAATACCCATTCTTGATTAATCAAGAAAAGCTAACCACGGACGCGTTTCGGGCTGTTCGCCCTCATCAGCGTGGTGCAAGCTGTACCTGAACGACCAAAATATTGGTCATTAAGGCATCCTGAAAAATCATGGAACGGGTAGTTAAGGCCAAGGTTACATTCTCCTCTAGTTTTTCTTGTATTCGTATTGCAGCTAAGCTTATGTATATTTGATTAAAAAAACTTTTCGTCGTTATCTTTTGTATTTTTTTCTAAAAAATGATTGAATAACTTACAATTCAGATAATATGATATAAACTAATTAGTAAAGAGTTTCACATTGGGTATAGCGTGATTTTGAAACTGCCAATTGAATTTTTAAAAAATCATGTGCATGGCTTTAAATATTGAAATGAATATAAAATATACATATCCTAATTTTGTGTGTGAATATACAGTTGAATATTTCATAGATATTGTATAAACATGTCTATTTCTGGTCTCTCAATGGAGATTCAGTTTTATCAGGGTCTGTTGCATTTTATATTACAAAAAATAATATTTTACAAAGTATGCTAGTGAGAGCAATTGGCCGATAGTTCTTGCATTCCTTGGCAACTTTGTTTAGTTTCAGTATTGGAACTATAATTGATATCTTCCAATTCTTGCCGCAGCCTAGCAGAAATTGACATGAACTTAGAACAGCAGATTTACACACCCAAGATAGAGTACATTGCGACTGCTGTGATAGAGATGTACGGACACATCTGAGGCTCTTCATTGGACACGACAACAACACCTGTCTACCCAGATCAGCAGCTTTACACACCCAAGATAGAAAACATAGCGATTGCTGAGATAGAGATGTAATGGAGACATCTGAGGCTCTTCATTGGACACCACAACACATGTCTGCCCAGAGCAGTAGTTTAACACAACCAAGATAGTGGACATTGCGACTGCTGTGATTGAGATGTATGGAGACATCTGAGGCTCTCCATTGGACATGACAACAACAATTAAAAGGTGGTCACTCTTAGAGAGAAGATATATCTTTTGATAGGCTCCAATTTATATTTTACTTCATTCTTAATATTACAATGTCCTCTTATACTCAGAAACTAATTTAATATAACAAACCTTGGTGTGTTTTAGAAGTCCGAGTTGGGACCTTCTTTTTGAAAATGATCTGTATATAGTTTTTATTTGATTATTTTTAAATTTCTGATTGGAATATATAAACCAAAATTCTCTATTTACTTTTAAAAATATATATATTTTTTTATTTATAATCATTATATTTATAATTTAACTTTTTAAATATTCAAATGATCCATCCATTTTCAGCTCTGTCTCGAGCTGTTATTATGGAAGCCAAGGTGCAGGGGGAAAAGGGATGAATATCCCTCGAAGGACAAAATTGTCCTACGTTGTAGCTGGTGACATGTGCCAGATTCTGGGCAGGTTTCCACTCCGGAGGGGGAGGGACTGGGGCCCCTCTGGGGGAGGGGTGGAGATGGCCCCTCTACCTCTCTCGCACCATGGCTGGAGGGCAAGTTTGAGGGAATTTTCTCTTCGAGAGAAAGTCATTGCTTGTGTATTTAAACGAAAGATAAATTGTCGCTTTGGCAAAAGAACTTGATTGAAGCTTTTATTTTACGCGCGGCAAGCAGGTAAATAGGACTAATCACTGAGATAAAAAGTTGTGTTAAGTGATCAGTTAAAGATAAATTAGTAGATAAAGATTAGGAGGAAAAAAGGTAAACACACGTCTACCTAAACAGGGAGTAGCTGTTCACGGTGACGCCCCAGGTGTCCAGTCTCAACGATGTTAGCCTGTCCGGTTTTGCCATAGAAATCGTGTTTTTCCATAGTTATTTTCGAGATTGATTCTATTATTAAATGAGAATTTTGAAGCAAACATTGAATATTTCTCAGTTTCTAAACCCAGCAAGAGACATCCTGTTGTCCTATATAGAATGCTATGTAAGACACATCTTCATTGTGACGCAATGCTACTGTCAGATGGCCATGAAACATTTGAGACTTCATCAATCCATTGAAGAGGAGCATTGCCTTTTGAAAAATCAAACTATATGACCTTATCAAGAGATATGAACAGTTATTTTCAAAAAGTTTCAGTTTAAAATTTTTCACAAGAGTACTATTAAGGTTGTTTCACTTCATACATAGTTCGGCCATATGTTTGGAAATTTCAATTTTCAATGATCATGGCATCTTTGATTAATCTTCATATTAAATTAATTAGCAGAAAAATTTAAAAATGAAGTTCTGCGGATGGATCATTCTAAATATTTAAAAGCGAATTGAGCTCTTCATCCAAATATTTTTCTTGAAAGATAATTTGCATTTTATTCTGTAAAATAAAAACTATAAAATGAAGTTTGCCCTTATTTCATTTCCTGAAACACTTTGTATTCACACCCATACATGAAAAAGGATTTAATTTTTGAATTCAATTAATATAATCCTTTTTCATGTTTCAAAATGATTTTACTACCACGTTTTTCAACGCAAAAGGTCGATTTAAAAATTATTTTTTTAGGGGATACATTTTCAAAATTATGTACAGTATAATAAACAATGATAACATTTGACAAACCCATAGGATATTTGGAATAAAGTACGACAAATATATTTTGTCACTCCTCTCTATATTTCATTTTTGGATCATGACAAATATCCAGTTAAATAGTCAAGTGTCGACAATTAGTCAAGAAACTATACATTCCTTATAGCACGAAATCCTATTAGTAGTGCCATCATAATTTTTGGTACTATATTAACATTTCAAAAATCGTGTATTGATATCAGTAGTTATTTTCAAACATTCAATTTATTTCACAAAACTCCATCTAAAATATAAATATTTTTGATACATGTTTTAATTTGCATATACCTATTTTACATATCTCAGATTGTATTTAAAAATCGTCAACCAATTCTTCTAACTTTTGGCGAAATGGTGTTTTATTAATTTATCATTTGATATTATTAGGGTTCTTTCCTGGTATTCAAAAAGGAAAAATACTTGTCGTTCAGTTATATTTTTCAATTTATCAAACAATTTGGCCGCTGAATCTCTGATTCTGGTAGAGCGCCATCTCTAGCGAATAAAGTTGTAACTAAAATCAATTTCGAATTTTCATTATTTGCCATAAAAATTCCCATTGCATCCTGAACACAATGGTGTTTACCGCATTGCTCTAGCGCAAATATTCGCGGAGTTATTAATTTTTAAAGTTGTGCGGGACTTTTGGATCACCCTGTATTTTAAATGTCTTTACCCTTCATTCTCAAACACCGCCTGCAGACGATAGATGACAGTATGGTCACAATTAAATAGTTGAAATTTATAAAACGTGCCATCTGATATAAGCCTTCAACATGGCCAATGTGGTAGGCCGGAATCGATAAAAACGTGACTTAATGTACCCCCATAACCGAAATTGTAAGGCGTCAAGTCTGGTGATATTGGAGGCCACTGGTATATAAAGTGGCGACTTATCAACGAATTCCACCGAACGTATCCTTCAGCAATTGTTTGGCACCGCGGGAGATATGAGGAGGTCCTCCATCTTGCATGAATGTTATTTCGCTTAGTGCTTGTCTGTCCTGCAATATGGGAATAACCTTTTCTCTCAAAAGTTGAACATAACGTTCACCAGTTACGAAAACGGTTTTAAAAGTTCTTCCATTGATTTTTTCAAAGAAAAATGGCCCAATAATAAAAGAAGAAGTGAACCCACACAAAACTATAACTCTGTGCTGACGAAGTGGCATTTCTGTAAAATTCCTAGGGTTTTCTGTTGCCAAAATGAGGCAGTTTTGAATGTTAAATTCTCCCTTTAGATAAAAGTGAGCATCATCTGTTCTTAGAACATTTGACAGCCAGTTTTCATCAATATCAATTTGCCGGAAAACCCATGGAGAGATTTCTTGACGCTTCTCAAAATCGCTGACTTTCAACTCGTGAAAACTTTGAATTTTGTTAGGATATTTTTATAGAAAAAATCTAAATGTGTGTTCTCTCCAAACTGTTCCATACGAAATCCCCGTTTGTCGAGAAACTTGTCTAGCACTTACTTCTCCATACGGGGATAACGTTTCAATAGCTTCAGCATTCTGCAAAACCGTAACAGCCACTGACTTGCATGTCGATGGTCTTCCACTCCGAGGTTTTGCTTCCCGAGATCCAGTTTCCTCAAAACTTTTAATCAATCGCTTTAGAGAGTAGCAACTCATTGGTCCTTTACCGCTTCGAATATCTTTAAAGGAACGAAACGCTCGTAAAGCTTCAGTGGCAGATTCTGAATCACAATTTTAAAAAATCACCAAGAGTGCTTTATCCTGTAGTGACGGCATTCCAAGTGGAAGGGGAGAAGTCCGACCACACCTCCTTGCGGTCCCCCCTGGACCCTTGGAATATTTGACCAAATTCTGGTTCGTTTCCAAGATGACTAACGTTGCAACGGCACCCATTTTCAAATGAAGAGTAAAACTGATATCTCCAGTAATGCTACCGCGTCCGGGGTAACCGCCGCGTCAGGAGCTGCAGCTCGAGCTCATGATGATAAATCTACTACGAGGACACAATTCAATCTACTACAACTCAATATAAATGGTACCCAGAGGAAAATAAAGAGCTGACTTGTCTTCTCTGTGACAACAATGTACATATTAATTGTCCTCAGGAGACAAAATTGAATCAGAATCTGAGATCCAATATCAAAGATTATACAACACTACGAATGGACACACCGGGAAAATTCGGAGGAGGACTTGCCGTTTTGATTAAAACTCTAGAAATCAAATTTAAGGAAATCGCCTATAATCAGAGTAAGCCTAGAGAAGGCACGACAGAAGCTCAGGCAATAGAAATCTATCTTACAGATAAAACAATTCCAATCATAAATGTTTATCACCACGATAATACTAGCATCAATACAGGCCTGATAGAGACATTAAGTGAAGCGTCTTTGGATATCGCAATCATACTTTGTGATTTTAACGCCGAAAGACCAACTTGGGGATCACCTGTCCAGGATAACAAAGGTCAGCAGGTTGAGGACATGCTAACCGACCTCGACCTTACGCCGTTAAATAACGAAAAGAACACCTATCTAACCAAGTCCACAGGCTCAGAATCCGCAATAGACATCACAGCGATAAATTACAACATCGCACCCACAACACAATGAAAAATTCTGAAAAAAGTGCAATCAGTGACCACAGACCAATTTCAACAACCCTAAAATTCAAAATTGAGAATTTCTAACAGAATAGAAGAACACTGGGAAAAAAATACAGAAAAGCTTGAAGAACTGTGCAACGAAGAATTAAATCACAGAACGATTGACAAAAAATTGGAAAAATTATCTTTGAACATATCCAAAGCTGCAAAAGTATCGATACCTAGAGGTAGACGTAAAGACCTGTGAATACTTTACTGGAAGGACCACAATATCGAGGCAATGATTGCAGAGAGAGACAATAAAAATGAACTTCTTAAAACAAATAAAACAGAAGAAATCATAAAGGAACTCATTGAAATTAGTCACAAAATAGAACAAGAAATTTGGATATTCAAACAAGAAAAATGGGCAGAATTCTGCGAAAAAAATGGATCTAAAAAAGGAAAGCCATCACTGGAATATAATTAGTGTTATAAAACAATCAAAACCAACACTAATCCTCCAATACTCTAACCGATATGAACAGCGAGAACGAACAAACAGATGGCTGACATAATTGCTGAATATCTTTCAAGCACTTCCAGACTCAGCTATACGAATGAAGGCAGGACTCTAAAAAATAATATAAACAAGTTAGTTAAACAAGCAAGAAATTACCATCAACAAGATATTTACTCGAAGACTTCACACTGAATGAGCTAAATTCATCAATAGGAAAGTTAAATCCAAGATGTCACCTGGAGATGCTCTAATCTTTGGTCAAATGATTAAACACTTTGGAGACGAAGCTAAAAATCAACTCCTACGAATACTAACATTTCATGGCAAACTGGTAGACTACCAAAGAATTTGGAAGATATCAATTATAGTGCCAATACTGAAACCAAACAAAGATGCCAAGGAATGCAAGAACTATCGGCCAATTGCTCTTACCAGCATACTTTGTAAAATAACAGAATGAATTATCCACTCTAGGCTCATAGTCTGGCTCACTGACAATAATAAAATAAACTTCTACCAAACTGCCTAAAGATTCAGACACTGTACAACTGATAAACTGTTTTACTTCTGTCAATCAATAATAGATTTCTGGGAAAAACCGCCAAAGAAGACAACGGCCGTATTCCTGGATATGACCTCAGCTTTTGATCGAGTGTAGAAATTATTTGAAAGGCTGCACAACATCGGAGTAAGAGGAAAAACCTTAATCTGGATTGCAGACTTCTTAAGGGGAAGAAGAAAAAAGGTACGGGTCAATGGAACATTTTCCAAGGACCGAAGAACATGGGCTGGTGTACTTCAGGGATCTGTGCTCAGTCCTCTACTCTTCTCGCTATATATTAACCGTTGTTTATGTAAATAGATGAATATTATTTGTATTATTTAAAGCCTCATTATGTAAAAATATATGTATATATAAATTGGACATTTGTTGTTGGCCCTGGTAAAGTTTGAGCTCTTGTACGTCTAATTACGACACAACAAAAGTGGCGACGAGGATGCGCGATCTACAAAGCCAGTAAAAAGCTGAGGAAAACGGCGTCTATGCAAGTATAACAACTACATCTTTTAAACAAATCTGACTCTCAGATTATGGAGAGGAAAAATAGGAAAATGGGTTAAGATTACATCTTTTAAACTATCTGGATCAAGAAAACAAAGGAGTAGAAAATATCAGCATGACAAGTTCAAAGTTAATAGTACCTTTTAGATGCTTTAGCCCAGTGGAGGACACTTCGATCTTTTTGTACAAAAATTTGAGGCTTTCTTTTTGGCATCTGAAGGAGGAAATTAAAGTTCTGATTTTTACCTCGCTACCAGATTCTGAAACTTTGAAGCAGGGAAACGACATTTTCTTCCTGGTCTAATGAAAGATCAACCCTATGATACTATCATTCAAAGAATTAAGCTGCATTTGGATCCAAAGAATAAAGTGATACCACAGCGATGCAGATTTTTAAAAAGAATTCAACAGGAAGGAGAATCAATTTCGGAATATCTTAGAGAATTGAAACATTTGTCAATAAATTGTAATTTCGTCGATATGTTGGGAACCATGATGCGAGACCGTTTTGTGGCTGGAATCAAGTCGGAAATCCTGCAAAAGAAGCTACTACAAGAGGACGACGATGTCACCCTGGATAAAGTTTTTGCAGTGGCGATCTCGTTCGAATTGGCGGAGATAAATACAAGAGAATTTACAAGATATATTAGTGGCCAAGATATCCCCTGTGAATTGAAATGATAAAAAGGGTGAGTACAATAATAGTACGGCGCAGTATAGGCCTTTCAGGCAAAGGCAAAATAGTGTGTTATAGATGTGGTGAAAGACATTCACACGTGGCATCTGTTTTACCTCATAGAACAAAGACTTGTTTTAAAATGTAATAAACTAGGTCATTTAAGTAGGGTCTGCAAAGCTAGTAAAAGAATGTGGGGATGTAAATTTGTACAAGAGGACTCTATATATTCTGTACAGGGCGAAACTGATGCCACAATAAATTTAACAGTAGATTATTATTATTTGTGCTTTACAATGCAAATTACAATTTGTGCTTTAATACCTAAAGATATTTATAAGAATTATTGGCAAGGTAAAAGATTATTTCCAACAAATTTAAGATTAAAATCCTTTTGTGGTAAATCAATATAGAGATTATAGATCAAAGAAATGTTTTTGTAAAAGAAGCCAACCAATATTTACGATTAAAAGTTGTAAATGAAAAAATCCAGGTAATTTTATTAGGTAGAGAATGGCCTAAACAGTTGAAACTTGATTATTCTTTATTGTTTCGCATTAAAATTTTAAATAATGAATATAATAGAAATATATTTAAATATGTTAAAGATATTAATCTGTGATTTTAAAAGTTTCTTTTTGACCAGTACTTTTGTTTTGTTTTTGCTTTTCCTTAAATGTTTTTTTCTTCTTCTTCATTATTATTCGTTCCATATGTAAAGCTTTGTTTTTTGATACTTGAATAAACAAATTCAAGTTTATTATATTTTTTGTGTGCTTTTAAAGTTAAAACACAACAGGTTATGGACCCAACCACGCATTCACTGCGCAATATAACAAAAACGAAGCAACGGTAAGCCTAAAAATAATTCTATTTTGTTTATCACGTTAAAATTTATATTTGTAATGGCTGGAATGGATAATATTAAAATGGGTATGAATATTCCCAAATTGGAAGGATTAATAAACTGGCCAGAATATAAGAAAAATATAAAATTGCTTTTAACAATAAACAAAGTAATAGGCGTTGTTGATGGAACATATAGAAAGCCAATAAAACAAGAAACAAATGAAGAAAAAGAGACATATGTAAAATGGGAAAGTGAAGATGCAATATCCCAATTGTTATTTACAACAAGTGTGATGCCTGATGTAAGTCAACTAATCATTCCCTGCTCGAGTGCTAAAGATATGTGGGACAAATTGTTAAGTGTCTATGAGCAAAGCTCTGGTCAAAGATTAGACATGCTCTATAATCAATTCTTTAATTTTAAGAAGGATCCTACAGATGATATTTCAAAGCACATTTCAAAATTAGAAAGTTTATGGAATGATATGCAAAATGAACTTACTAAACAAGAAAATTTGAAATTGCCAGAATTCATGCTGATGTGCAGAATCATAAACACCTTGCCTGATGAATATTTTGATTTTAAAAGTGTTTGGGAATCAGTGTCTAAAGAAGAACGTTCTGTAGACAATCTCACACAAAGGCTTCGGTTACTCGAAATAAGAATTCAACAGCGAGATGAATGCAGCGCATCAAGTTCGACAGCACTAATGGCAAATGCATATGAAAATAAGCAAAATATGAAAGGAAAAGTTACCAAAAGTAATGACAAATTTCAGAAAACAAGAGAAACAAGAGAATGGTACTTTTGTCATAGAAAAGGACACTTGGCCAAAGATTGTAGGTATGCAAAACAGAAGAAACTAAAGGAAAAAGAAAAGGATGAAACTAAATTAAAACTTAATTCAAAATTTTAAGTGAAAGTTTAATCAGTGAAAGATTCAATGAACAAGATGAAGACATTTGGATTGGTGACTCAGGAGCTACTAACCACATTACAAGAAATGCAAGTTTTTATACTTCTTATAAGGATTTTCCTACCCAACAGACTGTTAAAGTTGGAAGTAATGAAAAATTGTTAGCGTATGGAAGTGGAACTATAACAATTGAAACTTGTGTAAAAGGTAAATGGCAAACTCACTACCTAACTGATGTATGGTATGTTCCCAATTTCAGTCGTAATGTGATGTCATTACAGTCCACATTGGATAAAGGGTTTGAAATGAAAATGGATAAAAAAAGGTTGTAAACTTTTTAAGACAACAACTGGAGAAGTTATTGTAGAAGGGAAAAGACTACAAGGAAGCTTGTATGGTATGTTAATAACAAGTATCAAACCTGAAAATGCTGCAGAAGTCAATTTAGCCAAAACTCAAAATGTCAATATGTTACAACTATTGCATGAAAGATTTGGACATCAAAATAAAAGGCATGTTCAAAAATAGCTTAAAGAACAAGGAATAGATGCAGTCATGGACAATGAACCTTGCGAGGCATGCATTTATGGCAAACAACATAGACTGAGTTTTGGATCAAGAGAACAATATGCTTCTACCCAACCTGGAAACTTAATTCATGTAGATGTATGTGGCCCTATGCAGGAGGTTTCGAAAGGAGGGATGAGATACTTTGTGTGTTTCAAAGATGATTTTACAAAATACCGATCAGTGTATTTCCTAAAAGAAAAGTCACAAGTCATTGAAAAGCTAGAACAATTTCTCTTGGAAACAAAGACTACTGGACATATAGTGAAAGAAATTCTCACAGATGGAGGAAAGGAGTTTGTAAATAAAGAAACCTCAAAAATTACAAACAAGTATGGTATTAATCATAGGATCACAATGCCATATACTCCACAACAGAATGGTTCAGCGGAAAGGGAAAACAGGACTTTAATAGAAGCAGCTCGTTCAATGATATATGCCAAAAATATGAGCCTAAAGCTTTGGGCAGAGGCAGTTAATACTGCTACATATGTTTTGAATAGAACAGGACCAACACAAATTGAGGGAAAGACACCTTATGAACTATGGTTTGATAAAAAAAAACAGCAGTTGATCATCTTCGAATATTCGGAACTGAATGTTTTGTTCATCTGCCTGATGAAAAGAGAAGAAAGTTAGATGCCAAAAGCGAAAAAGGTATTTTAGTTGGTTATTGCAGTAACAAGGATGGGTATCGAATCTGGATGCCGAACTCAAACAAAGTTGTCACAAGTAGGGATGTAATATTCAAGGAAACTATACCAACATTTAGCCTTGATATTGAAAAGAGAAATAAGGAACTTTGAAGTAATCAGATTGATGAACAAAATGATACTCAAGATATTGAGAAAATTGAAAGCAATGTTCAAACATCAGACGTATACAATCTAAGAGATCGATCAAATATATCAAAACCTCAAAGGTATATTGATGCTGAAATAAATATTGCAGAAGGTCTTGAACCCAAGACATACAAAGAAGCAATGGATTCTCCAAATGCACAATTTTGGAAAGAAGCAATGAATAAAGAAATGAATTCTTTAACGGAAAATGATGTATACGAATGCACAACATTACCACCTGGCCAAAAACCAATTGATTGTAAATGGGTATTAAAGACCAAATTGAATTCTAAAGGAGAGATTACAAGATATAAGGCAAGACTGGTGGCAAAAGGGTTTGTACAAAAGAAGGGTATAGATTATGAAGAAACATTTAGTCCTGTGGCAAGACATGACACCATAAGAACTCTTTTAGCAATTGCTGCTAATGAAGACTTAAAATTGGTACAGTTTGACATAAAGACAGCCTTTCTATATGGAGACTTACAAGATCAAATTTATATCAAACAACCTGAAGGATTCAACAATGGAACAGATCTTGTATGGAAATTGAAGAAAAGTCTCTATGGACTCAAACAGTCACCAAGATGCTGGAATCAGAAAATAGTCAACTTCATGAAAGAAAGATGTCTGAAGGAAAGTACAGCTGACCCCTGTTTATTCTTCAGAAAAACAAATGATCATCTACTCATTATTGCCATATATGTTGATGATGGAATCATTGCTGGTACAAATGAACAGGAAATCAAAGAATTTCTTTATGAACTAATGTTTTTATTTAAGATCACAAGTGAACCATTAAATTACTTTTTGGGTATTGAGATAGAGCGGCAACCGGATGGGTCAATCTTTATAAATCAAAAGGCATATATAAAAAGAATTCTTGAGAAATTCAATATGTCTCAAGCGAATAAAGTGGGAACACCAACTGATAATTCTACTGTTCTTGGGAAGCAGGGATTCTAGAAAATGTTCCCTTTCGTGGAGCGATTGGTAGTCTGATGCATCTGAGCTGCTTAACAAGACCCGATATCACTTTTGCACTGAATAAAGTTTCTCAAAAACTTGCAGCACCAATAAAATATGACTGGGAAGCAGTTAAACGAATCTTCAAATATATTGTAGGAACAACTGAATATGGAATTATGTACCAAAAGGGTCATAAAGTAGGAGTTTGGGAATCTTTCAGTGATGCAGATTTTGCTGGAGACCCAGAAACTAGAAGATCTACCAGTGGAGTTGTGTGTAAACTGGCTGGTGGTGCTATTTCTTGGCTTAGCCAAAACAAAGATCAAGTTGCTGACATTATGACCAAAGGACTCCCTAAGCCGCGTTTCCAAATGCTGAGATATCTACTGGGTATGAGGGACATTTGAAATCTGATTAAGGGGAAGTGTTAAAGATATTAATCTGTGATTTCAAATGTTTCTTTTTGACCAGTACTTTTGTTTTGTTTTTTGCTTTTCCTAAAATGTTTTTTTTCTTCTTCTTCATTATTATTTGTTCCATATGTAAAGCTTTGTTTTTTGATACTTGAATAAACAAATTCAAGTTTATTATATTTTTTGTGTGCTTTTAAAGTTAAAACACAACAAAATATATAAAAATTTGATGGATAGGTATGCAGATTTGTTTAACAAAGATTTGGGCTCTTTAAAGGACGTTAGAATAAATTTTAATTTAAAAAAGGATGTGACTCCTGTGTTTTGTAAGGCCAGAAGTTTACCTTTCTCTCTGAAAAACAAAGTAGAGAATGAAATTGATCGTTTAGTGAATTCTTGCATTTTATAACCTATAGTTCATGCATTTTGGACCGCTCCAATTGTACCGGCATCAAAAAAGGATGGTAGTGTAAGGATATGTGGTGATTTTAGATGTACAGCTAATAAAGCAATAGAATTAGATAGGTATCCCATTCCATCGATCGATGAGATCTTTTCAAAATTATCTACAAGCACCGTACTTTCGACTCTAGACCTATCACAGGCTTACTTACAAGTAATGTTAGCTGAAGAAGCCAAAGCTGTTGTTGATATAAACACAACAAAGAGGTTGTTTTCTTATAAAAGACTACCATATGACGTAGCGGTAGCACCAAATAAATTTCAAAGGATTATGGAAGGCCTATTTTCTGATTTGCCAGGTGTGGCCTGCTACATAGATGATATTTTGGTTGCAGGAAAAGACTTTGAAGATCATGAACAAAAGTTGGATCTAGTGTTTAGATGATTGCTAGAAAAAAGGTTTAAAGTTAAACAGATATAAATGTAAATTTAAAAAGAAATCGGTAGAATATTTAGGGTTTCAAATGGATAAATATGGACTGCATCCCTTAGAAAATAAAATTAAAGCAGTGATAGATGCGCCCCCCCTGAACCTAAATAATGTTTCGCAATTGAGATCTTTCATAGGACTCTTAATTTATTATTATAGATTCATAAAGAATATAGAAAACATTTTAGCGCTATTCTATCAACTTTTGAATAAAAATTGTAGATGGAATTGGACGAAAAAATATCGAATGTTATTTTAAAAATGTAAATCATTATTAATAGACTATGGACTAGGCGTAATTCTGAGTCATAGAAATGATAGAAAGGAAGAATGCCCTATAGCTTTTGCTTCTAGAACATTAACTGAAGCGGAAAAACGTTTCTCTCAACTAGAAAAGAAAGCGTTGAGCATAACTTTTGGCGTTGAGAAATTCAGACAATACTTACTGGGACGAAAATTTGTATTGGTCACAGACAACCGACCCTTAATTCATATATTTTCACCTCATAAACCAATTCCCATATGTGCATGATCCAGAATTAAAAGATGGTCCTTAAAATTAGCTGCATTTAATTATACTGTGGAATTTCGAAAAACTAGTGAAAATTCCAATGTTGACGCATTGTCACGTCTTCCTTTAGAATCGAGTGTCAGGGAGTCTCTTGATGAAGACCAGGTACTTCTTCTTAGGAAGTCGAATGAGGTACCGTTCTCTTTTATGGAGGTGGCTAATGAGACGCCCCAAGATAAAATACTGTCTATAGTATTAAGGAATGTTAGAGAAGGCAACTGGAAATTCACAAGGGTACCGAGAGAAAACCCACTAGCTCCTCATTATAAGATCAATGAGGAATTAAGTTTGGAGTTTGGTTGTCTTCAATGGCGTGAAAGAGTGGTAATTCCCCCAAAATTAAGATCTTTAATTTTAAATGACTAGCATGAAATACACATGGGGATTGTTAAAATGAAGATGATTGCCAGACGGTATTTTCTGGTGGCCAGGCATAGACAGTAACATCGAGGAGTTAACTAGAGAATGTAGAGTATGCCAAGAATCGGCAAGCATGCCCCCGGCTACCATCTCTGAATGGACTTGGCCCGAAAAACTGTGGCATCGACTTCATCTTGATCTAGCGGGTCCGTTCATTGGAAGAATGTTTTTGGTTCTCGTGGACGCATACTCAAAGTGGATAGAAATTTTTATCATCAAAGATATTACCAGAAAAACGATTATAAGTCATCTTAGAGAAATTCTCGCCAGAATTGGATTGCCTTAATTTTTTGTTACAGATAACGGAAGACAGTTTGTCTCCGGTGAATTCGAGCAATTTACCAAAATGAATGGTATACGGCACACTAAGACCAGTCCGTATAATCCTAGTACAAATGGTTTAGCTGAGAGATATGTAAGAGAGTTTAAAAACCTTTTGAGAAAGAATAATGGGAAGGATGATTTAGAGACGAATCTACAGAGTTTCCTATTTGCTCATAGAGCATTCCCCCAAACTGTAATAAAGGAATTCCCCGGCGGAACTGCTAATGAAGAGAAGTTTAAGATCAAGATGCTCGAATTTAATACCAAGATGGGAAATCCACGAGAGGTATTTCATGAGGCCGTAAGAAGGCAGGAGCAGTTTACTACAGGTTGCGAGGTTTATTTCCGCAACTATGCAACTGGACCTAAACGGTAAAAAGGTACCATTTTGGAATTATTGAGCTACCGTCACTACCTTATAAGTTGCGAGGGCGTCGTGTATAAGAGGCATATTAATCAATTGCGACCTGTGAGAAAGAAACAAGTGGAGACAAGAAATTTGATACTTCCTCGAACATCAGGAGAGAAGCCTGTAGGTGGAAGTCAGAAATAAAGTAAAGAGGAGGTTCCAGAGGTTACATCAGGAAACAAGGAGGAGACTGCTTCTGTGCAGTACCCTCTTGCACTCCTATACCAGGGCCTGTTGCTGTCACGTGCCCTCTTGCACTCCTAAACCGGAGGCTGCCGCTGTGCAAGTGCCCGTCCGCAGTTCTAGACCTCAGAGAGCCAGGAAACCCCTAGACCGACTGGAGTATATATGGGGGATATGTGTTGTGTATGTAAATAGATGAAGATTATTTGCATTCTTTAAAGTCTCATTATTTGAGAATATATGTTTACAGTAATCCCTCGTTATCACGAACTCGGATTATACGAACTCTCGGTTTGCGCGAACCGTTTCTTTTCCCCCGTTAAATTTCAATGCTTTCCAAAGAGATTTTGCCGGTTAAGACGAAATATTCGGTTATGACGAAATACGAATTAAATTTAGCCCCCAGCAGAACTAATCAATCGGTTAAAACGAATTCTAATATGTTTTTAAAGGCGAGTTATAAGTAAAACAATAAGCTATTAAAACAACAAAAACGCCGTTGATATCAAGTATTGGCTCTCTTTGTCTTTTGTGTAAACATTCGTCCTTTGTTTGTTATGATGACTCATTTTCTATGAAACCATCCCCTTGGGGTCGTTCCATGTACTCAATCAGTGGAAAATTTCGACTCTATTGTGCCAGTATTGCTGTTTTTCTCGACTGATAAATGTAGGGGCCATGGTGACCCCTGCCAGCCAGCAGCCAAGGAGCGCACGCTTTCACGGAATTTCACAGAATATTATATTATTCTTATTTTTATATACAAAACATATATTTAAAAATATTAAATATAATATAAATAATAAAATGTCCGGATTGTATATTTCCCAGCAAACTGTACAAGCCGAATCCAACCACTTGACCAAGGGATAATAGCTGCGTTCAAGTGCCATTTTAAATCAAGGCTCGTTGAAAATGCCTTACTTGGGATAGAATCCGAGCAAACAACAGTAAAATGGAATATTTTGCAGGCAATGCGTGCAATGGCTGCTTCATGGGACTCTGTATCTAGTCAAACAATCAAAAATTGCTTTAAAAAAGCTTGGCCAACTGTTGAAGGCAAAACAGCTGATTCGTTTTCACTTCCAGAAACAATGCTTGATGAGCCTGAAGAATGGACCAAACTCCTTTCAGCTACAAACCCAGCTGAGACTTTGACCTTCCTGGAGTATGTTGCCCTGGATGAAGGGATGGAAATTTGCGGTTCACCCGAATTAGAAGAAAAGAAGAAAGAAGAAGAAGAAACAGAAGACGATGAGGTGAAAGAAGAGATAATGATGCCTACTAGAGGGGAAGTAATCGCGGCCCTCGAAACCCTCCAGAAGCTGTCCAAAACTTCTGCGGATATTGATGTTCATTTTGAAGATGACCTGGATAAAATAAAAAGGGAGTGTCTGAAACAGTGCCCAATCAAATACCACCAAAAAACTATAACAGACTTTCTGAAGCCTGCAGAGAAAACCCAGATATAGGATACTCTATGCATACTGTATATGCTGCATACACATAAACATTGTATGTACCAAGTATATTATGTAAGTTGTTTCTTTTGTTGTTCTTTTTTATTTGTGTTTTAAAATAAACTTATATTCTCATGTTATTGCCTTACATTGTGATTATATTATCCATATTGTCTTTTAAAATAAAATACTTTATATACATACATATACATAATTGTTGTTCCTTAAAATTATAAAATATTTTCATTAATATTGTTTTCAAATAAATTTATTCATTATTCCTCAGAAATGTAGTTTTCTTACTCATCAGTATTACATAAGTACAACCCCCGGATACCACGAATTTAATTTGTCTAATACGAATTCGGTTTATACGAATTATTTTAAGACGAAAAGGGTATTTCGTTCTCCCGTTGAGTTCGTCTTAACGAGGGATTACTGTATATAAATTGGACATTTTTTGTTGGCCAAAAGAAAATAATCTGAGGCTCTTTATTGGACACGACAAAAACAGAAACGGCATTCCAGAGTAAAATAAATCATCAGAGATAGATAAATATTTTTCAAATTAATTAAAATAAATATAATCGATACTGAGAGAGAGTTGAATTTTAAAAAATAGAAAATTATTATTTTCGAAATATAAATAGCTAAGAGGATTCCAGCAAACCGCATCTAAAATATCAGGTTTTCTTTTTGCTACATGTTTTAATTTGCATATACCTATTTTACATATCTCAGATTGTATTAAAAAATCGTTAACCATTTCTTCTAACTTTTGGCGAAATGGTGTTTTATTAATTTATCATTTGATATTATTAGGGTTCTTTCCTGGTATTCAAAAAGTAAAAATACGTGTCGTTCAGTTATATTTTTCAATTTATCAAACAATTTGGCCGCTGAATCGCTGATTCTGGTAGGGCGCCATCTAGCGAATAAAGTTGTAACTAAAATCAATTTCGAATTTTTCATTATTTGCCATAAAAAATCCCATTGCATCCTGAACACAATGGTGTTTACCGCATTGCTCTAGCGCAAATATTCGCGGAGTTATTAATTTTTAAAGTTGTGCGGGACTTTTGGATCACCCTGTATATTAACCAATTTTTCTCTCTAATAAATATACACAAATCCTTAACAATACATTCAATATTACAAAAAACCTTTATTTTCAGATAAGCTATTAAAGCATAACATAAATGTTTATCAATTTAACATTTATAAATGTTTAAACATTTTGTTAAAACTGAACAATGCAGCTTGATGTCAGATTGTGGTTCACATAAGCCTAGAATTTGCTATCATATAATGACTTCATGACCACACGATAAGAGTATAAAAATGAGCAAAATCTTCTAAAAGATAGTTTTTAAAAGGCTTTGGAAATTTGAGTATATACTAATATTGTATCGTGTAGCATTCTCACGTATTTACTTTATAAATAAACTTATAATAAATTATTATAAACCTGTATATAAGAAATAATCTTATATCATCTGTATATTAGTATTGTCACGGTAAGAATCGCAAGCAACAGGCGAAGATAAATCGAACAATAATCGTTTTATTGCTGCCAACGAGCAGACTCTTCAAATCAAAGAATACACGAATATATATATATATATCAATCATTAATTCAATATATGCAAAACAAACCCAAACAAAATCTAAAAAAAACTTAATTATGTAAAACAATACAACAAATAACGCTACAATATAATCAAGTTAACACAATTTATTAATAAAATCATATTGCCACGTGGAAAATTAGGGAAGACAAACTTCAGGATGACTCAGCAATTTATTTAAGGTAAGAAAAAACTATGAATGATAAACAAAAGATAAGAAATGAGGGAAGTTTACAGAGTAGTAAAATATAAACATAAAAATGATACTCTGTTAATACTAGTGTAAAATAATAAATGCTTATAAAATAAATACTTCGCTACAATATTTTGTTACTGTACTGATAAAGTTGAGAGGTCTGATAACTTGCCACATTTTTTCCCCATTGCAGTAAGGAAGGTGTAAATTGGTTTGTGATAAAACGCAATAAACTTCTTTTCATTTTCCCCCTGAATTTTAGCAGGAGTTCACTGATTAGGCTTCTGATTTCCTTATTTTCATCTGTAGGGACACCACTCATTCTCAATAATTATTCTAGAAAATGTAAATTCAATTTGTATATTTTATTTTTGGTTATAATTGATAGTTTAGAAATTATAATCTTTTTGTAAAAAATATTTGTTATCATCATCAATTATATTGTTGCCTTCGAATTGTAAACAAACTTTGTATATAAAGACATTTTAGATAAAAGATATTGAATTAATATGTGTGAAGAAAAATAAATTGTTTAATTATTCAAAGTTGTAATAATTGAGCCTCAAGAAATGCCCACACATATCCTTGGAGCTCAAAACCTATTTTTAAAACTTGAAAGCCTTTTTTAAAGTTTGAAATCAAATATAATGGCCATATATGATTAAAAAATCATTGATAATATTTTGAAAGAGTTGTTTATATTTTAATCGAATATATTTTGAGAAATGTCTCGAATATTATTTTCGAGATTTACAGTGAATATGATAACTTGGGTCCAGGAACTTAATAGTCAAATAGAGCATCGAAAACATCATTTTGAATAAATATATCAATATTATTTTTGTTTATTATATATTCACTCTCAAAGTATTCGAAAATAGAGCAATCCATAAATAAATCTTCAAATATAAAGACATATATTGGATCAAAATATTATTTAGAGTATATTGCGTTCTTTTTTCAAGCAATGTTTTATGATAAACAAGGCCATATATTACAAATACAATTCCTATAGAGTGAAAAAGTTTGGACAACAATAAGAAAGTGGTTAGAATCTTATTTCAGAATAAAGACCACATTACGCTGAAAAATGGGAAATTGCTGCAAAAGACCCGAAAGCAATGAAAGCTTTGAAATCCCCGAAAATCGCAAAGACATCATCAACCACTACTTTGCTGAGGAAATTTCGATCCTCAAATCTGGAAAAACCAGAACAAGAAGGAATGAAAGACAAATTTCATTCAAAAATGAAATCGAAGTGGTATTCTTCGACGCCTATGAAGAACCAAGGCAAATCAAAAGACGACCATCTCAAATGATGTTTTCTGATTCCCTTTTTGTGTAACGGGAAAACATTTTCCTAATACACCAGCAAGACCATCTTCGCCAGCAGATTGGCAAAAATGCCATTCTGAAGATACGGAGGATCTCCTGAAATTGGTTGCAATCAAGCTGGAGATTTGCTTGGAGAAGAAAAGCGAGTTCATGGCGCTCATTCATGAGAAGCGAAGATCACATAAGGAGCTTCGTCTTCTGAAAAGCGAGGAAACGCTTTATGAAATCGCCCTCACTGAAATCTTCGGAGAGTAAGGTACGATTATATTTCCATATTAAGATTTAAGCTCTTCATTTATATCCAAATTTGAAAGTTCATGCAAATTTGATATATCAAATTTCTCAAGTTTGAGATTCGTATGCATAAATATTTTCAAAATAGGAATGCAATCAAGTTCATTTATTCGTGATTGCTTTATTATATATCATTTAAAGTTTGAACGCTGGAAAACAAATATTCAATACCAAATGTTTATATATTGATATGAAACAATGGGTTTAAACTAAGGAAACTATGATAAAACATTCATATGACGTTTATGTATATTGTAACCAAGTATTTATTCATTTTATTATTTTTATTACCAGAGTGGTCATTTTCATATTTATATTTTGCTACTCTGTAAATTCCCCTCGTGGCTTATATTTTGTTTACCTTTCCTAGTTCGTCCTTGCCTGAAATAAATTTTGTTTCCTCCTGAAGTTTTTGTCTTCCCTAATTTTCCACGTGGCTTTTTGGTGGAGATGCTGGGTAAGTTAGGGAGGCCAAACTGAAGACCGCCGAGAATACCTTGTAGCCATGGGTGCTGTGATCTACATTTTCGGAGACTGACTCCAGGATTCCACCGCCGTGCTAAAGCCAAGACTTCCCTCGAAAATGACGATGTCCTTATAGACGATACGACGACAAAGCCGCTCTTCACGCCGCCAGAAAAAAGGCGCAAAGGTACTAGGGACAAAGTTCCAAGACTTCGATGGAATCCTTGGCAGAAGCACGTCAGATCCATGTCAGTATTCTATATACAGTTATCAGCGTCATGCGTTCTGTCACCGTTTGCTTTTGGTGGCGTGATCGTAGCGAGCCAATAGGAGAGCGCCATTCAGGTGTCGGTCGTTTGCTGCGCCACCACGTGGCGCGACGGTGACCTTGAGTGACGTAATGACAGGGTAGGAACAAGAAATCACTTGCTATCATTATCATATCATTTTATGTATATATCAGATTTAAAATATATTCATACAAAAAATCTAAATAATACAATTTTCAAATATCGTTGTGAAAAATTTACATTTTTATTTTTGTATTTTAAAAACACACAAAGATTGAAGCGGGACGTTTCAAAAGAGTGCCATCCACGACGCCAATTTATAATTGTAAAGAATAGTATTTTAATAAAACATTTAATCGGGTAAAACCCGGGCGTTGCCCGGGTCATTCGGCTAGTCTACAATAATTGTTAGCTGTTGGTTAGCCATAGGGAAGAAGCTATGTATTCATTTTATTATCAGAGTGGTAATTTTCATATTTATATTTTGCTACTCTGTAAATTCCCCTCGTGGCTTATCTTTTGTTTACCTTTCCTAGTTCGTCCTTGCCTGAAATAAATTTTGTTTCCTCCTGAAGCTTTTGTCTTCCCTAATTTTCCACGTGGCAATATAATCAAAGGCATCAAATTCTGTGACAGTCAAATCGTTTATTTTATACGAATTGACTCTCACAAAGAATTTCATTTTGAAAATAGAGCAATCCATAAATAAATCTTTAAATAAAAAAATTTCATGTTATTGATTATAAGAAAAAAAAAAAACTATAAGAAACAGATATAATTAATGCCTTTTAAAATGCAGAAAGTAGATCTTCTTATGAAATTCTTTTCGAAAATATGGTTTTCTAGGTTTTCTTCTAGAGATAGTTTTTCATTAGAGCTTTAATTGGTACAGAACATATCATTTATTGATGCTATAAAGGTTTTTTTTTTTTAAATTGGAATTGGTTGCTTAAATTAGATGTTTTATTCATGAAAAGAGTTTCTGTTCAAAAATTCCACAATTAGATATTTCGATTCGTTAAAGAAATTCTGTAAATCTTTTTTATTAGAGATTAATTATCTACAAATTGGTATTATTGAAGTCATATACATTCAAATACCTCATTTATATAATGAGAGCCAGAATTGGACTATTCATTAACAAAACAAGATTTATTACTGAAAACAAAAAGGGGAGAATAGACCAGGTGAACATTTTAAGAAACTTTAAAATTAGAAATAACAATTCTTAGAATTTATAGAAAAATAATAGTTTTAAAGTTAAAATCAAAATTATAATTATTCAAATCTCGCTATTTTTGGTCTTTTAAAAGACAATAAAAAAGAGCATTACTATAAAATAATTAGAATTCATATTTTCAAAGAAACTCCGCCTTTGCCGGTCCCAAGCCCGGATGAAAAAGGAGGAGGGGGAGCAGTAACAAGCTCGGTAAAAAACCTGGGCTCTGCTGGCCCGGCTGATAGTACCCTGAAAGGACTCCTAATCCAGGGATACAGGATGAGCAGCGTTTGTATTCCATGTTAGGAGCGACTGTACATGGTGTCTGTTCCTTATGTCAGAGGCAGCAATTTCATATTGGAGCTAAGTCGGCCTGCCACTGAGTAGTGCTCCCAGTCTTAATGACAAAGGCAGACGTATTCTACTTCACGCAGTCATGATGGTTGTCAAGTCTCAAGCTTTACAAGCTTGATACCCTAATATGATTGAGTGTAGATAAGAAAGAAGAAGAAGATATTTTCAAAGAGGAATTGCGCTAAATATTATTTTTAAATGATACAAGAAGAACGCAGTAATTGTTTATGTTGACTAATAATCAATAAATGATTGCAGAAACACATAAGAACAAAATACAGTGGTACCTCGACATACGAGCGCCCCAACATACGAGTTTTTGGAGATACGAGCCGACGAGTAAGTGATTTTTTGCTTTTAGTTACGAGCGAAATTCGAGATACGGGTTCGGTTCGGTAGTGTTGAAGATATTAATCTGTGATTTTAAATGTTTCTTTTTTACCAGTACTTTTGTTTTTGCTTTTCCTAAAATGTTTCTTTCTTCTTCTTCATTATTATTTGTTCTATATGCAACGCTTTGTTTTTTGAGACTTGAATAAACAAATTCAAGTTTATTATATTTTTGTGTGCTTTTAAAGTTAAAACACAACAGGTAGTAACACGCAGTCGCGCCATCACGATCAGTTAGCAGCGTGCTTCCGCTGTGATAAGTTGTGTTTTGTGTTCGCATTTTGTGTTGCGTTTACATTTACAGTTTTAGTTCATTTATTTTTATAACCATGGATCGGAAGAAAGTTTGTAAAAAGTCAAGTGCTAAGAAAAAGATGATGAGTATTGAATTAAAACGTGAAATTATAGAAAAACATGAGCAAGGTGTTCGAGTTGTTGACTTGTCGAGGCAGTATGGCCGTAGTACGTCCATGATATGTTCTGTGCTTAAACGGAAGGAATCGATAAAGAGTGTAACGCCGGGTAAGGGCCTTACGATAATTTCCAAGCTGCGAACCCCCCTTCATGAAAATATGGAGAAACTGCTGATGGTGTGGGTGACAGAAAAGCAGCTCCAAAGAGATACCTTGGCGCAGACCATCATTTGTGAGAAGGCAAGAGCGATCTAGGGAGATTTGCTGAAGCAAACCCCGCAGACTTCCATCGACGAGGCATCGGAAGAGTCATTTAAAGCCAGCCGGGGCTGGTTTAAGAATTTTAAAAAGAGGAGCGGTATTCACTCCGTTGTCAGACATGGTGAGGCAGCAAGTTTAGTTATGAAGGCAGCTGAGGATTACATAAAAACATTTTCCGATCTAATAAAAGCCCAAGGATACATCTCTCAGCAAGTCTTCAATTGTGATGAGACAGGGCTGTTCTGGAAAAATTGCCGAATAGAACATATATAACGGCAGAGGAGAAGATGATGCCAGGCCACAAACCTATGAAGGACAGATTGACTGTAGCTGAAAGGATCTATGAAGAATTGGAACCCGGTGTTTCAGTAGAGGAGGAGATTGTATCTCTGGGGAAATCCATGGGTTTAGAGGTGGAAGAGAGAGACGTGAACGAGCTCATTGAGGAGCACACCCAGGAACTGACGACTGAGGAGATACAAGAGTTACAGTCACAGCAGCATACTGAGGTTATGCAAGTAATTGGTTTTGAGGAGTCAGAGGAGGAGGTTATTTCTACAAGTGAGATAAAGGAGATCTTAGGGATGTGGGAGAGAGTTTCACAGTTCGTGGAAAAAAAAACACCCAGAAAAAGTTGCAACAGGTCGTGCATCTGACATTTTTAATGACACTTGCCTAACTCATTTCCGGAACATTCTGAGAGGGAGGAAGAAACAAACCTCCTTGGACATGTTTTTTTCTAAACGGCCTACAGGTGAAAGGGAGAAAAATGTAGCGAAAAAGGCAAAGACCAGTGAGGATATCTAATTTATTTCTTTACATTCTCTTTTTTGTTTTTTTGCAATAAATATTTGATATTTATAAATACGTTTTTATTATTTAAAACCACGTAACAAAAATAACTGGGGTGACATTTTGGAGGTTGGAACGGATTAATGGTAGTTCAATTGTTTTGTATAGGGAAATTTGCTTCGAGATACGAGTAATTCAAGATACGAGCAAGGTTGCGGAACGAATTAAACTCGTATGTCGAGGTACCACTGTATATCTTTTAATGTACATTGTTTTAAAAGACACTCTTTGCCATAAGTTTTTTTACGGATAATCTATTTAACATTATTCAATTATTCCATAGGTGATTAGAGCACTATAAAAATGTTTGTTATCAGAAATAACCTTTGAAATAAGAGTATAGCATGATATTATCTCAAAACAGTTTTACTAGATTTTTATCTGATAAATAACTCCATACTTATGTCTTAATATCATTTAAGTAGCTGTAAATTTAAGGTGTTTTGGGCCAATAACATTTACTTATTTCTGAAGGCAGTTTTTACCATTGCGAAAATCAGGTTTGAATTTCACTAAGGAAAGAGTAATAATATGATGTATAGGCACGCCATCTGTCATATGAAATTGAAAATATTTTTAACGTGTATGATTCTCATTAAAATAAAACCATTTTCTACTATCCTTACTGCAATGATAAATTATAAAAGTAATAATGCATAATAAATTTTCTTACATAGTGAAAACCTTAAAGGACGTCACAAAAACATTAATACTCTCTCAATATCTTTTTAAAATAAACCTTCACTTGATATTCGGGAAAATAAACAAACATTACAAATTATATCGATAGATGGCAATTGAATTTATAAATTTAATTTACAGTGTTCTTAATTCATTTGAAAATTAGCGCCATCTCTCTTTGAAAATACGAAGTATAATTATTTGATTAATACTCTTTTATTGCTTTATATTTATTCTATTTAATACAATGTTAACTTTATAAAAATGTTCATTCGAAAATGTAGTCGCCAATCATATAGGACTCCAATGAAAGATATTATTGAGAATTCCAATATTTAAAATTATAGTACAAAACAAAAAGTATTTTCTTGGTCTATTATTAATGGCAAATGTTTGTTCACAGAAAAGACCAGGACGATTTCAGCATCACTTGGCAGACCATTTCTTCCATCCAGCCAAGATGATAGTTGACGTTTCTGAGGCCCCCAAAATATTCGGTAAGGCACTCAGAGAAAATCTTTGAAGAAATATGTCATATGAAGCCGCCTCGCATGAAATTTTACATGTTTTATAATAAAAATATTTATTGCTAATATTTTATTGAAACTATTATAATTGATGATCAAAACACATTTACAAATGGCGAGTCATAGCAAAGCTTTCTCTTGTATAGTTCTTGGACACATGGACAGAACTTAAGGAAGTTGAATGTCTTCGATGGCACCGTCTTCTGATTTTTTTTTGAGACAGTAAATTTTGTTTACACTTGGTTATCTCGTGTGTCTTCAATAAACGTCACTGTGTATCAAATACCTTTCAGAGTTATTGTCTGAATCCCGAATATACATACTTTCTCAAGTTTTGTCCATGAGTGTATACATTATTCAATAAAATCAGCAAAACATTATCCAAGAATTTGAATAAATACATTGATTTATTATTTTTGCATCAACTCAATAATTGGACTTTCTCTTTTAAGTTGCCTTTCAATGATGACTTTAACAAATTTTGCCATCTTTTTTTATGATGCTGATTATTCAGAGAGGTATTAGTTTACCCATTTAAATTTTTATTTTTTTAATTAAAAAAAAATATTCCTTCATTAAATTTAAATCTTGTGAAATAACAGAAAAACGTGTGTTTTAGATGATCGAGTTGGGGCCCTTCTTCTTCTGAAGAAGAAAATTTGTAGATAGTCTTTTTTACTTTTTAATTTTAACGAATTGGCATTATTATTCAAAATTCTTTTAATTTCTTATATATTATTTCACTTTATTTTAAATAATTTATATTTTATTTTAAAATAATTTTTCAATATTTTTGATGATCCTTCTTGAGTTCATTGCGCCTGGTTGATTTTCTGATAGCCATGGTGCAGGGGGAAAGTGGGATTAAGATCCCAAGAAAGGCAGAAATGTCTTTTGTACAGATGGTACTATGGTGCCAGGTTTTGGGCAGGTTTCCACTCCGGAGAGGGAGGGACGGGGCCCCTCTGGGGGAGGGGTGGAGGGGGCCATCTCTCCACCCTTCTCGCACCATGGCTTGAGAAAAATTTGAAACAAATGCTCTTTTTGAGCGATAATGCTTGACAATTTCTTCCAGAGATTGGATACATTATGGAATGTATATTTGAAGGATATGTTTGCTTGACTATTTGTTGAAAGAAGCAAGTTTATTTGCTGATGTTAAATACCGAAGGGTATCTAGGAAGCCTCTCTCTATCAAAATAAAAATGATATTTTGTTTCCCAGTTTAAAAAGAGATTTACCTTTGACAAAAAACTATGACTGCTTTTCGATTACAATCAAGTTATTCTTTTCAGCAAAAATTTAAAAAGAGCCTAATTTAGGAATAAATTCGAGAACATCAAATTTTTCCTGTCAATAGAGAATTTCAAAAGCTAAAGAGGGGATGGATATAAAAATATTGAAAAGCTTATTCGATGGCCAAAAAAAATCCTATGAAAATCTCCATAACTTCTCTGTGCGCACTTGAGCATTCTGAAACAAACTATTTGCTTGAAATTTTTACTCTTATTTTATTACTAAGACCACCCAAATATATGGTTTCATGATGTCAATTAATTTTCATATAATGAAAATTGTTCGTCATCTGACACAAATTGGAAAGGTGAAAAGGATCGACAAATGGGTGCCGCACGATTTGAATGATGCTAATAAAAATCGGCGTTTCGAAGTGTCGTCACGCTACTTCTGCACAACAAGAACGAGCCATTTATTGACCGTATTGTCACCTGTGACGAGAAATGGATCCTCTACGACAACTGGCGACATTCTGCACAATGGTTGGACCGCGACGCAGCTCCGAAGCACTTCCCGAAGCCCAAACCGTACCTAAAGAAGGTCATGGTGACTGCTTGGTGGTCTACGGCCGGTTTGATCCACCACAGCTTCCTGAATCCAGGCGAAGCCATCACTGGGGTGATGTATTGTCAAAAAATCGATGAAATGCACCAAAAACTTCGCCGTATCTGCCTGAGATTGGTCAACAGAAAAGGGCCTATTCTTCTCCACGACAACGCCCGACCACACGTCTCAATGATCACTGACAAAAGTTGAATGAGTTGGGATATGAAACTCTTGATCACCCACCATACTCGCCCGACCCCTCACCTACCGACTACCACTTTTTTTAAGCATCTCGCCAACTTCCTGGGTGAGAAATGCATTAAAAACCAAGGTGATGTCGAAACGGCCTTCAATGAATTCAATGCATCCAGAACTCCAGATTTTATAAAACTGGAATATACCAGCTTGTTTCTCGTTGGCAAAGATGTATCGATGCCAATGGATTTTATTTAGACTAATAAAGGTTTGCTTGTAACGAGTTATTGCTTTTTAAAGTTGTCACTACAAATCGGTCATTATTTTTGCATAAACCCAATATAAAGTAAAAAGGCATCTCTTGATCGTGCAAATAAAAGTTGCTGATGGCTTGCGTCATCATCTATCATGAAAAATATCAGATAATCGTTGTGTTTTAATTATTCCAGAATATTGCTCAAATAATTTTTCATAATCCAGAAATCAACAACCAGCGTGGAACAGACTGTAACTCAACGACCAAAAGGCTGGTACTAGAAGCTTTATGAAATCAAGGAATGGGAATTTAAGACCAAAATGCGTCAAAAATATAGGAAAAAATATCATAAACGTTAAATTTCACTGAATTATACTCAAAGGGCACCTATTATTCAGATTAAACCCTCATTCAGTACATGAAATGTATTGATCGTGAGCTTGACAAGTAATTATAAGGTCATTCAGAATATCTTGGTACATTTGTATGTATAAGCTTGCTGTAGAAAAAGGCATCGGTATACAAAACCCTTCTGACTTGTTATTAAAGAGGCCGGAATTTTCTACTGTCTGATTAGGGATCAAGGGCATAGGATATGTACAGGAGAGTACGTGGCCTTGTATGCAAATTCCCAAAAGGTGGAAAGAAAACTTCTCTGCTTCAGCATTGGGTTAGGGGTGGGGAATCCCTGCCCAAGTTTCCCTCCCCTCTGGTATGGTTGTAAGATGTTGAATATAAATTCGACCTCCTTTCTACCAGGGGGCTGTAGGTTTCGCTAATCTAGAAGAGGAAGGCTACTGACAATGGGTCTTCTAGGTCTGAGTGGTCATTCAATCCTAGGATGTTTATTTTTAGAAAATAACTTCAGCTCATAACAGGTTCACTCCATTTGCATTTTAGAAAAAAGAAGAAATTTGCTAAACAAATTTCAAATAATATCTAACAGTTCTTTTTTATTATTTTAGATACATTAGAAGAAAAGGCGACTGAGATTGGTTTGAATGTATTTCTTCCTTTTCTTTTCTTTGTATCGTGTGAAGATTTCAATTTTAATGACCTAAAATATCACTAAGTATATTTAAAAGTATAGATGTTATGAGAGAGATAACTATTAATACTAATATTCATAATATTTTTTATATAATTATTTTATTTTTCGTAAAGATAGAGGCTGCCTGGCCGGCTTTCATATTTCTTCAAATTAAAGGCACTTCGGCCAGTAAATCTTTTTATTGTCTTGATGTTTCGACAAAAATATTTTGTCCTCGTCAGGAGCGCACAAAAATTAAAACATAAGCAAAGCGTTAGAAATTTTTGTTCGCTCCTGACGAGGACAAAAGATTTTTGTCTAAACATCAAGACAATAAAAAGATTTACTGGCCGAAGTGTCTTTTATTTGAAGAAATATTTTCTTTTTGACAATTCTGTTACCTACTCTACTACAATATGAATTATTGTAAATAGTTTCACGCGCAATTATCCAGATCGGATATAGCGTGTCTTGTTTGCAACTGGTAATATATAAATAACAACAACAACAACAAAAGCTTTATTAAGACTTTTTAGTCCCATACAGATTCTCCAAGCAGAAATATAAGATACATGCAGGGAAAACAATGATAGAACTTAATGGTAACATAAAATTTATATACAGAGAAAATTATATAAAGACAATCAAGTTAATAGATTCATCTGGGCAAATTGGAGGCAAAGAAAGTTACCATACATGGATTTACCACGGATTCTCGTGTTAGGTCTTGTGGAGTTATTTGGTAGCAGCTCTGAGACTTAGCTATGTAGAACTTTTCCTAGTCATCATCCCCGCCCTTGACATTGCCGGTTGGACTTCACTTGTAAGCATTTCGACCTGTGAGTCAATTGTGGAGTCTTCCACTATTAAATTGGTTGAATCCCTCAAGCTGCCCTTGTAAGTTGTAGCCATGTCAGCTGTCCAGGAATACTTGCCAACAGAACGAAACTTCGTATTATCCTTTGCCTTTATATTGTTTAGACCATTAAATTTTGGGACAAGTGATAAATGATCCAAATATAAGGCATGCATTCAATAGTAAGATCAACAATCATTTCAAGTATTGAGGCGAAACAATAAAATGATCTATAACTGAGGTAATAAATAAATAATGATTTAGCAATTGAAAATTTGAGGCTTAAACCAAAAATAAAGGTATTGCGATATTTTTTAAAAGCAATATTTGTATGTTGAAAGGGTTATATTTTGAGAAAATATCACAAATAATATTATTTTAGAAGAGTTTACAGTTATCTTGAAGATACGAGGTGTATGCCCTGGCCGGCATTCATAT
>CP092876.1:17816759-17998701 GCA_030710605.1 Cordylochernes scorpioides | reverse complement strand
AAGAATATGATAGTTTATGTAAAAGGACGTTCCTGGATCTGTAAAGAAAAAATGAAAAAACATTTTTTTTTTCAAAATATTTAGAGAGATTGCTCCCCCTTTATCAATTTATTTCACATTGAAAAGAATAAAGAAGGAGCAATCTCTCGAAATATTTTGAAAAAAAAAAAGTTTTATTTTCTTTACAGATCCAGGTACGCCCTTATATATAATCTTAATTGATGGATCGCCTTTTGACTCGAATATGACAGTGTTTGAGGCAAAGAACTCGCCCCATATTTAAAGATGTTCTTCGATTAACCAGACAAACAAGAATTAAAAGATCAAGCTTCATGTCATTTTAACAAAGTGTATGTTTAATCTCTAATTCATTTAATAGTCCTTAAGAGCACTTGATGACCATTTTCTATATCAAACTAATTTTCGAAAATATCGACTTGTATTTATTTATTTATTTCAATTCAAAACGCTATGTCCCCCTAGGGACATTTGCGCTAAATGTACATACAAATATAACAAAGAAAATATTCAACCTGGAAAGATACACAGAAAGCGACTTAGAAAGATTCATGAATATTATTTACATAAAGAGATATTCTTTGAATTTTATTTACAGTTACATCATTAAATTTAAAAATATATACATATATACACACATATACACGCATACACCTATATATTGTTTACAACCACTAGATATGTTCAATATTTCCTTGAGATCATAACATGTATGGATAAGGTTTTGCTATATCATAGAATGCAAATATTTAGGTGAAGCAAAAAAAAAAAAACTCTTAAAAACACCTTCTGGAGATTTAGCAACCCACTGAAGACGCTGAGAACTATTTCAGAAAAGAAAAATATAGCAATAGAACTCTATATATAATTTCTACAGATCAATTGTAAATAGATTCATACACAAAAGATGTAGTGAGGGAAGTTTTAGAACAGATGTGTAAATAAATCCCTTTTCGAACAAAGGCTCACGTGCACATGGGGAAAGGGAGAAAAAAGGACTGTATTATTTTGTTGTTGTATGGCGAATCCATACAGGGCAAGGGGCCCTAATAAAATCCTTGTTATTGTTGGATAAGGTTTTGCAACTTATATTCGAAATATAATACTTTTCCCCATTTTCCATTATTTTACATTAGTTAATGTTTAAACCTAACACACACACATGGCAAAACTGTTTAAAATGAACATATTTTAGTTGTTTATAATACAATATAATGCGGCTTATGATTGCAAAACGACATTTGAAAATTATCCCTCATGTGTTTCTTTTGAACGAAAAATAGAAATTTATTTTAAGGAGAAATAACGATTATTTCTAACCTTTCATATTTTATTATTTCATACATAGGTTAGAAATAATCGTTATTTATCCTTAAAATAAATTTCTATTTTTGGTTCAAAAGAAACACTTGCAGGATAATTTTCAAATGTCGTTTTACAGTATTTTAATAGTGTTTTTTTTGTCATAGTATCATGTTCACACTAACATAAAGTAATCCAAGTATAATTCAATAAACTAATTGGTTTAAAAGTATCTAATAGTTGATATTTTGACCTTTTTATATTCAATAATTACCTCATTTGAATGTCAAGAGCTATAGCTCTCTGGTGTTCTTCTCAGCTGGATGGAGAGGTAGATCTGCTGATTGAAGATTGGAAGCTTATCGATGGTGATTTCTGGTTACAAACGGTTTACTTTAAATAAATATTAGGACTTTTAAAAAAAAGTTTTAAGAGATAATATATTGAGTATATTAGCATTTTATAGATTTATTTATCTATAAAAAAAAACGAAAATAAAAATCTATATCTTTGAAAATATTAATTTTTGAAAAATGAATGTTTTATTATTATTATTTTTTGCTTATCCCTAGTACAAGTGGTACAGGCCATTATAATCATGGTGGGTAGTTAGCGACTGCTTTTACTGTAAGCGCACCACATGTCTAAACATGTGAAAAGCAGTTCGACTTTGCACTTACAAATGTGCCAGAGCCCCTTTTGGGTACTTGCACTCGCTGGTGGGGTTGGACTTTTGAAAGAATCGGGGGCTATTGGAGCATTTTTTTTTTTTTCAATTAGAAAAAAAGTGTCCGATGCGGGAATCGAACCCGGGTCGTAGCGGTTAAAAACCAACGATTTAGACCATCCTTCCACCGACTCCTATCTTCTAATTTTATTCAATATTATATTAATATACGAATATTGAAAGTTAGCATGTATTTTAGAAAGTCCTATATGTGATTAGAAGTTTGAATTCAAGAACATATTCTGCTGAGGACGGCGAGAATGAGTTGACAAAACGGCTTCTTAATAAATAAACTAAGAATGGTTTTATATTATGGGTATATTGTTATTTTTAAATAAACTCCCAAACACCATATGATATTTTAAAACATAAGATTTAATTTTAGCGAGAAATTGAAAGATATAATTTAAATTACAGTAGATATTCCATGAGAGGACACTCACGTTAGAGGACACCTCTCTACAAAGGTCAGTTTTTATATGCAAAATTACTATTTTTACTATTCAGTAACTCTCCGCTAATTTTCCTCTTATTTATCTTCTTTTTTTCATTCACTTACTCTAAATATAATGTAGTTTTCTTGAGCATACAAATACTTATGAATGTAAAATGCTAGAATATGAAAATAACGTGTATATTTTAGATCGTTCAACACATCAATATACTATTTAGTCATGAGTAAGAGACATTTTTGGTAATTCATTTTGTTCTGGTAAACTAATTAACACTACATTTTCTTTCTGTAGATGGTCACATTTTAAAAAATATGCATACCAATATAAACAAGAATATCTTTTGTTCCAAAATTTTATACCAAATGATATTTTTAAAAAATAGTGTGTTCACTATCGGAATAGTTGTAAATACTCATAAAAACTACTTTAATACAATTAAAAAGAAGAATTCGTATTAAATTTGTTGTACATCTACACTCATGGACAAAACTTAAGGAAGTTGTACCTTTTAGCATGTATATCGAGATTCAAACAATAACCCTGAAAAGTATTACAATGACCTTTATTGAAGACACACGCGATAACGAAGTTGCCATGCCATATATACATATATCGTTATTAATATGTGTTTTACTGAGCGAAAGAACTAGAGAATTGAGATGCCCATAACACCAAAAAGAATCTTCTATACATAGATCCAATCTGTATCATACACTCATGGACAAAACTAAAGGAAGTTGTACCTTTCAGCATGTATATCAGGATTCAGATAATTACTCTGAAAGATATTTGATACACAGTGATCTTTATTGAATACACACGAGATAACCAAGTGTGAACAAAATTGACAATGTCTTCTTAAAAGAAAACAGGCTTTCCACTTTCTTAAGTTTTGCTCATGATTAAATATAATGAGTGCCTTACCGAAATGTTTGAAGGTCTCAGAAACGCCAATTAGCCTCTTGACTGGATGGTAAGGATGTTTTGCCAAGTGATGCTGAAATTGCCCTTTTCGTTTCTGTAAACAAACATTTTCATTAATAATAAAACAAGCCAATACTGGTATTATATTTTAAAATTTCAGAAATTTCATGTTTTTTTTTATCCTTTTATTAGTCTAAATTAGACAAGATCTTGGAAGTCGTGCTCATAAAGAAGTTAAAGAACTCTTCTTGGTTCTCTGTACAGGGATCCTTTGTCCTTTCAGAAATATCAATGTGATCTCTCATAAGAGTTCTATATATGATTTTTGACTCCCTTCCTGAAGAAAAACCTTTGAAAGGTAAAAGAAAATACTTTCCGTCGAATAAATAAACTTCAAATGAAAGTTTGAATTAAGAAAATATACCAGGAATGTAATGATGTTCTAACGGCCTTTAAGGTTTCAATATTTAAGACAATTCATTATACATGATTGATATTGCACGAGTGAAATTCAAACCAGAGTTTCAATGATAAAATCTTACTTCAGAGAGAAGCATATGATATTAATTCTAAACATCAAAGAATCACAGCTTTTCAAATGATTTTTCAACACATTAGAATAGAGCAGGGGTAGGCAAACTGCGAGCCACATGCAGCTCTTTGGATGTGAAGCTGTCGCCCTTTATATAGTTCCATACGTAAATAATATTTATGCGAGTACTATTTATTGTTGTTACAATGCAATAGTATCAATAGACACATCGATATACCTGAATCATACCATATTCTGTTGAAATAGCACTTTATCCACATCCACCCGTCATCATGCCTTAAACATCACATTTATAGTTATTTTCTTCCTTTCTTATCCCTCACAATTACAATAGTTTACGCCGTTGTATATTAATTCAGATGTAAATATGTATTCTTAGTTAATCTCTGCTGCATGTTAATTTAGATGTATACCATTAATTTTCAATATGTAAATTTGTAATTATTTTAGCTCTATATATAGTCGTTCATATCTTCCATTCTATAGCCAGTAGAAGGACGTCACGGTCCGAAAGTTCGCAAATATTAAAATAAGAAACTCCTCTTCGTTCTCGTTTTACTATTTATTGTTGTCAAGAAAAAAATGTGTCTCTTAAGAAACTTTTGAAATTTTAATTTTTATTCTACCGACTCAAAAGTTTGCAGACCCCTGGTATAGAGCTATATTTGAGGTAAAATTAAAAAGCAAATAAGCTTGAATTAACGTAAATCCAACTATTACTCTTTTTAAAAATATATTTGAGATGTATACATACATCTTTTAGCAATATTCATCCAGGGATATAATGCATAATGAGCAATAAAATATCCCTAAAACATTAGTGTGCAACGAGTTTCTTTTAAAAGAAAGTCTCTATAAGAAAAATATATTTGCCTTAATATCTTAGATCTCGTAATATGGATTCTACAAATATTTACTTTGTACTTTCTCTTAATTATTGTTTTTTTATAACTTTTAGAAACTGTGTTGCACATTCTAATTCTAATTGGTTTTTGAATATTTTTTATCTTATCTATTCTCTTTCATTCTGATTTAATAAATAAATCTCTTTTTTTTTTATTATTAATAGTTTTATTTCGGCATTTATTTTAAAAATGATACATTTATATTCATATATGGCTTTAATAACCTCTAATATATTTAGAGTAATTGTATTTTCAATCAAGAGAATTTCAGAAATTCTATGACGAATCTTATTATCTAATTATATATTTTAGAACAGAAAGAACCCTTCCGTGTCAACATCTACCCCAATAAACAACATTTGTAACATCAAAAATGCGGTTACTGCGTTTAATTCAATATCCAAAGCATAACCATATCTAAAAGAACCCAAGGCCGTCCATGTTTACTGAACACTTTCAAGAGGTTCTATTGTCGTGTCGAGGTCAATACCCAATATTTGTATATAACTATGATGCTAATTTGTTATTTATTTATTTTGTCCTACCGGGAGAATCCTGTATGGCACGTGTGCCTAATAAAGGCTTTTGTTGTTGTGTTGTTGTTCTATTGTCGTCTCTCCCGTCGAAACTGAGAAGCGCCCATCTGGAGACCACGATTTCAAGCTAATGGCCTTCTTCAATCTAAGCTGATGTTGTGGCTTTGTCTCCGAACCGAGTCCGTTAGTTTGCGGCGACAAACTATAATGGCAAACACAGAACATCAAAGAATAAAAGACACATATCATTTAAAAATGAGATTAAAGTCTCCTACTTTGATGCATTTGAGGAGCCCAGGCAAATCAAAAAACGCCCATCACAAATAATGTTTGCCGATTCCTTGTTTGTGACGGGGAAAAATTTCCCCAATACACCGGCAAGACCTTCCTCACCAGCCGAGTGGCAAAACGAACAACTGGATGAAACAGAGGACCTCCTCAAAATAGTTGCCCTCAAGCTGGAGATTTGCCTTGAAAAGAAAAACGAGTTCATGGCCCTCATCCATGAGAAGCGAAGAACGCGCAAGGAACTTCGTCTTCGAAAAAGATGGCGTTTAGTTTTTAGCATCTATTTTGACAAGATACAACCATTATTTTTATAGATCAATCTTCTTTTAAAAATCTCTATAAACTATATTATATTTGCTTTGAAAGTGGTATAGTTATCTCTTATAGTATACTTAGACTAATCCCATTGTTTCATATATATCAATATATTTGACTTTGAATAATTGTTTTTCCCAGAATTCAAACTTTGAACGATATACAAAATAATATGATCAAAAATCTATAACCTCTTACATTTATATTTCGAAAATATATATATATATATATATATATATTAATGCAAATCATTCTCAAACTTGATATTAGATATATCAAAATTGAATGAACTTTTAAAATTTGAATAAATATGTGTATATATATATATTGGACTAAATATCTCAATATAAAACCGTATAATGGTTTTCTCAGTATTAAATGAAGAGATTATGGAAGCTCATTTAAGAAGTTTGTACCTTACTCTCCGAAGATTTCAGTGAGGGCGATTTCATAAAGCGTTTCCTCGCTTTTCCGAAGACGAAGTTCCTTGCGCGTTCTTCGCTTCTCATGGATGAGGGCCATGAACTCGTTTTTCTTTTCAAGGCAAATCTCCAGCTTGAGGGCAACTATTTTGAGGAGTTCCTCTGTTTCATCCAGTTGTTCCTTTTTACCACTCGGCTGGTGAGGAAGGTCTTGCCGGTGTATTGGGGAAATTTTTCCCCGTCACAAACAAGGAATCGGCATACATTATTTGTGATGGGCGTTTTTTAATTTGCCTGGGCTCCTCAAATGCATCAAAGTAGGAGACTTCAATCTCATTTTTAAATGATATGTGTCTTTTATTCTTTGATGTTCTGTGTTTGCCAGATTTGAGAATCGAGATTTCTTCTGCAAAGTAATGGTTTATGATATATTTGCGATTCTCAGGAATGTCGAAGTTTTCATTGCTTCCAGGACGTCTGCAGCAATTTCCCATTTTGTTTAGCGCAATGTGGTATTTATATCGATATTAGATTTAAATCATTTTCTATTGTTGTTCCATTTTGTTTCACTTCAATAAAAAGTCATATAAAACGATGCCCTTTCTACTTTAAAACCTTATATGATAAATAATGTAATATGCATTTTATATTGCACACCATGCTGATGAGAGCCAACAGCCCGAACACGTTCGTGGTTGGCTTAATTTATCAAGAAATGGGTTGACCAAATATTATGGAACAAGCCTAAATCAACGTTTGGTTGATTTTTGTTGTACTTGATGGCGCTCTGTCATATACATGTATAATGTTTATGTTAGCCCGGTCAGGATATGCCTATTTTGTTTTTATTATATAAATATATAGAATATACAATAATATTTTGACAATTTTTATTGCTTTTGAAATAATAATTTGTAAATAATAAGGTCATTAAATTAATCGTCCTAAAAAATATGATTAACTGTAAGTTTTCTAAAATAAGAAATACTCGGCCAGATACAGTTTTATTTTCTCAAAGTTTCGACAAAAATATTTTTATCTTCGTCAGGAGAAATGAAAATGAAGCATTTGACAAGGCGCTAAAAATTATTCTGAGGTTGCAGAACGCCCTTGCAACCTCAGAATAATTTTTAGGCCTTGCCAAATACTTTATTTTTATTTCTCCTGACGAAGATAAAAATATTTTTGTCGAAACTTTGAGAAAATGAAACTTTATCTGACCGAAGTATTTATTATTTTAGAAATATTAATGCCGGCCAGGCAACACACCTCGTAATCTTCAAGATAACTGTAAACTCTTCTAAAATAATATTATTTGTGATATTTTCTCAAAATATAACCCTTTCAACATACAAATATTGCTTTTAAAAAATTTCGCAATACCTTTATTTTTGGTTTAAGCCTCAAATTTTCAATTGCTAAATCATTATTTATTTATTTCCTCAGTTATAGATCATTTTATTGTTTCGCCTCAATACTTGAAATGATTGTTGATCTTACTATCGAATGCATGCCTTATATTTGGATCATTTACCACTTGTCCCAAAATTTAATGGTCTAAACAATATAAAGGCAAAGGATAATACGAAGTTTCGTTCTGTTGGCAAGTATTCCTGGACAGCTGACATGGCTACATCTTACAAGGGCAGCTTGAGGGATTCAACCAATTTAATAGTGGAAGACTCCACAATTGACTCACAGGTCGAAATGCTTACAAGTGAAGTCCAACCGGCAATGTCAAGGGCGGGGATGATGACTAGGAAAAGTTCTACATAGCTAAGTCTCAGAGCTGCTACCAAATAACTCCACAAGACCTAACACGAGAATCCGTGGTAAATCCATGTATAGTAACTTTCTTTGCCTCCAATTTGCCCAGATGAATCTATTAACTTGATTGTCTTTATATAATTTTCTCTGTATATAAATTTTATGTTACCATTAAGTTCTATCATTGTTTTCCCTGCATGTATCTTATATTTCTGCTTGGAGAATCTGTATGGGACTAAAAAGTCTTAATAAAGCTTTTTTTGTTGTTGTTGTTATTTATTTATTACCAGTTGCAAACAAGACACGCTATATCCGATCTGGATAATTGCGCGTGAAACTATTTACAATAATTCATATTGTAGTAGAGTAGGTAACAGAATTGTCAAAAAGAAAATATTTCTTCAAATAAAAGACACTTCGGCCAGTAAATCTTTTTATTGTCTTGATGTTTCGACAAAAATCTTTTGTCCTCGTCAGGAGCGAACAAAAATTTCTAACGCTTTGCTTATGTTTTAATTTTTGTGCGCTCCTGACGAGGACAAAATATTTTTGTCGAAACATCGAGACAATAAAAAGATTTACTGGCTGAAGTGTCTTTTATTTGAAGAAATATGAAAGCCGGCCAGGCAGCCTCTATCTTTACGAAAAATAAAATAATTATATAAAAAATATTATGAATATTAGTATTAATAGTTATCTCTCTCATAACATCTATACTTTTAAATATACTTAGTGATATTCTAGGTCATTAAAATTGAAATCTTCACACGATACAAAGAAAAGAAAAGGAAGAAATACATTCAAACCAATCTCAGTCGCCTTTTCTTCTAATGTATCTAAAATAATAAAAAAGAACTGTTAGATATTATTTGAAATTTGTTTAGCAAATTTCTTCTTTTTTCTAAAATGCAAATGGAGTGAACCTGTTATGAGCTGAAGTTATTTTCTAAAAATAAACATCCTAGGATTGAATGACCACTCAGACCTAGAAGACCCATAGTCAGTAGCCTTCCTCTTCTAGATTAGCGAAACCTACAGCCCCCTGGTAGAAAGGAGGTCGAATTTATATTCAACATCTTACAACCATACCAGAGGGGGAGGGAAACTTGGGCAGGGATTCCCCACCCCTAACTCAATGCTGAAGCAGAGAAGTTTTCTTTCCACCTTTTGGGAATTTGCATACAAGGCCACGTACTCTCCTGTACATATCCTATGCCCTTGATCCCTAATCAGACAGTAGAAAATTCCGGCCTCTTTAATAACAAGTCAGAAGGGTTTTGTATACCGATGCCTTTTTCTACAGCAAGCTTATGCATACAAATGTACCAAGATATTCTGAATGACCTTATAATTACTTGTCAAGCTCACAATCAATACATTTCATGTACTGAATGAGGGTTTAATCTGAATAATAGGTGCCCTTTGAGTATAATTCAGTGAAATTTAACGTTTATGATATTTTTTCCTATAGTTTTGACGCATTTTGGTCTTAAATTCCCATTCCTTGATTTCATAAAGCCTCTAGTACCAGTCTTTTGGTCGTTGAGTTACAGTCTGTTCCACGCTGGTTGTTGATTTCTGGATTATGAAAAATTATTTGAGCAATATTCTGGAATAATTAAAACACAACGATTATCTGATATTTTTCATGATAGATGATGACGCAAGCCATCAGCAACTTTTAGTTGCACGATTAAGAGATGCCTTTTTACTTAATATTGGGTTTATGCAAAAATAATGACCGATTTGTAGTGACAACTTTAAAAAGCAATAACTCGTTACAAGCAAACCTTTATTAGTCTAAATAAAATCCATTGGCATCGATACATCTTTGCCAACGAGAAACAAGCTGGTATATTCCAGTTTTATAAAATCTGGAGTTCTGGAGACATTGAATTCATTGAAGGCCGTTTCGACATCACCTTGGTTTTTAATGCATTTCTCACCCAGGAAGTTGGCGAGATGCTTTAAAAAAGTGGTAGTTGGTAGGTGAGGGGTCGGGCGAGTATGGTGGGTGATCAAGAGTTTCATAGCCCAACTCATTCAACTTTTGTCAGTGATCATTGAGACGTGTGGTCGGGCGTTGTCGTGGAGAAGAATAGGCCCTTTTCTGTTGACCAATCTCAGGCAGATACGGCGAAGTTTTTGGTGCATTTCATCGATTTTTTGACAATACATCACCCCAGTGATGGCTTCGCCTGGATTCAGGAAGCTGTGGTGAATCAAACCGGCCGTAGACCACCAAGCAGTCACCATGACCTTCTTTTGGTACGGTTTGGGCTTTGGGAAGTGCTTCGGAGCTGCGTCGCGGTCCAACCATTGTGCAGAATGTCGCCAGTTGTCGTAGAGGATCCATTTCTCGTCACAGGTGACAATACGGTCAATAAATGGCTCGTTCTTGTTGTGCAGAAATAGCGTGACGACACTTCGAAACGCCGATTTTTATTAGCATCATTCAAATCGTGCGGCATCCATTTGTCGAGCCTTTTCACCTTTCCAATTTGTGTCAGATGACGAACAATTTTCATTAAATGAAAATTAATTGACATCATGAAACCATATATTTGGGTGGTCTTAGTAATAAAATAAGGGTAAAAATTTCAAGCAAATAGTTTGTTTCAGAATGCTCAAGTGCGCACAGAGAAGTTATGGAGATTTTCATAGGAATAATTTTGGCCATCGAATAAGCTTTTCAATATTTTTATATCCATCCCCTCTTTAGCTTTTGAAATTCTCTATTGACAGGAAAAATTTTATGTTCTCGAATTTATTCCTAAATTAGGCTCTTTTTAAATTTTTGCTGAAAAGAATAACTTAATTGTAATCGAAAAGCAGTCATAGTTTTTTGTCAAAGGTAAATCTCTTTTTAAACTGGGAAACAAAATATCATTTTTTTTTTATTTTGATAGAGAGAGGCTTCCTAGATACCCTTCGGTATTTAACATCAGCAAATAAACTTGCTTCTTTCAACAAATAGTCAAGCAAACATATCCTTCAAATATACATTCCATAATGTATCCAATCTCTTGAAGAAATTGTCAAGCATTATCGCTCAAAAAGAGCATTTGTTTCAAATTTTTCTCAAGCCATGGTGCGAGAAGGGTGGAGAGATGGCCCCCTCCACCCCTCCCCCAGAGGGGCCCCGTCCCTCCCTCTCCGGAGTGGAAACCTGCCCAAAACCTGGCACCATAGTACCATCTGTACAAAAGACATTTCTGCCTTTCTTGGGATCTTAATCCCACTTTCCCCCTGCACCATGGCTATCAGAAAATCAACCAGGCGCAATGAACTCAAGAAGGATCATCAAAAATATTGAAAAATTATTTTAAAATAAAATATAAATTATTTAAAATAAAGTAAAATAATATATAAGAAATTAAAAGAATTTTGAATAATAATGCCAATTCGTTAAAATTAAAAAGTAAAAAAGACTATCTACAAATTTTCTTCTTCAGAAGAAGAAGGGCCCCAACTCGATCATCTAAGACACACGTTTTTCTGTTATTTCACAAGATTTAAATTTAATGAAGGAATATTTTTTTAATTAAAAAATAAAAATTTAAATGGTAAACTAATACCTCTCTGAATAATCAGCATCATAAAAAAAGATGGCAAAATTTGTTAAAGTCATCATTGAAAGGCAACTTAAAAGAGAAAGTCCAATTATTGGGTTGATGCAAAAATAATAAATCAATGTATTTATTCAAATTCTTGGATAATGTTTTGCTGATTTTATTGAATAATGTACACTCATGGACAAAACTTGAGAAAGTATGTATATTCGGGATTCAGACAATAACTCTGAAAGGTATTTGATACACAGTGACGTTTATTGAAGACACACGAGATAACCAAGTGTAAACAAAATTTACTGTCTCAAAAAAAAAAAAATCAGAAGACGGTGCCATCGAAGACATTCTACTTCCTTAAGTTCTGTCCATGTGTTCAAGAACTATACAAGAGAAAGCTTTGCTATGACTCGCCATTTGTAAATGTGTTTTGATCATCAATTATAATAGTTTCAATAAAATATTAGCAATAAATATTTTTATTATAAAACATGTAAAATTTCATGCGAGGCGGCTTCATATGACATATTTCTTCAAAGATTTTCTCTGAGTGCCTTACCGAATACTTTGGGGGCTTCAGAAACGTCAACTATCATCTTGGCTGGATGGAAGAAATGGTCTGCCAAGTGATGCTGAAATCGTCCTGGTCTTTTCTGTGAACAAACATTTGCCATTAATAATAGACCAGGAAAACACTTTTTGTTTTGTACTATAATTTTAAATATTGGAATTCTCAATAATATCTTTCATGGGAGTCCTAAATGATTGGCGACTACATTTTCGAATGAACATTTTTATAAAGTTAACATTGTATTAAATAGAATAAATATAAAGCAATAAAACGAGTATTAATCAAATAATTATACTTCGTATTTTCAAAGAGAGATGGCGCTAATTTTCAAATGAATTAAGAACACTGTAAATTAAATTTATAAATTCAATTGCCATATATCGATAAAATTTGTAATGTTTGTTTATTTTCCCGAATATCAAGTGAAGGTTTATTTTAAAAAGATATTGAGAGAGTATTAATGTTTTTGTAACGTCCTTTAAGGTTTTCACTATGTAAGAAAATTTATTATACATTATTACTTTTATAATTTATCATTGCAGTAAGGATAGTAGAAAATGGTTTTATTTTAATGAGAATCATACACGTTAAAAATATTTTCAATTTCTTATGACAGATGGCGTGCCTATACATCATATTATTACTCTTTCCTTAGTGAAATTCAAACCTGATTTTCGCAATGGTAAAAACTGCCTTCAGAAATAAGTAAATGTTATTGGCCCAAAACACCTTAAATTTACAGCTACTTAAATGATATTAAGACATAAGTATGGAGTTATTTATCAGATAAAAATCAAGTAAAACTGTTTCGAGATAATTTCATGCTATACTCTTATTACAAAGGTTATTTCTGATAACAAACATTTTTATAGTGCTCTAATCACCTATGGAATAATTGAATAATGTTAAATAGATTATCCGTAAAACTTATGGCAAAACAATGTACATTAAAAGATATACAGTGGTACCTCGACATACGAGTTTAATTCGTTCCGCAACCTTGCTCGTATCTTGAATTACTCGTATCTCGAAGCAAATTTCCCCATACAAAACAATTGAACTACCATTAATCCGTTCCAACCTCCAAAATGTCACCCCAGTTATTTTTGTTACGTGGTTTTAAATAATAAAAACGTATTTATAAATATCAAATATTTATTGCACAAAAACAAAAAAGAGAATGTAAAGAAATAAATTAGATATCCTCACTGGTCTTTGCCTTTTTCGCTACATTTTTCTCCCTTTCACCTGTAGGCCGTTTAGAAAAAAACATGTCCAAGGAGGTTTGTTTCTTCCTCCCTCTCAGAATGTTCCGGAAATGAGTTAGGCAAGTGTCATTAAAAATGTCAGATGCACGACCTGTTGCAACTTTTTCTGGGTGTTTTTTTTTTTCCACGAACTGTGAAACTCTCTCCCACATCCCTAAGATCTCTTTTATCTCACTTGTAGAAATAACCTCCTCCTCTGACTCCTCAAAACCAATTACTTGCATAACCTCAGTATGCTGCTGTGACTGTAACTCTTGTATCTCCTCAGTCGTCAGTTCCTGGGTGTGCTCCTCAATGAGCTCGTTCACGTCTCTCTCTTCCACCTCTAAACCCATGGATTTCCCCAGAGATACAATCTCCTCCTCTACTGAAACACCGGGTTCCAATTCTTCATAAATCCTTTCAGCTACAGTCAATCTGTCCTTCATAGGTTTGTGGCCTGGCATCATCTTCTCCTCTGCCGTTATATATGTTCTATTCGGCAATTTTTCCAGAACAGCCCTGTCTCATCACAATTGAAGACTTGCTGAGAGATGTATCCTTGGGCTTTTATTAGATCGGAAAATGTTTTTATGTAATCCTCAGCTGCCTTCATATCTGAACTTGCTGCCTCACCATGTCTGACAACGGAGTGAATACCGCTCCTCTTTTTAAAATTCTTAAACCAGCCCCGGCTGGCTTTAAATGACTCTTCCGATGCCTCGTCGATGGAAGTCTGCGGGGTTTGCTTCAGCAAATCTCCGTAGATCGCTCTTGCCTTCTCACAAATGATGGTCTGCGTCAAGGTATCTCTTTGGAGCTGCTTTTCTGTCACCCACACCATCAGCAGTTTCTCCATATTTTCATGAAGGGGGGTTCGCAGCTTGGAAATTATCGTAAGGCCCTTACCCGGCGTTACACTCTTTATCGATTCCTTCCGTTTAAGCACAGAACATATCATGGACGTACTACGGCCATACTGCCTCGACAAGTCAACAACTCGAACACCTTGCTCATGTTTTTCTATAATTTCACGTTTTAATTCAATACTCATCATCTTTTTCTTAGCACTTGACTTTTTACAAACTTTCTTCCGATCCATGGTTATAAAAATAAATGAACTAAAACTGTAAATGTAAACGCAACACAAAATGCGAACACAAAACACAACTTATCACAGCGGAAGCACGCTGCTAACTGATCGTGATGGCGCGACTGCGTGTTACTACCTGTTGTGTTTTAACTTTAAAAGCACACAAAAATATAATAAACTTGAATTTGTTTATTCAAGTCTCAAAAAACAAAGCGTTGCATATAGAACAAATAATAATGAAGAAGAAGAAAGAAACATTTTAGGAAAAGCAAAAACAAAAGTACTGGTCAAAAAGAAACATTTAAAATCACAGATTAATATCTTCAACACTACCGAACCGAACTCGTATCTCGAATTTCGCTCGTAACTAAAAGCAAAAAATCACTTACTCGTCGGCTCGTATCTCGAAAAACTCGTATGTTGGGGCGCTCGTATGTCGAGGTACCACTGTATTTTGTTCTTATGTGTTTCTGCAATCATTTATTGATTATTAGTCAACATAAACAATTACTGCGTTCTTCTTGTATCATTTAAAAATAATATTTAGCGCAATTCCTCTTTGAAAATATCTTCTTCTTCTTTCTTATCTACACTCAATCATATTAGGGTATCAAGCTTGTAAAGCTTGAGACTTGACAACCATCATGACTGGGTGAAGTAGAATACGTCTGCCTTTGTCATTAAGACTGGGAGCACTACTCAGTGGCAGGCCGACTTAGCTCCAATATGAAATGGCTGCCTCTGACATAAGGAACAGACACCATGTACAGCCGCTCCTAACATGGAATACAAACACTGCTCATCCTGTATCCCTGGATTAGGAGTCCTTTCAGGGTACTATCAGCCGGGCCAGCAGAGCCCAGGTTTTTTACCGAGCTTGTTACTGCTCCCCCTCCTCCTTTTTCATCCGGGCTTGGGACCAGCAAAGGCGGAGTTTCTTTGAAAATATGAATTCTAATTATTTTATAGTAATGCTCTTTTTTATTGTCTTTTGAAAGACCAAAAATAGCGAGATTTGAATAATTATAATTTTGATTTTAACTTTAAAACTATTATTTTTCTATAAATTCTAAGAATTGTTATTTCTAATTTTAAAAGTTTCTTAAAATGTTCACCTGGTCTATTCTCCCCTTTTTGTTTTCAGTAATAAATCTTGTTTTGTTAATGAATAGTCCAATTCTGGCTCTCATTATATAAATGGGGTATTTGAATGTATATGACTTCAATAATACCAATTTGTAGATAATTAATCTCTAATAAAAAAGATTTACAGAATTTCTTTAACGAATCGAAATATCTAATTGTGGAATTTTTGAACAGAAACTCTTTTCATGAATAAAACATCTAATTTAAGCAACCAATTCCAATTAAAAAAAACCTTTATAGCATCAATAAATGATATGTTCTGTACCAATTAAAGCTCTAATGAAAAACTATCTCTAGAAGAAAACCTAGAAAACCATATTTTCGAAAATAATTTCATAAGAAGATCTACTTTCTGCATTTTAAAAGGCATTAATTATATCTGTTTCTTATAGTTTTTTTTCTTATAATCAATAACATGAATTTTTTTTATTTAAAGATTTATTTATGGATTGCTCTATTTTCAAAATGAAATTCTTTGTGAGAGTCAATTCGTATAAAATAAACGATTTGACTGTCACAGAATTTGATGCCTTTGATTATATTGCCACGTGGAAAATTAGGGAAGACAAAAGCTTCAGGAGGAAACAAAATTTATTTCAGGCAAGGACGAACTAGGAAAGATAAACAAAAGATAAGCCACGAGGGGAATTTACAGAGTAGCAAAATATAAATATGAAAATGACCACTCTGATAATAAAAATAATAAAATGAATAAATACTTGGTTACATAGCTTCTTCCCTATGGCTAACCAACAGCTAACAATTATTGTAGACTAGCCGAATGACCCGGGCAAAATTAAATGTTTTATTAAAATACTATTCTTTACAATTATAAATTGGCGTCGTGGATGGCACTCTTTTGAAACCTCCCGCTTCAATCTTTGTGTGTTTTTAAAATACAAAAATAAAAATGTAAATTTTTCACAACGATATTTGAAAATTGTATTATTTAGATTTTTTGTATGAATATATTTTAAATCTGATATATACATAAAATGATATGATAATGATAGCAAGTGATTTCTTGTTCCTACCCTGTCATTACGTCACTCAAGGTCACCGTCGCGCCACGTGGTGGCGCAGCAAACGACCGACACCTGAATGGCGCTCTCCTATTGGCTCGCTACGATCACGCCACCAAAAGCAAACGGTGACAGAACGCATGACGCTGATAACTGTATATAGAATATTGACATGGATCTGACGTGCTTCTGCCAAGGATTCCATCGAAGTCTTGGAACTTTGTCCCTAGTACCTTTGCGTCCTTTTTCTGGCGGCGTGAAGAGCGGCTTTGTCGTCGTATCGTCTATAAGGACATCGTCATCTTCGAGGGAAGTCTTGGCTTTAGCACGGCGGTGGAATCCTGGAGTCAGTCTCCGAAAATGTAGATCACAGCACCCATGCCTTCAATGTATTCTCGGCGGTCTTCAGTTTGTCTTCCCTAACTTACCCAGCATCTCCACCAAAAAGCCACGTGGAAAATTAGGGAAGACAAAAACTTCAGGAGGAAACAAAATTTATTTCAGGCAAGGACAAACTATGAAAGGTAAACAAAATATAAGCCACGAGGGGAATTTACAGAGTAGCAAAATATAAATATGAAAATGACCACTCTGGTAATAAAAATAATAAAATGAATAAATACTTGGTTACAATATACATAAACGTCATATGAATGTTTTATCATAGTTTCCTTAGTTTAAACCCATTGTTTCATATCAATATATAAACATTTGGTATTGAATATTTGTTTTCCAGCGTTCAAACTTTAAATGATATATAATAAAGCAATCACGAATAAATGAACTTGATTGCATTCCTATTTTGAAAATATTTATGCATACGAATCTCAAACTTGAGAAATTTGATATATCAAATTTGCATGAACTTTCAAATTTGGATATAAATGAAGAGCTTAAATCTTAATATGGAAATATAATCGTACCTTACTCTTCGAAGATTTCAGTGAGGGCGATTTCATAAAGCGTTTCCTCGCTTTTCAGAAGACGAAGCTCCTTACGTGATCTTCGCTTCTCATGAATGAGCGCCATGAACTCGCTTTTCTTCTCCAAGCAAATCTCCAGTTTGATTGCAACCAATTTCAGGAGATCCTCTGTATCTTCAGAATGGCATTTTTGCCAATCTGCTGGCGAAGATGGTCTTGTTGGTGTATTAGGAAAATGTTTTCCCGTTACAAAAAGGGAATCAGAAAACATCATTTGAGATGGTCGTCTTTTGATTTGCCTTGGTTCTTCATAGGCGTCGAAGAATACCACTTCGATTTCATTTTTGAATGAAATTTGTCTTTCATTCCTTCTTGTTCTGGTTTTTCCAGATTTGAGGATCGAAATTTCCTCAGCAAAGTAGTGGTTGATGATGTCTTTGCGATTTTCGGGGATTTCAAAGCTTTCATTGCTTTCGGGTCTTTTGCAGCAATTTCCCATTTTTCAGCGTAATGTGGTCTTTATTCTGAAATAAGATTCTAACCACTTTCTTATTGTTGTCCAAACTTTTTCACTCTATAGGAATTGTATTTGTAATATATGGCCTTGTTTATCATAAAACATTGCTTGAAAAAAGAACGCAATATACTCTAAATAATATTTTGATCCAATATATGTCTTTATATTTGAAGATTTATTTATGGATTGCTCTATTTTCGAATACTTTGAGAGAGAGAGTGAATATATAATAAACAAAAATAATATTGATATATTTATTCAAAATGATGTTTTCGATGCTCTATTTGACTATTAAGTTCCTGGACCCAAGTTATCATATTCACTGTAAATCTCGAAAATAATATTCGAGACATTTCTCAAAATATATTAGATTAATATATAAACAACTCTTTCAAAATATTATCAATGATTTTTTTTATCATATATGGCCATTATATTTGATTTCAAACTTTAAAAAAGGCTTTCAAGTTTTAAAAATAGGTTTTGAGCTCCAAGGATGAAAATAAGGAAATCAGAAGCCTAATCAGTGAACTCCTGCTAAAATTCAGGGGGAAAATGAAAAGAAGTTTATTGCGTTTTATCACAAACCAATTTCCACCTTCCTTACTGCAATGGGGAAAAATGTGGCAAGTTATCAGACCTCTCAACTTTATCAGTACAGTAACAAAATATTGTATCGAAGTATTTATTATTTTATAAGCCTTTATTATTTTACACTAGTATTAACAGAGTATCATTTTTATGTTTATATTTTACTACTCTGTAAACTTCCCTTCATTCCTTATCTTTTGTTTATCATTCATAGTTTTTTCTTGCCTTAAATAAATTGCTGAGTCATCCTGAAGTTTGTCTTCCCTAATTTTCCACGTGGCAATATGATTTTATTAATAAATTGTGTTAACTTGATTATATTTTAGCGTTATTTTTTGTATTGTTTTACATAATTAAGTTTTAGATTTTGTTTGGGTTTGTTTTGCATATATTGAATTAATGATTGATATATATATATATATATATATATATATATATATATATATATATATACAGTAATCCCTCGTTAAGACGAACTCAACGGGAGAACGAAATACCCTTTTCGTCTTAAAAGAATTCGTATAACCGAATTCGTATTAGACGAATTGAATTCGTGGTATCCGGGGGTTGTACTTATGTACTACTGATGAGTAAGAAAACTACATTTCTGAGGAATAATGAATAAATTTATTTGAAAACAATATTAATGAAAATATTTTATAATTTTAAGGAACAACAATTATGTATATGTATATTTACATAAAGTATTTTATTTTAAAAGACAATATGGATAATATAATCACAATGTAAGGCAATAACATGAGAATATAAGTTTATTTTAAAACACAAATAAAAAAGAACAACAAAAGAAACAACTTACATAATATACTTGGTACATACAATGTTTATGTGTATGCAGCATATGCAGTATGCATAGAGTATCCTATATCTGGGTTTTCTCTGCAGGCTTCAGAAAGTCTGTTATAGTTTTTTGGTGGTATTTGATTGGGCACTGTTTCAGACACTCCCTTCTTATTTTATCCAGGTCATCTTCAAAATGAACATCAATATCCGCAGAGGTTTTGGACAGCTTCTGGAGGGTTTCGAGGGCCGCGATTACTTCCCCTCTAGTAGGCATCATTATCTCTGTTTGCTCGGATTCTATCCCAAGTAAGGCATTTTTAACGAGCCTTGACTTAAAATGGCACTTGAACGCAGCTATTATCCCTTGGTCAAGTGGTTGGATTCGGCTTGTACAGTTTGCTGGGAAATATACAATCCGGACATTTGGCAGATCCAAGTCTTTTGTATCATGTGCGCTGCAATTGTCCATTGTTAGAAGCACATGTCTATTTTCAGCTGCCATTTTACGTTGAAACTTAATGAGCCACAATCTGAATGAATATGCATCCACCCAAGCACTTTTTGATGCGTGTAATCGAAAGGTAAAATTAGTCGATTAATTTTATTAAAACATCTCGGGTTTTTGTACTTTCCGATAATCCAAAGTTTTGATATCTCTGAACCCGTAGCATTACAGCATAGAACTACCGTTAAACGTTCTTTACTTTTCGAAGTTCCGTGACACTTGGTACCTTTAAAGTCCAACGAGCGATCAGGAAGTAAGTTATAAAAAACACCTGTCTCGTCGATATTAAAAATGTCCTCATCTTTGTATTCATTTTTAATTTCTTCAAACTTAGTCAGCCAGTCAGTAACCGTTTCTTCGCTTACTTTGTTGATCTCACCACTCACAACAAGAGACGCAATTGTGTTTCTTCTTTGAAATCTCCAGAGCCATCCGTCACTACACTTAAAATTTTCCACACCCAATGAGACACTTATTTCTTTAGCCTTTTCTTTGACAAGTGCGCCGGATACAGGAATATTATTTTGTCTACTTTTTTAAACCATTTTAAAAGCTCATCTTCCACGTCTTGATGGGATGCTTTTCGAAGTCGTTTTGAAGAGCTCGAAGACCCTGAGGCAACAGCCGCATCTATTTTTTCTTTGTTTTTTAGAATGGTTGATAATGTGGATTTCGCAATTTGAAAATTTTCGGCAATTTGCGACTTAGATAACACTCCACGTGCAACTTCGTCCAAAATTTTCCTTTTTAAGGCAAGATCAATGGCGCTTTTTTCACGGTTTAGATGACATGTTTATGTAGGTTTTTTTTATGGAAGCTCAAACAATTCACACTTCGATTATTTAGAATTCAATAATTTTTATTTCAAGCGCATTATTTTATAATACAATCAATTAGTCGGTTATAAAAAAGATATAGCAAATAGAAATAAGTCCTTTTTCTTCTGAGAGCTCGATTTACACAGATTATTATTCACAGAATATATTTTTATTATTTATATTATATTTAATATTTTTAAATATATATGTTTTGTATAAAAATAAGAATAATATAATATTCTGTGAAATTCCGTGAAAGCGTGCGCTCCTTGGCTGCTGGCTGGCAGGGGTCACCATGGCCCCTACATTTATCAGTCGAGAAAAACAGCAATACTGGCACAATAGAGTCGAAATTTTCCACTGATTGAGTACATGGAACGACCCCAAGGGGATGGTTTCATAGAAAATGAGTCATCATAACAAACAAAGGACGAATGTTTACACAAAAGACAAAGAGAGCCAATACTTGATATCAACGGCGTTTTTGTTGTTTTAATAGTTTATTGTTTTACTTATAACTCGCCTTTAAAAACATATTAGAATTCGTTTTAACCGATTGATTAGTTCTGCTGGGGGCTAAATTTAATTCGTATTTCGTCATAACCGAGTATTTCGTCTTAACCGGCAAAATCTCTTTGGAAAGCATTGAAATTTAACGGGGAAAAGAAACGGTTCGCGCAAACCGAGAGTTCGTATAATCCGAGTTCGTGATAACGAGGGATTACTGTATATATATATATTCGTGTATTCTTTGATTTGAAGAGTCTGCTCGTTGGCAGCAATAAAACGATTATTGTTCGATTTATCTTCGCCTGTTGCTTGCGATTCTTACCGTGACAATACTAATATACAGATGATATAAGATTATTTCTTATATACAGGTTTATAATAATTTATTATAAGTTTATTTATAAAGTAAATACGTGAGAATGCTACACGATACAATATTAGTATATACTCAAATTTCCAAAGCCTTTTAAAAACAATCTTTTAGAAGATTTTGCTCATTTTTATACTCTTATCGTGTGGTCATGAAGTCATTATATGATAGCAAATTCTAGGCTTATGTGAACCACAATCTGACATCAAGCTGCATTGTTCAGTTTTAACAAAATGTTTAAACATTTATAAATGTTAAATTGATAAACATTTATGTTATGCTTTAATAGCTTATCTGAAAATAAAGGTTTTTTGTAATATTGAATGTATTGTTAAGGATTTATGTATATTTATTAGAGAAAAATTGGTTAATATACAGGGTGATCCAAAAGTCCCGCACAACTTTAAAAATTAATAACTCCGCGAATATTTGCGCTAGAGCAATGCGGTAAACACCATTGTGTTCAGGATGCAATGGGATTTTTTATGGCAAATAATGAAAAATTCGAAATTGATTTTAGTTACAACTTTATTCGCTAGATGGCGCCCTACCAGAATCAGCGATTCAGCGGCCAAATTGTTTGATAAATTGAAAAATATAACTGAACGACACGTATTTTTACTTTTTGAATACCAGGAAAGAACCCTAATAATATCAAATGATAAATTAATAAAACACCATTTCGCCAAAAGTTAGAAGAAATGGTTGACGATTTTTTAATACAATCTGAGATATGTAAAATAGGTATATGCAAATTAAAACATGTAGCAAAAAAAAAAACCTGATATTTTGGATGCGGTTTGCTGGAATCCTCTTAGCTATTTATATTTCGAAAATAATAATTTTCTATTTTTTAAAATTCAACTCTCTCTCAGTATCGATTATATTTATTTTAATTAATTTGAAAAATATTTATCTATCTCTGATGATTTATTTTACTCTGGAATGCCGTTTTTGTTTTTGTCGTGTCCAATAAAGAGCCTCAGATTATTTTCTTTTGGCCAACAAAAAATGTCCAATTTATATACACATATATTCTTAAATAATGAGACTTTAAAGAATGCAAATAATCTTCATCTATTTACATACACAACACATATCCCCCATATATACTCCAGTCGGTCTAGGGGTTTCCTGGCTCTCTGAGGTCTAGAACTGCGGACGGGCACTTGCACAGCGGCAGCCTCCAGTTTAGGAGTGCAAGAGGGCACGTGCACAGCAACAGGCCCTGGTATAGGAGTGCAAGAGGGTACTGCACAGAAGCAGTCTCCTCCTTGTTTCCTGATGTAACCTCTGGAACCTCCTCTTTACTTTATTTCTGACTTCCACTTACAGGCTTCTCTCCTGATGTTCGAGGAAGTATCAAATTTCTTGTCTCCACTTGTTTCTTTCTCACAGGTCGCAATTGATTAATATGCCTCTTATACACGACGCCCTCGCAACTTATAAGGTAGTGACGGTAGCTCAATAATTCCAAAATGGTACCTTTTTATCGTTTAGGTCCAGTTGCATAGTTGCGGAAATAAACCTCGCAACCTGTAGTAAACTGCTCCTGCCTTCTTACGGCCTCATGAAATACCTCTCGTGGATTTCCCATCTTGGTATTAAATTCGAGCATCTTGATCTTAAACTTCTCTTCATTAGCAGTTCCGCCGGGGAATTCCTTTATTACAGTTTGGGGGAATGCTCTATGAGCAAATAGGAAACTCTGTAGATTCGTCTCTAAATCATCCTTCCCATTATTCTTTCTCAAAAGGTTTTTAAACTCTCTTACATATCTCTCAGCTAAACCATTTGTACTAGGATTATACGGACTGGTCTTAGTGTGCCGTATACCATTCACTTTGGTAAATTGCTCGAATTCACCGGAGACAAACTGTCTTCCGTTATCTGTAACAAAAAATTAAGGCAATCCAATTCTGGCGAGAATTTCTCTAAGATGACTTATAATCGTTTTTCTGGTAATATCTTTGATGATAAACATTTCTATCCACTTTGAGTATGCGTCCACGAGAACCAAATACATTCTTCCAATGAACGGACCCGCTAGATCAAGATGAAGTCTATGCCACAGTTTTTCGGGCCAAGTCCATTCAGAGATGGTAGCCGGGGGCATGCTTGCCGATTCTTGGCATACTCTACATTCTCTAGTTAACTCCTCGATGTTACTGTCTATGCCTGGCCACCAGAAAATACCGTCTGGCAATCATCTTCATTTTAACAATCCCCATGTGTATTTCATGCTAGTCATTTAAAATTAAAGATCTTAATTTTGGGGGAATTACCACTCTTTCACGCCATTGAAGACAACCAAACTCCAAACTTAATTCCTCATTGATCTTATAATGAGGAGCTAGTGGGTTTTCTCTCGGTACCCTTGTGAATTTCCAGTTGCCTTCTCTAACATTCCTTAATACTATAGACAGTATTTTATCTTGGGGCGTCTCATCAACCACCTCCATAAAAGAGAACGGTACCTCATTCGACTTCCTAAGAAGAAGTACCTGGTCTTCATCAAGAGACTCCCTGACATTCGATTCTAAAGGAAGACGTGACAATGCGTCAACATTGGAATTTTCACTAGTTTTTCGAAATTCCACAGTATAATTAAATGCAGCTAATTTTAAGGACCATCTTTTAATTCTGGATCATGCACATATGGGAATTGGTTTATGAGGTGAAAATATATGAATTAAGGGTCGGTTGTCTGTGACCAATACAAATTTTCGTCCCAGTAAGTATTTTCTGAATTTCTCAACGCCAAAAGTTATGCTCAACGCTTTCTTTTCTAGTTGAGAGAAACGTTTTTCCGCTTCAGTTAATGTTCTAGAAGCAAAAGCTATAGGGCATTCTTCCTTTCTATCATTTCTATGACTCAGAATTACGCCTAGTCCATAGTCTATTAATAATGATTTACATTTTTAAAATAACATTCGATATTTTTCGTCCAATTCCATCTACAATTTTTATTCAAAAGTTGATAGAATAGCGCTAAAATGTTTTCTATATTCTTTATGAATCTATAATAATAAATTAAGAGTCCTATGAAAGATCTCAATTGCGAAACATTCTTTAGGTTCAGGGGGGGCGCCTCTATCACTGCTTTAATTTTATTTTCTAAGGGATGCAGTCCATATTTATCCATTTGAAACCCTAAATATTCCACCGATTTCTTTTTAAATTTACATTTATATCTGTTTAACTTTAAACCTTTTTTCTAGCAATCATCTAAACACTAGATCCAACTTTTGTTCATGATCTTCAAAGTCTTTTCCTGCAACCAAAATATCATCTATGTAGCAGGCCACACCTGGCAAATCAGAAAATAGGCCTTCCATAATCCTTTGAAATTTATTTGGTGCTACCGCTACGTCATATGGTAGTCTTTTATAAGAAAACAACCTCTTTGTTGTGTTTATATCAACAACAGCTTTGGCTTCTTCAGCTAACATTACTTGTAAGTAAGCCTGTGATAGGTCTAGAGTCGAAAGTACGGTGCTTGTAGATAATTTTGAAAAGATCTCATCGATCGATGGAATGGGATACCTATCTAATTCTATTGCTTTATTAGCTGTACATCTAAAATCACCACATATCCTTACACTACCATCCTTTTTTGATGCCGGTACAATTGGAGCGGTCCAATATGCATGAACTATAGGTTATAAAATGCAAGAATTCACTAAACGATCAATTTCATTCTCTACTTTGTTTTTCAGAGAGAAAGGTAAACTTCTGGCCTTACAAAACACAGGAGTCACATCCTTTTTTAAATTAAAATTTATTCTAACGTCCTTTAGAGAGCCCAAATCTTTGTTAAACAAATCTGCATACCTATCCATCAAATTTTTATATATTTTGTTGTGTTTTAACTTTAAAAGCACACAAAAAATATAATAAACTTGAATTTGTCTATTCAAGTATCAAAAAACAAAGCTTTACATATGGAACAAATAATAATGAAGAAGAAGAAAAACATTTTAGGAAAAGCAAAAAACAAAACAAAAGTACTGGTCAAAAAGAAACATTTAAAATCACAGATTAATATCTTTAACATATTTAAATATATTTCTATTATATTCATTATTTAAAATTTTAATGCTAAACAATAAAGAATAATCAAGTTTCAACTGTTTAGGCCATTCTCTTCCTAATAAAATTACCTGGATTTTTTCATTTACAACTTTTAATCGTAAATATTGGTTGGCTTCTTTTACAAAAACATTTCTTTGATCTATAATCTCTATTGATTTACCACAAAAGGATTTTAATCTTAAATTTGTTGGAAATAATCTTTTACCTTGCCAATAATTCTTATAAATATATTTAGGTATTAACGTAACTGGACTTCCTGTATCAATTGTAAAGCACAAATAATAATAATCTACTGTTAAATTTATTGTGGCATCAGTTTCGCCCTGTACAGAATATATAGAGTCCTCTTGTACAAATTTACATCCCCACATTCTTTTACTAGCTTTGCAGACCCTACTTAAATGACCCAGTTTATTACATTTTAAAACAAGTCTTTGTTCTAAGAGGTAAAACAGATGCCACGTGTGAATGTCTTTCACCACATCTATAACACACTATTTTGCCTTTGCCACTTTGCCTGAAAGGCCTATACTGCGCCGTACTATTATTGTACTCACCCTTTTTATCATTTCAATTCACAGGGGATATCTTGTCCACTAATATATCTTGTAATTCTCTTGTATTTATCTCCGCCAATTCGAACGAGATCGCCACTGCAAAAACTTTATCCAGGGTGACATCGTCGTCCTCTTGTAGTAGCTTCTTTTGCAGGATTTCCGACTTGATTCCAGCCACAAAACGGTCTCGCATCATGGTTCCCAACATATCGATGAAATTACAATTTTTTGACAAATGTTTCAATTCTCTAAGATATTCCGAAATTGATTCTCCTTCCTGTTGAATTCTTTTTAAAAATCTGCATCGCTGTGGTATCACTTTTTTCTTTGGATCCAAATGCAGCTTAATTCTTTGAATGATAGTATCATAGGGTTGATCTTTCATTAGACCAAGAAGAAAATGTCGTTTCCCTGCTTCAAAGTTTCAGAATCTGGTAGCGAGGTAAAAATCAGAACTTTAATTTCCTCTTTCAGATGCCAAAAAGAAAGCCTCAAATTTTTGCACAAAAAGATCGAAGTGTCCTCCACTGGGCTAAAGCATTTAAAAGGTACTATTAACTTTGAACTTGTCATGCTGATATTTTCTACTCCTTTGTTTTCTTGATCCAGATAGTTTAAAAGATGTAATCTTAACCCATTTTCCTATTTTTCCTCTCCATAATCCGAGAGTCAGATTTGTTTAAAAGATGTAGTTGTTATACTTGCATAGACGCCGTTTTCCTCAGCTTTTTACTGGCTTTGTAGATCGCGCATCCTCGTCGCCACTTTTGTTGTGTCGTGATTAGACGTACAAGAGCTCAAACTTTACCAGGGCCAACAACAAATGTCCAATTTATATATACATATATTTTTACATAATGAGGCTTTAAATAATACAAATAATATTCATCTATTTACATAAACAACGGTTAATATATAGCGAGAAGAGTAGAGGACTGAGCACAGATCCCTGAAGTACACCAGCCCATGTTCTTCGGTCCTTGGAAAATGTTCCATTGACCCGTACCTTTATTCTTCTTCCCCTTAAGAAGTCTGCAATCCAGATTAAGGTTTTTCCTCTTACTCCGATGTTGTGCAGCCTTTCAAATAATTTCTACACTCGATCAAAAGCTGAGGTCATATCCAGGAATACGGCCGTTGTCTTCTTTGGCGGTTTTTCCCAGAAATCTATTATTGATTGACAGAAGTAGAACAGTTTATCAGTTGTACAGTGTCTGAATCTTTAGGCAGTTTGGTAGAAGTTTATTTTATTATTGTCAGTGAGCCAGACTATGAGCCTAGAGTGGATAATTCATTCTGTTATTTTACAAAGTATGCTGGTAAGAGCAATTGGCCGATAGTTCTTGCATTCCTTGGCATCTTTGTTCGGTTTCAGTATTGGCACTATAATTGATATCTTCCAAATTCTTTGGTAGTCTACCAGTTTGCCATGAAATGTTAGTATTCGTAGGAGTTGATTTTTAGCTTCGTCTCCAAAGTGTTTAATCATTTGACCAAAGATTAGAGCATCTCCAGGTGACATCTTGGATTTAACTTTCCTATTGATGAATTTAGCTCATTCAGTGTGAAGTCTCTCGAGTAAATATCTTGTTGATGGTAATTTCTTGCTTGTTTAACTAACTTGTTTATATTATTTTTTAGAGTCCTGCCTTCATTCGTATAGCTGAGTCTGGAAGTGCTTGAAAGATATTCAGTAATTATGTCAGCCATCTGTTTGTTCGTTCTCGCTGTTCATATCGGTTAGAGTATTGGAGGATTAGTGTTGGTTTTGATTGTTTTATAACACTAATTATATTCCAGTGATGGCTTTCCTTTTTTAGATCCATTTTTTTCGCAGAATTCTGCCCATTTTTCTTGTTTGAATATCCAAATTTCTTGTTCTATTTTGTGACTAATTTCAATGAGTTCCTTTATGATTTCTTCTGTTTTATTTGTTTTAAGAAGTTCATTTTTATTGTCTCTCTCTGCAATCATTGCCTCGATATTGTGGTCCTTCCAGTAAAGTATTCACAGGTCTTTACGTCTACCTCTAGGTATCGATACTTTTGCAGCTTTGGATATGTTCAAAGATAATTTTTCCAATTTTTTGTCAATCGTTCTGTGATTTAATTCTTCGTTGCACAGTTCTTCAAGCTTTTCTGTATTTTTTTCCCCAGTGTTCTTCTATTCTGTTGGAAATTCTCAATTTTGAATTTTAGGGTTGTTGAAATTGGTCTGTGGTCACTGATTGCACTTTTTTTCAGAATTTTTCATTGTGTTGTGGGTGCGATGTTGTAATTTATCGCTGTGATGTCTATTGCGGATTCTGTGCCTGTGGACTTGGATATATAGGTGTTCTTTTCGTTATTTAACGGTGTAAGGTCGAGGTCGGTTAGCATGTCCTCAACCTGCTGACCTTTGTTATCCTGGACAGGTGATCCCCAAGTTGGTCTTTCGGCGTTAAAATCACCAAGTATGATTGCGATATCCAAAGACGCTTCACTTAATGTCTCTATCAGGCCTGTATTGATGCTAGTATTATCGTGGTGATAAACATTTATGATTGGAATTGTTTTATCTGTAAGATAGATTTCTGTTGCCTGAGCTTCTGTCGTGCCTTCTCTAGGCTTACTCTGATTATAGGCGATTTCCTTAAATTTGATTTCTAGAGTTTTAATCAAAACGGCAAGTCCTCCTCCGAATTTTCCCGGTCTGTCCATTCGTAGTGTTGTATAATTTTTGATATTGGATCTCAGATTCTGATTCAATTTTGTCTCCTGAGGACAATTAATATGTACATTGTTGTCACAGAGAAGACAAGTCAGCTCTTTATTTTCATCTGGGTACCATTTATATTGAGTTGTAGTAGATTGAATTGTGTCCTCGTAGTAGATTTATCATCATGAGCTCGAGCTGCAGCTCCTGACGCGGCGGTTACCCCGGACGCGGTAGCATTACTGGAGATATCAGTTTTGCTCTTCATTTGAAAATGGGTGCCGTTGCAACGTTAGTCATCTTGGAAACGAACCAGAATTTGGTCAAATATTCCAAGGGTCCAGGGGGGACCGCAAGGAGGTGTGGTCGGACTTCTCCCCTTCCACTTGGAATGCCGTCACTACAGGATAAAGCACTCTTGGTGATTTTTTTTAAATTGTGATTCAGAATCTGCCACTGAAGCTTTACGAGCGTTTCGTTCCTTTAAAGATATTCGAAGCGGTAAAGGACCAATGAGTTGCTACTCTCTAAAGCGATTGATTAAAAGTTTTGAGGAAACTGGATCTCGGGAAGCAAAACCTCGGAGTGGAAGACCATCGACATGCAAGTCAGTGGCTGTTACGGTTTTGCAGAATGCTGAAGCTATTGAAACGTTATCCCCGTATGGAGTAGTAAGTGCTAGACAAGTTTCTCGACAAACGGGGATTTCGTATGGAACAGTTTGGAGAGAACACACATTTAGAATTTTTCTATAAAAATATCCTAACAAAATTCAAAGTTTTCACGAGTTGAAAGTCAGCGATTTTGAGAAGCGTCAAGAAATCTCTGCATGGGTTTTCCGGCAAATTGATATTGATGAAAACTGGCTGTCAAATGTTCTAAGAACAGATGATGCTCACTTTTATCTAAAGGGAGAATTTAACATTCAAAACTGCCTCATTTTGGCAACAGAAAACCCTAGGAATTTTACAGAAATACCACTTCGTCAGCACAGAGTTACAGTTTTGTGTGGGTTCACTTCTTCTTTTTTTATTGGGCCATTTTTCTTTGAAAAAATCAATGGAAGAACTTTTAAAACCGTTTTCGTAACTGGTGAACGTTATGTTCAACTTTTGAGAGAAAAGGTTATTCCCATATTGCAGGACAGACAAGCACTAAGCGAAATAACATTCATGCAAGATGGAGGACCTCCTCATATCTCCCGCGGTGCCAAACAATTGCTGAAGGATACGTTCGGTGGAATTCGTTGATAAGTCGCCACTTTATATACCAGTGGCCTCCAATATCACCAGACTTGACGCCTTACAATTTCGGTTATGGGGGTACATTAAGTCACGTTTTTATCGATTCCGGCCTACCACATTGGCCATGTTGAAGGCTTCTATCAGATGACACGTTTTATAAATTTCAACTATTTAATTGTGACCATACTGTCATCTATCGTTTGCAGGCGGTGTTTGAGAATGAAGGGCGCCACATTGAGCAAGGATTGTGACCTAATACAAGAGAGAAGGCAGTTACCTGATGTGTTATATTTTGCAGCTCTTTGTTTTGGGTTATGGGAATAATAAATACTGTCCTCACATCTTGACTCTTTTTTTCCTGTAAACAGTAATTTTTTTGTTTGTCATTTGCCCACATTTTATATTATGTCGTGCAGGCCAAAGTGTTATAACTTCTCGAATAACACTGGTATACACAATTTTACCCCTCATGTTTAGTTTATCGCTTTTCGCTCATTAGAAGAAATAGAATAAGGAATAATCTCTCTATCCCCCCCCCCCCCCCAACTTTAGATATTTTGCGCAAAAAATAATACAAAATGATTTTACTACCACGTTTTTCAACGCAAAAGGTCGATTTAAAAATGATTTTTTTAGGGGATACATTTTCAAAATTATGTACAGTATAATAAACAATGATAACATTTGACAAACCCATAGGATATTTGGAATAAAGTACGACAAATATATTTTGTCACTCCTCTCTATATTTCATTTTTGGATCATGACAAATATCCAGTTAAATAGTCAAGTGTCGACAATTAGTCAAGAAACTATACATTCCTTATAGCACGAAATCCTATTAGTAGTGCCATCATAATTTTTGGTACTATATTAACATTTCAAAAATCGTGTATTGATATCAGTAGTTATTTTCAAACATTCAATTTATTTCACAAAACTCCATCTAAAATATAAATATTTTTGATACATGTTTTAATTTGCATATACCTATTTTACATATCTCAGATTGTATTTAAAAATCGTCAACCAATTCTTCTAACTTTTGGCGAAATGGTGTTTTATTAATTTATCATTTGATATTATTAGGGCTCTTTCCTGGTATTCAAAAAGGAAAAATACTTGTCGTTCAGTTATATTTTTCAATTTATCAAACAATTTGGCCGCTGAATCTCTGATTCTGGTAGAGCGCCATCTAGCAAATAAAGTTGTAACTAAAATCAATTTCGAATTTTTCATTATTTGCCATAAAAAATCCCATTGCATCCTGAACACAATGGTGTTTAGCGCATTGCTCTAGCGCAAATATTCGCGGAGTTATTAGTTTTTAAAGTTGTGCGGGACTTTTGGATCACCCTGGATTTTAAATGTCTTTAATTTTTGAATTCAATTAATATAATCCTTTTTCATGTGTGGGTGTGAATACAAAGTGTTTCAGGAAATGAAATAAGGGCAAACTTCATTTTATAGTTTTTATTTTACAGAATAAAATGTAAATTATCTTTCAAGAAAAATATTTGGATGAAGAGCTCAATTCGCTTTTAAATATTTAGAATGATCCATCCGCAGAACTTCATTTTTAAATTTTTCTGCTAATTATCTTAATATGAAGATTAATCAAAGATGCCATGATCATTGAAAATTGAAATTTCCAAACATATGGCCGAACTATGTATGAAATGAAACAACTTCAATAGTACTCTTGTGAAAAATTTTAAACTGAAACTTTTTGAAAATAACTGTTCATATCTCTTGATAAGGTCATATAGTTTGATTTTTCAAAAGGCAATGCTCCTCTTCAATGGATTGATGAAGTCTCAAATGTTTCATGGCCATCTGACAGTAGCATTGCGTCACAATGAGAATGTGTCTTACATAGCATTCTATATAGGACAACAGTATGTCTCTTGCTGGGTTTAGAAACTGAGAAATATCCAATGTTTGCTTCAAAATTCTCATTTAATAATAGAATCAATCTCGAAAATAACTATGGAAAAACACGATTTCTATGGCAAAACCGGACAGGCTAACATCGTTGAGACTGGACATCTGGGGCGTCACCGTGAACAGCTACTCCCTGTTTAGGTAGACGTGTGTTTACCTGTTTTCCTCCTAATCTTGATCTACTAATTTATCTTTAACTGATCACTTAACACAACTTTTTATCTCAGTGATTAGTCCTATTTACTTGCTTGCCGCGCGTAAAATAAAAGCTTCAATCAAGTTCTTTTGCCAAATACACAAGCAATGACTTTCTCTCGAAGAGAAAATTCCCTCAAACTTGCCCTCCAGCCATGGTGCGAGAGAGGTAGAGGGGCCATCTCTACCCCTCCCCCAGAGGGGCCCCAGTCCCTCCCCCTCCGGAGTGGAAACCTGCCCAGAATCTGGCACATGTCACCAGCTACAACGTAGGACAATTTTGTCCTTCGAGGGATATTCATCCCCTTTCCCCCTGCACCTTGGCTTCCATAATAACAGCTCGAGACAGAGCTGAAAATGGATGGATCATTTGAATATTTAAAAAGTTAAATTATAAATATAATGATTATAAATAAAAAAATAATATATATTTTTAAAAGTAAATAGAGAATTTTGGTTTATATATTCCAATCAGAAATTTAAAAATAATCAAATAAAAACTATATACAGATCATTTTCAAAAAGAAGGTCCCAACTCGGACTTCTAAAACACACCAAGGTTTGTTATATTAAATTAGTTTCTGAGTATAAGAGGACATTGTAATATTAAGAATGAAGTAAAATATAAATTGGAGCCTATCTAAAGATATATCTTCTCTCTAAGAGTGACCACCTTTGTATTGTTGTTGTCATGTCCAATGGAGAGCCTCAGATGTCTCCATACATCTCAATCACAGCAGTCGCAATGTCCACTATCTTGGTTGTGTTAAACTACTGCTCTGGGCAGACATGTGTTGTGGTGTCCAATGAAGAGCCTCAGATGTCTCCATTACATCTCTATCTCAGCAATCGCTATGTTTTCTATCTTGGGTGTGTAAAGCTGCTGATCTGGGTAGACAGGTGTTGTTGTCGTGTCCAATGAAGAGCCTCAGAAGTGTCCGTACATCTCTATCACAGCAGTCGCAATGTACTCTATCTTGGGTGTGTAAATCTGCTGTTCTAAGTTCATGTCAATTTCTGCTAGGCTGCGGCAAGAATTGGAAGATATCAATTATAGTTCCAATACTGAAACTAAACAAAGTTGCCAAGGAATGCAAGAACTATCGGCCAATTGCTCTCACTAGCATACTTTGTAAAATATTTTTTTTGTAATATAAAATGCAACAGACCCTGATAAAACTGAATCTCCATTGAGAGACCAGAAATAGACATGTTTATACAATATCTATGAAATATTCAACTGTATATTCACACAAAATTAGGATATGTATATTTTATATTCATTTCAATATTTAAAGCCATGCACGTGATTTTTTAAAAATTCAATTGGCAGTTTCAAAATCACGCTATACCCAATGTGAAACTCTTTACTAATTAGTTTATATCATATTATCTGAATTGTAAGTTATTCAATCATTTTTTAGAAAAATATACAAAAGATAACGACGAAAGGTTTTTTTAATCAAATATACATGAGCTTAGCTGCAATACGAATACAAGAAAAACTAGAGGAGAATGTAAATACTACATATATATATATATAGTGATTTGAATAAGTGGAAAGAAATTATTTTGATTCTAATTAATATGTTTGTAACTTATCAAATCGTTTATCTATATGGTAAACCACTGCGAAATATGATGGAAGAAAGCTAAATCAGGGTAAGTTGAATGATTTCTTAATATATCAGGTAAAATTTTCCATTCTATGAAAAGATTTGCTGAGAGGAATCACGATTGAAAAAGTGTTTCAAAATATAATTTATCAATGAATAATATAAAATGGTTCTTTATAACACGATTAAATTGCTTATTTTGTGTTAGTATCTGACAGCGTTTGTTTATTATTATTCGTTTTTTTTTTGCTCCTGTAGAAGGGCGAAAATGCCCGAAACTTTCAGAATGCACTAATGATATGTGAATAAACTCATCTCCAGAAACCTGTTTTATTAATTTTAACTTTTATATCCAGGAGATTTATATATCTATTGAAACTGATATAAACAGAAAATACATATTTCTTGTATATGTCCTCCTAAGAGAACTTCCTACTATCTTTAATATTTAAGATATTTTCATCAGTTTTATATCCAGTTATTTTGAATGAATATCGTATCAATAGACATAATTAAGGTGAAACCATCAGGTATTTGAGATTGAGTTTCTTTATATATATATCATTTTTATTCTCTAGCTTTCGAGCCTGAAACGTATTCTACAGGAGAAAAAATAAAATATAATGAAAATAAACTATCATTATATATATATTTTTTTTCCTATAGAAGGGGTTAATGCCCGAAAAAAAGTTGGAGATCATAATGAAATTTTGAAAAAGAAACTCAAATTAGGACACTTAAATTTTTTAAATCATAATTTGATACATAGAATTAATTTATTGAACAGACATAATATTTCATATTGCCAAGGTAGAGAAGACAAGTATTCCAAAAGTTTAATTAGAAATAGTTTATTAATTAAACTTATATATTGCGAAATGTGTCGATTGAATTTTCAAGTGGTAATTTACAAGCATGGTAAGGGGTGATGACTATGCAAATATTTATGATGATATGAACAACAGAGTATTCAAAAATAATTATTCTGTGGAAATATTATCAAATGAATATATTTTACAAATTTGAAGGTAACACAGAATATTCGAAGGCGTATTGATTGTTTTACAATAAAATTATCATTACCTCATAGAGATGGCTAAGGGCGTCTTTTCCAATATCAACTTGGTCGGATGGTTCGGTGGGTCTGCCAGTTGAATGGTATAGAAACTGATGATGATGATGTGTCCTGAGAGCACAAAAAGATTTTTTTAAAACGTGGATCGAAATATATTAATCTTTCAAAGCTATATAATTTTGAAATAATAGTATTTTAACTACACTCATGGATATAACTTAAGGAAGTTGTACTTTTTATCATATATATCAGGATGTCTGACAATAACTCTGAAAGATATTACAGTGACCTTTATTGAAGACACACGAGATAACCAAATGTGAACAAAATTGTCTCTCTCTCTTTCAAAAAATAAAAATGATGGCCAGAGAGATTAAAGAATTTTCATTTACTTAAGATTTTTCCACGAGTGTTCAAATTAAACAAAGAACCTATCACCAAATGAAAAGGAAACTCATCCTCTAATTGTTTAATTTTCATTTTAATAATAGATTTTGTCTAATAGGTTATTTTAACCATTTAAATACCAAAGAGAACGTTTTATTTTTAAACTCGAAGATCTAAAATGTTTAACATTTTAAACAATTTCGACTAAGTCGGCCTGCCACTGAGTAGTGCTCCCAGTCTTAATGACAAAGGTAGACGTATTCAACTTCACCCAGTCATGATGGTTGTCAAACAAGCTTGATACCCTAATATGATTGAGTGACAATTGACAATTAAAACAGTTTATTGACATCTAGTCAACAGTAGGGAGAAGGTTTACAGCCATTTTTGAAATAGGGAGAAATATATACAACAGACGGAGCCCCCTCCGGAGGGACGTCTGGATTTCATTAGGAGCTTAAAGCCGCCTTGAGTTCGGACAGGCCGTTGCGGTTAATATGATTGAGTGGAGATAAGAAAGAAGAAGAATTTCCACTGAAAATTATAACCATTTTCACTGAAAATATTCATTCAAATATATAAAACAAATTTCTACCGATTTTTCTGTAATTAAGATATATTAATAAAGAGCCTTATTCATCAGTAGTGAACTCTTCCAATTTCTTCGTCAGTTTAATCTTCCAAATAGCAGTGAGGGTTCATTACTGATGAGTCAGGCTCTTCTATTTTATATTACAATCAGGAAAGGATGTAGTATTAAATTTTTTTAAGCATAAAATAAAATTTTGCCGAGAAATTAGCTTCAATTTTGAAATATAAACTGAGTAGAGAATATAAGAGTAAAGTAAGAATCCAGGAAGTATACAAGAAGTATACTAGGCCTAGAGAAGAAGCAAAACAAGAAGTTCAATTAGCGCAGAGAAAGATCATATATGATATAAAATTATTATTATTAGTTTTAATATTAGTTCTATTTGTTATTATAGAGTTAATAGTATGTAACGGGCGTTCCATGAGGATTCGTCCTATTTTTCATACAGAGAGAATTTGCCAGTAGCCAAGCACTGGTTTGGAAAGTAAGGATTTATCAGAAAAGCCCATCTCTTTAATATTTGATTATATATATTTTTAAGTAGAAATAATTATCATATCTAAAATAAATAGTTCAGTTTGAATAGTTATGATCAATTTCAATATCAAGTGCGAAGGAAAAATAATAATTTTTCATTTATTCATCAAGACTTTTCATTCAAAGGGAATATTTGTAAATAGATTTCTTTATCTGAATTTTATTACAACTATATTTAGAATTACTCTAACGCTATATATAAAATAGGAAGTTATTCCTCTATGATTATATTTATATTACAAACATTTAATGAATCTTTACCAGATTCGTTGAAGTCTTCTGTGGCTCCATATATCAACATGGCTGGATGGTGGGGGGTCTTCTGCCAAGTGATGGGGCACCTGTGGACAAACTGTTGTCTTTATTAAGTTAATGTCTACTCTTGAAACAGAAATTTGCTGATGAGTTGCGCCATCTGTCGTAATAAATATAAATTAATCATCGATTATTCAAGAATATTAGCCAAATTGGCGAACTTCCAGTTTTACGATGAGGAGATGTTTTTTTTTTTTTTAATCACCCTGATTCCAGTAAATTTTCACATTTTGTACTATTTTATTAAAATATATAATTATATACACTCATGAAGAAATTTGAACTCGCCTTTTTCAATATTGTTCACATCTAGTTATCTCGTGTGTCTTCATTAAAGGTCACTGTAATATCTTTCCGAATTATTGTCTGAACCCCAATATACATGCTAAAAGGTACAACTTAAACTTAAATTTTGTCCATGAGTGTATTGGTTATCATTATAAATGTTTATATAGCATCATAGCCAACTTAAGAGAGTTCTCAGAAATGAGGTTGTTTATGTTTATATGCTGAACGCTTTACTTTAGCACTTATTAGGCTATAATATTCCTTAGACACATCTCACATAAACATATACTGCTACTCTTTATATGAAATTCGATGTTTTATTATAAATTTTTAAATCTTCAAAATATCATTAAACGCTTGCTCAAATGATTCAGACATATTCGAATATTGTGAAGAAATAGTACAAATGTGAAATTGTACTGGGATAAGATGGATAAATTAAGAAAAAGGCATCTCCTTATTGTGTAACTGAAAGTTATCAGCAATTTTGCTGATGCCTTTTTCTTAAAATTCGAATATTGTCAGCCCCAATATATTTTAATGGTTGTGGTCTTTAAAGAGACAGTGAAAATGATATGTAATTTTTTCATCCGAAAGTGCTTAAGACATTAATAATGAATATTATATGGAGCTTATATAGAATATATAATATTTTTTCAATATTCAGTTCCGAGAGAATGATATTTATGTAACAAAATAATAACTCTCTAGTTAAAAATGCATTTTTATCTTAATTTTAAGCATTCTTAAAGAGAGAGGTTTCTATTTTGACACATTGGTTTGTTTTATAATTGGAATTTCAGACACACATAAGCTTGGAATAAAATTAGGGTTATACTTAAACTATATTATAATATTTGCCTTAATTGGATTGAAGCAGAGAAACCTTTTCTGTGAATGAACTACCCCATTATCTATATATTTTTAAAACCTTAATTGATAGATATCTATTTATCTCAATCTCAAAGGAATGACCACATCCTGAAGAAACCAGATCACTTAGATTTTTGGGTAGTCTTTCCTATAAGAAATTGTACTTAAGTTATATTGTAAAAGTACTCAGATAGTATTTGTTTCCTTAGTTAAAGTCCATTGTTTCTTTTCATACATTTATAAGTGATGGTATTGAATTAATAATTTATCAGATTAAGTATATATTCATCCTGGACTGTATTGGAGCTAAGAATGAAGACCTATACAAGAACCCCAAAACTATAGTATAAAAATGTATTGCTTTCAATCTTCATGAACTGGTGTAATCTTACCCATGGGATAATAAAAAAAAGGTTTATATTCATGAAAATATTAATGATATAATATCGAATAAATGTAATTGATGCCTTCATCTTAAGAAAATTTGAGAAATATATCATGCAAATTATTCCTAAACTTAAAATTGAAATTGAAAAAAAATCAAGATTATATACATTTTAAAATACGAAATATTCAAATTAAATTGGACGAATATTTAAAGTAAACTTATAATTTGCTGTTTTGATAAAATATGAAGAAAACATATTCATAAAGGTTGTACCTTAGTTGTTGAATAGGTCAATCAGGTCGAGTTCAGAAAGCGACTCAATTCGCTTCAATGATCGAAGCTCGCTCCTGTTTCTTCTCTTCTCGCGGATCATGGCCATTTGGTCCTTTCTTTTTTCCAAAGAAATTTCCAGTTTGATTGCGACTATTGTAAGAAATTCTTGAACATCTTCAGAATTGTCAAGCTTCTGTCCGGATGGTGAAGAAGGTCTGGCAGGCGTGTTCGGAAATTTTGTTCCTTTGACAAGAAGGGAATCAGCCGGAATGATTTGTGATGGCCTTTTTTTAATTCGAAGAGGCTCCTCAAATTGGTCAAAGAAGATGACCTCTATTTCTTTTTTAAACGAAATTCTTCGTCCATCTTTTCTTTTCTTCGATTGGTCAGATTTCAAAATTGAAATTTCTTCAGAGAATAACTGTTCAGGATATCCTTGTGGTTGTTTGGAAGATTATCACTTTTGTTTCTCTTGGGGCATTTACAGCAATTTCCCATTTTTATATCGTGGTCTTTTCAAAAGTCTTTTAGTATTTGGCTATTGTTGCTCTATAGAATGCCTTCTAAATTTATCAAAATGGTATATGAAAGCGCTGCAAAATTTTGTATACCCGTTTTAACTTTAAGAATGTATATTTATAAGCGAACATTAAAATATATTTTATATTATTACAAATAAAAATATTTGAAAAATAATGATGATAGTTTTTGATATTCATACATAACGTATTCCAAAATTTCTAGATAAAAAAAAAATTAATTTCAATGTGAATAAGTGAAAAGACCCAGTTTATCCTAGGGGTCTTTCCAAAGATGGGTAAGATTACCCATAAAATATTATATTAACCAAAATATATCTATAATATATATACAGTTAAACCTGTCTATAGCGCCCCCTCTTGGGACTCACCAAAATAGGGTGCTATATAGAGCGGGTGCTATAGATCACTTTTAATGTAAATCGCATCATACTACGTATCTAAAATTGGGCGCTATTTTCAGGGAGCGCTATAGACAGGTTTAACTGTAGTATTATTATATTCTATCGTGTAGGAAATTGCAAAAATATATTTTTAAATATAAATTATGTAGTAGTCAAAAGGTTTCTTCACTAATGTATTAGTATTCGCAAGGTTTTGGATTGAAAAGGGTCTTTACAAATATCTATTTTGAAATGTTAATATTCAGGAGAAACGCCTCTGCTGAAGACATTTTTACTCGAAAGCTTCCGAAAACTAATATATTAGTGGAGTGTTTAATTAACTTTATATACACAGGCATGGACAAAAAGTTGAAAGTTCTTAATGTTGCCTCTGTCGTATTTTTTTTTAAGGAGACAGAGGCAATTTTAGATATAAATTTTGCTGGGAGGGCATTGATTTATAAATATAATGGTCACTTATATCAGATATAGGTGGACGCTTCTCAGTTATCCAAAGCTGGTATTGTGGCTTTGTAACCGACCCGAGGCCGCTAATTAGCAGAGACGGTTAATAGATAGTGTCTAGCTTTGAGGTATATTTTGATGGGAGAGGTGACCTTTATCTTTATGGATCAATGTCCTTCCGGCAAAATTTCCATCTATATTGGGAGGGGGGGGTGGGGTGATTCTGATAGAATAAGATAGACTCGCTGCTTCAATTTCAAATTTTTGCTGTATTTCTAAAAAATATATTCAAAAAGTGTTAAACACACATAGAATATTCATAAATATAATTGCTTTGAGTAATAAAGAGGAGACATTTTATTTTGTAAATAGTTTTATTATACAGTATATGGGGGCCTCCCAATAACCTTTCGAGAAAATATTTCATTAAAAATATCACTTTTAAATATTTAGAATGATCCATCCCAAAATATGGATTTTAATAGTTTTTGATGAGAGAAAAAAATAGAAAGAGAAAATTAATGTTTTCATTCAATCAAATATTTTAGGTTATGTAAATATTAACATATTAATTTGAGGCTCTGCTACCTCAAACATACTGTCAGCACATTTCTTTCCCCCCCCCCCCCCGAAGTTGATCCACTTTGCCGTAGTGGGGGGGGCCCGAGTCCGACTTCCAAGTCGTTCCGCCAAGAGATCAACACCATAGAGGTCCGTACGTCTCTTGACCTCACGGACAATACAGCAGCTTTGACCGATATGTCCTCACTTCTTTTTTCTAGATTTGGTTCATTTTGTCTCCTCTCTAATTGTAAAGATGTTGCTGTATCACCTCATAAGCATAAATAAATTTCTTTTTCCATTATACCTTAAAAGTATAAAAATCTGCCGCAATTGCTCAAATGCACTCTAAGAAAGAATTTTCAAACGAAAAGCTTTTTCAATTTTTCTTGTTTTGCTTTTGCTGTAATTTGCTTTTTTCAAATAGAATGCGTATCTTCTATTGGCTCTGTCATCACCTTTTTGCCACGATGAAGAGGACTCAAAATCAATATTCCATACTTTGGCAAGAACATGTCAGCTTGCCGGTTTAGAAAATTGCAAATATTCAATTTGCTTTGATATTATTCTCACATGAGATAATCAATGCTGAAAACATCTTCGTCAAAAAAATGATTTCTTCTTGAAATCCATTTATACCTGCCCCAAGCCATGATGCGAGAGAGGTAGAGGGGACCATCTCCACCCCTCCCCCAGAGGGGCCCCGTCCCTCCCCCTCCGGAGTGGAAACCTGCCCAGAATCTGGCACAGTAGCACCAGCTAAAACGTAGGACATTTCTGTCCTTCATGGGATTGTTATCCCATTTCCCCCTGCACTATGGCTTCCATAATAACCCGCTCGAGACAGAGCTAATGGGAGGGATCATTCAAATATTTAAAATTGTGATTAAATTAAAAAATATAATGATTATATATATACTTAAAATATTTAAAATTAATTTTAAAAATTTTTTATTTATAATTCCAATCAATTAAAAAAGAAAAACTATATACAAATATTTTCAAAACGAGAGAGCCAAATTCGGTCACCTAGAACACACAATTTTTTTGTTATTTTAAAGGAGTTTCAGAGAAAAATAAAATGATATTGCAAGAGAAAAGTCAATATATAAATTAAATATCAATAATTGTATTTATGAGATTCTGAAGGTAATTATTATTAAACAAAATCACAAAATGAAAAAAGCGTAAGTACAAGTTTATATATATAAATTCATTTTCTAATATCTTCTATATAAATAATATAAAAATACTCTCTTTAATATTTTTTATTTAAAAAATAAATATTGAAACAATAAAATTTAGAATACATTAGAACTTCAATGAAGGTATATATTATGACAAACCATCTCCCTGGGTGTTCGACCACCTTTGTATTATAAAATCCTGAATGCCAAGTTTTTAGGCAATTTCTATATTTAAAATATTATTTGACCAAAGAGAAAGGTTCATTTATTCATTTAATAATCACCAAGGCGCGATATTGAAGTATTTGCGCCTATTACAGATGAGAAACAAACAAAACTACAAACAAATTAGAACTTATGATTAAAAAATTATAAATTAACATCTATTAATCGACAGAGTTCATAAAATTTATGTTGTGGGTCGATGTTGCAAAAGAACAGCCAAATAAGTGATTTTATAAATATATGATTATTATTAGATATAAGGATACATATATTGACAAAAGAAAAACAACCACACACAGAAGTAGAACAAAGGCAGTCTTTTGGTATATACAAGGAAGAAGACTGACAGTTGAGGTGGGCCATTCCCATTGGTCAGTTATCTTCATGCAGCGCCTCCAAGCGGCCCCCGTGTCCACGCTTCTCTCGTCAATTTGTATAGACAAAGTGATTGAGATGTAAGAGAGTTAAATCATTTAGATCAGGAAACAATCGATGTCTCACTTCTGGAAAGTTCGGACAGTCATAGATAATGTGTTCAGTTTGTTCAGTTTCTCCGCAGGAACAATTTGGTGTTTATGATAGACCTCTTTTATGTAAGTAATTCTGGAATTTTCCATGTGATGTGACAAATTGAGTGACTAAAATTAGGTGGAACTCTATAGGAATGCCATTTGGAAAAATAGTTCGAATTATAGTATACCAGATAGAGGTTCAAATCTTATTTTTTATATATTACAAAGGTATCATTGGAGAGACTAACAATTTGATCAATTTCAAATGAATTTCTTTCAGATTTAAAATTTTGTGTTTTATATACAAATTTAACAAGGAATATATCTAAAGGTGTAGCGACTAGTTTGTATAAACTGTAACATTACCTCATCTATAGGTAGGCATTGCCATCCTTCTCCAAAATCAACTTTGCTGGATGGTAGGTTCATTTGCAAGTTGAACAGTATGGTGGCTCATTGATGGCGTTCCCTGAAAGAAAACATATATTTTTGAAACAGGTACAGAAATATATATATGTTATTTTAAAAAATGGATTTCTGTTGATTTTTGATTATCTTGAGGATTATGCTATGGTAATGCAGTCGTGGTTAAAATATTGAAAGTATAATAATAAAAATGGTTTTGATCAGTAATTGCTTTAATTGAGCTAAAGGAATATATAAAAAACACATAATTTGATAAAAGTTCTGCCTGGCTTAAGGCGTAAGAATCTAAAAAATTAAAAACTTATTTATATAATTTACAAAAGATTTGAGCATGCCATCGGGAAACAACAACAATGTTTTTATAGGGAAAGCATAACCTCTGGCGGTGGTTTTAACAGAGTATTTGAATATATGAAATATAATTTTTTTTAAATGAAATATTTTAATATAACATTTATATATATAAAGCTTTTAATAAAGTTCACTTAATGGAGAAAACTTAAGGAAGTAGGAATCTTTTATATCGCCAGTCGTTTCTTATTTTTTAAAGGAGAGAGGTTGTTCACACTTTGTTATCCCGTGTATCTTCAATAAAGCTCACTATGTATCAAATATCTTTAAGAGATTTTGTTCAAATCCTGATATATATGATAAAATGTACAATTTCCTTAAGTTTTGTCCATTAGTGTATATCACATATGTTTGATGAATCCTACCAATATCGCTGCAGTCTCCAAATTCGCCGAATTCCATCTTGGCTGGATGTTAGTGGTCTTCTGCCAAGTGGTGAAGATTCATCGCCATGGTCGAATCTATGAGCAAACTTTTGATTTGAGATAGGAGGTAGTAATATCATTAAGCTAGTTTATAATGTTTTTGGAGAGAAAACAGTAAAATCTCTAAACAGCGCTATATAATGAGAAACTTTCTCCCTGTGTAACCATTTCTGTAATATCAGCAATCACTCGACATTTAACTGACTCTCAAATAAAATATACCTTTCCAGAGAAGATACTGGAATCGTTATATTGAGAGAATACTTTTCGTGAACGATTCTACAGTGAATAATTATTTGATGTATAGTTTCTCACTTTCGAAATAGTGATTATATACACTTATAGACAAAACTAAAGATAGTAGAAAGTCTTTAATGTCACCCGTCGTCTGTTTTTTTTTCAAGGAGACAGAGGCAATTGAATAGAATATTAAAGCTATAGCTAATCTATAATTTACCTTCTATATCTATTTTTGTTTCAAATCTTACATTGATAATATCACATTTATATTTTATAAAGGGTCTATTTCGAGTTAGATATTTAGATCGGAGATACATTATACATAACGGCGAATAATATTGGTATTTCAATTTTTTTTGCAAGTGTTTACGAAGTGTTAGGACAACCTTGTATATAGTATGAAAAAGAAAATAAGACAGGATAGTTACTGGAAGTGACGACCGAGACAACAGGCCACGAGGAGACGGGGCAATGGCACCTCCCAAAATTAGAAAATTGACGTCAGACCCACAGCATCCTGCGTAGATTTTAATACTCAATTTCTCTAAAATACCGATGGATCCCTATGTATTGCCACAACGCCAACTCCTGGGGCTTAAGAGGTTGTCTTTTGGACTGTCGATGATATATTAGGTGGTAGGGTTACTTATTCTTGCTTCGTCTCCATCGGGGATGTCTGTATTGCCGTTTGGCTTTATTGCTCTATGCAATTTACACATAAAAGGGGTAGTTTTTAATTTATATTTTATATATATATACTAGATTTATATGGTTCATAATAATATATTGATATTAATTATTGATACAGATAAATTTTCCATCAGAAGAACGACCATTTTCCTTGCCAACCACTTTTGTAACATAAAATAATGCAAGCATTATAAAGCATGAATGTTTATTTTTCAAACACAAAATAAACTCTTCTACTGTCCTTACTGCGATTGGGAGGGCTTGGCTCATCAGTGGTGAACCTTCTCAGCGGTTTCGCCATTTTAATCTACCAGACCGCTTATCTTAGAGCTCCAATACTGTATTGGACAATTCTGCTTATATAGGCTACAATGACGAGTGGAATCTTAGAATAGTATTCAAGTCCTGCTCAAATCCTATCTCCATTGAACTGCCACACACACATAAAAAAAGAGTATAATCAGTCATTATTTTGGAGATTATTTGATGAAGCGTTTTCCGCTCTTTACATTTGAGCTGCTCTATTTTTTCTTAGTAAAATCCCATTGTTCCAGTTTCATATATATAATAATGAAGACAAAGGATTATTTTTTCCAATTCAAACGTTCACGAAAATTTTAAGATATTTCTTTAATCAAAGAACTTAATACCTTTATATTTAAAAAATGGAAATATCATGCAAATAAGCACGTGTATTTTGATAAATATATATAATATATATATCAGGATAAAATAAATTAATTTCTATAAATGTTGAAGAACTCAAATTAACATGAACACCTTAATGTGAAGCTTATATCAGAATTGGCTGTACGTTGAGATTGAAGAAGATCTTGAGAACCTATTTAAGGAGATCGTACCTTATACAGTGAAGAGGTCAATTAGAGCTAGTTCAGAGAAGGACTCTTGCCTCTTCAGAAGTCTGAGTTCTTTTCTAACTCTTCTTTTTTCTCGAATGATTGCCATCTCATCCTTCCTCTTCTCAAGACAGATCTCCAATTTGATGGCCACCACGGTGAGCAGCTCTTTCACGTCATCAGGATGGTCTTTTTCCACTTCAGATGGTGATGATGGTCGTGCTGGTGTGTTGGGGAACTTTGTCCCTGTGGTAAACAAGGAATCTGCCGAAATTATTTGGGACGGTCTTCTTTTGATACGGCCAGGTTCTTCGTAGGCATCGAAGAATAAAACTTCAATTTGGTTTTTAAAGGACACTTTTCGTCCATGGTTGATTTTGTTTGGGTGGCTAGATTTTAAGATCGAAATCTCTTCAGCAAAATAGCTGTTTAGCAGGTCTTTGTGATTATCTGGAAGATTGATGCTTTCTTTTCTTTTGGGTCTTTTGCAGCAATTTCCCATGTTTAGAGAATATGTGGTCTTTACGGAGTTTATACTTTAAAGGAGCAGTTATTGTTGCCTTTTATAGTGTTTTTAATATAATAAACTAGCATATATATATTAAATATCTAACAAATCTATATACTTTTCACGTTGATAATTTATATGTAAAATTGAGGAGTATTTTTCAAAGTTTCATTAAAATATATTATTATGATGCATATTTGCGATTATATATATATATTTGAGTTTCCGTTTAGTTCCAAGACTCAGGCGATTGTATTTTATTTGGAACGTATAAAATTCAGATATTTCTCTGAAGAAACTTTTCTAGATTGGAAAAAAACCCTCATATTTCTATTATTAGTTGAAGGATTCGGGAAATTCACTTCCTTTTTCACGATGCATCTAATAACCCAAGATTTGAGGCTCCTAGCATGGATGTCTTATAGCTTTTGATGTAAGAATTTTTATAACTTTCACTATCTGCAAATGATAAAAAAACATCACAATATCATCTTTCATATATAAAAGTCATATATAAAAGTCATATTCATCAAATAACACTGTAAAATAATTTATTGAATTTAATAACATTTTCACAAATCAAAAGAATAGTGTATGAAATAAGCTTGTTTAAGGTTGAGCATTCACCCTGTTTCGATATACACTGCGTGACTGAATTTTCAGCACCAAGAATTACTGGGCAGTAAAATATGGAAATATGAGGCTAAAGTTAGCTCACCGAGTTATGTAAATTGCTCAGCTATCTAACTAATTTTGATTGAGATATAAGAGAATGATATTTCGAATTAGCCAATGTTCTCACCGCTCTATCTGACCGGAAAAACATATGCAATTTTGTATTTTGCCTAATAAAAAACGTTTATATAAGTTTAAACAACAGGATTCTAGGGATAAGTTTATTTTTCCATGGAATTCACCTTAATATTAATTGCTACGGCCGGTGACGCTGCCCTTTCTTCAGGAGGTACCAAATACCATTTTTAATCAGGCTAACACCCGACCTCACACAGCACACATAGGCCAACATGCTTTGCACCATGCTTCGATGGTCACCAGCCTCTTCGTCTCTTCACCAGTCTTCTCATGGAAGACGCCTGATACCTAATTGGGCGTCTTTTGCGTGTGCTGCCACAGCCACGTTTACAAGATGAACTGTGCCTGATTGTTAACAGGGAATGTGTAACCATCCCTCAGGACACCATCCACACAATCATTGAATCAGTACCAAGACATGTTGCTGTCTGCATAAGCCGCCCGTGGTGGTCCCACAATATATAGAGTGGACAGCGATGGCACTCAGTGTATAGCTGTATTCTGTTCTAATGAAGATAATTTATTGTTTGTGCTAAATAGTTTTATTTATCATGAACATTTTTAATCGCAATAAGGATAGTAGAAATTCGTTGTTTGTGCTTAAATTCTTCCATTTACTATATATATAGATGGTACCTTTTTGCTTTATATTAATATATAGATGGGTTGCAATTGCCTTATGGTAAAATTATGCCCATTTGGTCTTGCTCTTATTGTTTGTTGAAAATAATTGCTCGATGCAACTATTTATACCTAATTCTACTGTCCTAAAAACACCATAGTTTGCCTAAATACCTTAACCCTTCAGTGTAGCATATAGAAAAACAGAATTGTCTAATACCATTTAGAGCTCTGAAAGCGGTCTAGTGAAATAAATTGGCGAAAATGCTGAAAGGGTTCCCACTGATAAACCAAGCTCTGCGAATTTATTTTTATTGCATTAAGAACAAAATATACACTCATGGAAAAAACTTAAGGAAGGGAAAATGTTTCATATCGCCGGTCGTTTATTATTATTATTTTTTATATTTTTTGGAGACAGATGCAATTTCGTTCACACGTATATCAAAATATCTTTAAGAGTTATTGTCTGAATCCCGATATAACATACTAAAAGATACAACTTCCTTAAGTTTTGTCCATGAGTGTATAATGTTTGGAACATCTATATTTATTTTAAAAATTGGCTAATCATCATGTGAATTTCTCATCATAACAATAATATAGGTTTGAGATATAAAGCTATCCATTGAATATAATTAGATTGAAAAAGAGGCGTGTTCCTGGATCTGTGAACTAAAAATATATTTTTCAAATATTCCAAGTGAATTTTTTTTGCTCTTTTTTATCAATTTATTAAACTAAAACCTATAATTCCCAGTTATTCCTTTTTATAATAGTAATGATTCCATATGGTGATGTGTTCTCTTTTTTTTTTTAAGAAGAAAAAATGCAGTAAATATGCAAATATGTATATATATTACATGTGAGAAAAGAATTATGCAAATATAAAAGGATAGATATATTGTGTGTGCGGAAGTGAGAGAGAGAGAGAGAGTTAATTTTGTCAAAATAAAAGTTTATCTTTTATGGTGTCTGAGATATGAGGCAACCTATAGGTATAAAACACTACAGTATAATAATAATTTTCTTGATTTACGATTTGAATTTTTCCTTGATTAAAAATCAATGTTTAGTTTATTTTTGTTCCACTAGATGGCGCTCTGCCATCTAAATTTCTCGTGTAAGCAATCGGGGAATATATGCCATTGTTGTTTTTAATTATAGGTGTTGCAAGTAATGCGAAATAAGGACAGCCCCTTTTTAAAACTGGCTTTATTTGAGAATATTTTAAATACATTAATCACTTATTTTACAGATATAATAAATATTTCTGGAATTAAAACAATTTTTAAATATTCTAATGATCCATCCCCAATACTGATAAAAATGTTATTGTTCTGAATTTTTATATATTAAACTGCTATTTTGAATTTACACTATTATTTATTGATCTTGAGAATTTTTTATTGAGACTCTGCTACCTCAAAAGAACTTTGACAATAAGGTGTATCGTTATCAATATGAAAAAAAAAAAAAAAAGAATCAAAGCGTCTTCGTAACTCACACATCTTGTTTTTCAAACTAATTGCTTGAAACGAATGCATTTATTTGAATTAAACCCTTCCAAATAAATATGGTTTAGTGATTTACTATATGCAACCTGTACATAGATCCAGATTTATGATTTCAATTGCCCTAATACACTAATATTGTTATAAAAGACAACAATTTATCGTTTTTATAAAAACTCTACAAGGCAAAAAAGATGCTTTTATAACATTTTCATATGCATGTCCTCTGATATGTGAGATCAATTTTACCATAAATTAAAATATATAGGTTATATCACTATTTCAATCTATTCAAAATTTCTTAAAGCAATGAAGAGATTCATCTTAGAAAATTCAAATAATACACTAAACATTTTTTTTTTCAAATTGAGGAATTTACCAGGGTTTGAAATAGATGCCTCCAATAATGCTAAATGTTTTTTCAGTGACTTAGAAAGTCTTTATTTGTCTTATACATTGTTCTTCCTATAAGGAATGGCCCATTAGTACATGGAAACAATATCTCATAACTTCCCATTTCTATGAAGGTTAGTCGTCCTTAACAATCTTACATGCATGACAGGAGCAAATAATTTGCATGTTTGAAAATGTCGCCAAACATATGCTCCAAATTTCTTCATCTAGGGAAGATGTATGACAAAAGCTCTTGCTCAAAAAGCATCCCTTTCGAACTGCTCTCAAGCCATGGTGCGAGAAGGGTAGAGGGATGGCCCCCTCCACCCCTCCCCCAGAGGGGCCCCGTCCCTCCCCCTCCGGAGTGGAAACCTGCCCAAACCTGGCACCATAGTACACAATAGTACCATTTGTACATAAGGCATTTCTGCCTTTCTTGGGATATTGATCCCACTTTCCCCCTGCACCATGGCTATCAGAAAACTAAAAGGCACAGCAATCCAGGAGGATCATCAAAAATATTTAAAAATTATTTCAAATAAAAAAAAAATTATATAAAATATAACACATTAATATAAAAATAAATAAGAAAATTTAAAAGAATTTTGATTATAAAGCCAATTCGATAAAATTAAAATAGTAAAAAAGCTATGTACAAAGTTGCTTCAAGGGAAGAAGGTTCAAGTCGATCATCTAGAACACAAGTTCTGTGTTAGTATAGTTACATTTAAGAATTGATAATTTTATAATTAAAATATAGTAAAACTTTCATTTATTGATCCCTTCAATGAACTAACATCTAAGGCAGCTTAGGGGTATTTAAGGTCCCTATGGACATAAGCTTTTACGTTTGAAAATAGAGAAGAGATGAAGTGCGTACATACTTGTATACATGCATTAGCGCGCCATCTGTTATGAAAATTCGAAACTATTATAGATGCGTATGATTCTTTTGAAAGTTAAAAACAATTTCTACTGCCCTTACTGCAATGGAAAAATTAATGGGAGGGCCTGGCTCATCAGTCGTGAACCCTCCCATTAATTTTTCCATTGCAGTAAGGGCAGTAGAAATTGTTTAATTTTCAAAAGAATCATACAGGTCTATAATAGTTTCGAATTTTCATATTTTCATACATAATCACAAGATTTTAATTATATATAATCGAAAAATTCAAATATTTTATTTATATATTTATTTTTAAATATATATTTTATATTTCCACATTCATTGACTATTCTACATTTTAAACCATAGTTTTAGAATAGGCCACTTAAAATTTTGTTTGTTGTAAACGTGTATAGTTAACTCACGTACTTTTTATAAAAATCCACTAATAGAGAAATAATTTATAAATATATATAACTTTCAAAATGTTTTATTGTCATTTTTATCAAGTAATTAAAAATAAACTACTTGACAGTAAATAATTATTCTTCTGCTTTTCTTTCAATACGACTTCACCTTTAAATCTTTATATCTTCCAAAAAATATATCATAACAGTAAACCGACAAATTTATTATAACAGATATATAAATGTGAAAAAAATAGTAAAAATGTGATATTGTACTGGGATATATAAATATTTTTTCATAAGATATATGAATATTCAATATATATGTGGTGATGTAGTTTATCCTGTCGGATGACTGTGGCATGTTGGTTAGATGCAGTCGTTGTGGTCTCAATGTTCAGAGTGGCTTTAGCCGTGAATGAATTGCACCAAAGAACGAGACATTTTGGATGTCACCTTAGAAAGGGCGAGATAGCAAGTGAAGGCAGCTGGGCGCCGGTCTAGGGAGGTCTTATCTATATTTGAGCAAAGTGCAACACCCCTGGAAATCCGACTATGTTTTAGACCTTTCTCCTGTCTGGCGCCGGCTGTCACTCAAACTAATTTTATTATTTCGTTTAGGTATCACACTATAGTTATATTACATATGGGTATAAAAGTATAAGTTGAAATATATTACAACATATTCACCTAACCTCAAAAGGATGATGAGGATCATCTTTAGCTTCATCAAGCGACAGCATGGCTGGATGGTAGGGAGTGTCTGCCGATGATAAAGGGTTCAAGCATGGGTCCTCTCTGAGGGCAAGCGTTTTTTTTTTTTTAATGAACAGGAATGTAATATATGAAGCACTTATTGTCTACAAAGGATTTATATTGAATATTGAGGCTGCCTGGCCTGTATTCATTATTCTTAAATAAAAAAACTTCGACCACAAAATTGTTTTTATGTTTGTTTTTCTGGCCAAAGTGGCGCTTTTTACAAACAAATGATTTAATTATTTCATAAACTATTTGGTTATAAATTTTATGTTATTATATTTGGATTTATGAATGTTTTCTTATACATACATGTCATAATATATGCTCTTACAGGAATAATAAAGTAAATCTGCAGTTGACCAGAGAGAGAGAGAGAGACGTAGTCGATAGAAGACAACTAAGTTACGGCCATTTTGAACCATCACGACATTCCAAAGGGGCGGAAAAAGGGGCCCGCCCATCAACACCTGGGGACGGTAGTCGGGGGGTGGCCACACAAGACAGTCGTTCAGCGGACAGCCCTCTCGCTACTTCTCTCTCTCGGATGGCTTCCATATTCCTCTTCCAACTCGTCGTGTGATTATTTCTCTCCTCACCACATTATTACCACTATATTGTCACATACATATATATATATATGCATATGTGATAAAAAGTTGAAAAAATATATATAATTGGTCAAATGTTGATATTAAAAACAAAAATGGCCTTTCCTGACCGCTCACATGAGCATTTAAGAATTCAGAGAGCCATCTAGAGGAACAAAAATAAACTAAACTCGATTTAGCTTGTTCCAAAAATATTTGGCCAGTCCAATTTCTTGATAAATCAAGAAAGGTTAACCACATATGCATTTCGGGCTGTTGGCCCTTATCAGCGTGGTACAGACTGTACCTCTACGACCGAAAATTTGGTCACAGAGGCTTCCTGAGAAACCAAGAAATGAGTATTTAAGGCCAAAACTTCTCCAGAATATTAATTAAGGGCATGAAAGAGGTTTGTGTTAGAGCGGTATAGCTGTTGAAGGAAATCTCCCAAGTTATACTGAAATCTATATTCTTGTGTGTGAGATTTTAAAATCCTTTTTATTTCTAATATATATATAATATCTCAAATGATATTTTCAAATATTTGATTATGTTAATTTAACTCTATTGAATAGAATTGAGGATTACAACAAACGCTTAAAATTGATATCTATATCTATATAAATTAATGTATGTGTGTGTGTGTGTCTGTTTGTCCTTTATGCCTGACCAAACCACTCATTGGAACGCCATGAAACTTTGGGAAGTTATTTAGTATAGTACTGGGAAGGTTTCTAGCAAATAAAATTTTTGAAATAACTTTTCGCTTTAAAATAATCAAGATAAATATTCTAATTTATCTGTTATAATTCAACAATCTGCTCTAAATATTATCATGATGATACGATGATTTTGTAATGTAGAAAATTAGGAAAGACAAAATTCAGGATGACACGGCAATTTATTTGAGACAAGAATAATGATACAATTCCAAGGCAAGATACTATTCCTTTAACTTCCAATTACCGAGGGAACCAATTAATATTGATCATTTTCAACTTATCGAGTATTTTTCAAGGGACCGGGAAAAAATGTTCACTTTATCGAGAGATTCGTTAGAAAAACCTTTACTCGGGTAAAACCCGGGCGAAGCCGGGTACGTCCGCTAGTATTTTATATTTTTGGTTAAAATTTGGTGTAAATAATGCAACAGAGGTTAGTAATAAAATGAATGATTACCTTATTTCGATGTCGAAAGCTATCTCGTTCTGATGTTCAACCTGGCTGGATGGAGAGGTAGATCTGCCGATTGAAGATTGGAAGGTCATTGATGGAATTGCCTGATTCCAAACGGCTTACTTTAGAACACAAAAGTATGGTATATTTCAAACACTACACCTTTAACAAAACTAAAAATAATCATTCTCATTTAATTTGTTTTCCAACTATATATAATCGTTCTGAAAATAGGGCAATCAATTTATAAAATTTCAGAACAGAAATCTTTCGTGAGCGAACTATCTGGCATCAACAACCAACTCCATAAAAAGAACTTTTAACACAAAAAAAAAAATTCAATCTCTTAATCCTTGTTTCAATAAATAACCATCTTGAAATTTAATCAAGACTATTCATGTTTTAGTGACACTTTCAGGAGAAGTTCTAGTGTAATTCGTTTTGAAAGTAGTTTTGTATTTCATTCTCTTCTAGTTTCCTTAGTGGCTTCAGCCAATCGAAATATTGGCAAATAAATATTGTATTCAGTCCAATATATGCCTTTTTATTATTTAACTACTAGACGAATGACCCGGGCAACGCCCGTGTTTTACCCGATTGAATGTTTTTATTCCAATACTATTTGTTACAATTATAAATTGGAGCCGTGGATGTCACTCTTGTGAAACGTCCCGCTCCAAACTTTACATGTACATTAGGTCAGCTGGTATTACCCCTCATTTTCACCGCTAGAGGCGCGAGCGAATTGACTTTTTGTAAATATACATAATTATAAAGATAGAAGCTTCTATAGAAGATAATGATCATAATGATGATGCGCGCGCATCCGTGACAGCGATGAGGAATTGAGGAAAGACGGTCGTGACTATATATTAACTAGACGAATGGCCCGGGCAACGCCCGGGTTTTACCCGAGTGCGTATATATTTTTAAAATGTTTTAATTAAAATACTATTCGTTACAATTATAAATTGGCGCCGTGGATGTCTCTCTTGTGAAACGTCCCGCCCCAAACTGTGTGTGTCTTGAAAATATAAAAATAAAAATGTGAACGGAAAAATATGTCCAGGGTAGCCTAGTGGTCATGGCATCTGCCCGGTAAGTGGAAGGTCGTGGGTTCGATTCCCATCCCTTGACACTTTTTTTATTCTATCCATTCTGACCAAAATCTATTCTAGAACTTCACACAGTGAACTTCACACAGAGAGAATAAGGCAATTATATAAGTAGATAATCCAAATTGTGCCTTATCACACACTATTTTTTTATTTGGCCTTTTTACCTTGTGTTTATAATCTATGACGTAATGCCGGCGGCGCGCGCCCGTTGGCTGCCGGCGAGCACGTGACCTCCCTGTGCGCGCGCATCCGTGACAGAACCGGCCCATGACGGTCGTGACTATATATGTTGATGGATAATAATAATAATATAATAATAATAATAATAATAATTATTATTATTATTATTATTATTATTATTATTATCATTAGATAATGATAATGATCATAATGATGATGCGAGCGCATCCGTGACAGAACAGGCCCATGACGGTCGTGACTATATATGTTGATGGATAATAATAATAATATAATAATATTTTATTTTCCAAAAGGTTACAAGTTTTACTCTAAAAAGTGTAGCGAATGGTCAGTCTATTTACATATTTTTATTTACAACTTCAATAAATGACAACAGTAAAAGTAAACAAAGATATTTACATTTGCTATCATGACTCCTGGTCAGTGCTGTGGCCCTTGCCGTTATGGTCCCCTGATGTCCTGCAGCTCTCCAGCAGTCTTTCTATGGCCTCTACTAGTGGCTCCTCGATAAGATGGTCCCCTGGCCTTGATCCATTCTTGTCTGTCAGGTCTCCTGTCATCTGCTCTAGGTCGTTCTCCTGGATCTCTTCTATGGTCGTCGTATTACTGTGCTCCATGTCTGGTGTTCCACCTTCCTCGTCATCACATGCCAGCTCCCTACATCGTTCCAACAATCTATCCATGGCTTCCATTTCTTTATTTCTCTGTAACGTATCGTAAGGTTCATTCTTCTTTTCTGTTGAGATAATTTCCATCGTCTTTTTTAGCACCAGGGATTGAATATATGCAAAGTCCCTTTTTCTTATGTTTATTTCCTTCCTGTATTGTTTGTTATATTTGGTTACTATTCCATTCCATGTTAAGACTATCGGCACTACTTTTACGGGCATTTTTTCAGTTTGGGCCATTTCCCTCGCCAGTAGCTGGTATTTTCTTTTCTTTGTCAGCTCCGTAGTTTGGATATTGTCTTGGGAGGTAACCCCTATCTCTATGATTGTTATGTCTTTTTTTATTTTGTCATATACTATTAAATCAGGTTTGTTAGCTCTGATATTGATATCGCTTATCATTGGCAGGTCCGTTATTATCTTGGCGTATGAATTTTCAATCTTAGTCGTTATTTTGTGGAGCTTTATCTTCTTGTTCTCTGTGAAATTATATTTTCTTGCCAAGTTGAAGTGGACGCATCTCACCACTTCATTATGCCTCTCAGTGTAGTCGTAAGGAAGCAATCTTCCACAGTTTGTAGCAAGGTGGTCCACCGTCCTCTGTACCTTTTCACAGTGAGGGCATTTCAGGTTCTTATCCTTCGGGAACACGTTTCTATCTTGTATGAACATGTAGAATCCTTCATTTTGTGGTGTGTTGTTTCCCGTTTTGAGCCACTGTGAGGATTCTATCATGTCCAATAGCGGTTGGTCTTCATTTTTAAAGAATGTTCTGTGGATTATTTTCTGGCCAATGATTTCTCTTAGATTTTCAATCTGTTTTTCTTTCAGAGTTTTCATTGTGATGTTTTGGGCTTCTATTTTGTACTTGTTTTCTATAATTAGTTGGATGTGCGTGAGCATTGTGTTTTCGCCCTGTTCACACGCTTTAATGGCTTCCTTTCTTTTTGTTGTCTCCCCCCCAAATATATACTTGTAGAGGCTTAGCAGAATTCTTTCGTTTTTTTGGACCAAGTTCACCAATCCTCTTCCCATTTCTTCGCGTTGAAGATATAATCTTTCTTTATTTGCTGGCTTAAAATGGATTTTGAATTTGCTCAGCATTGTTCTCACCTTTTGGTCCAACATTTCTAGTTCTCGCTCACTAAACTCCACGATTCCAACGTAGTAGTTTATGAGCGAGAGCGAAAATTCGTTGAAAGCAGCGAAGAGGTTTTTAGCGTTCAGCTTGGTTTCCGCTAAAGATTCCATTCTGGATACTATTTCTCTTTTTATTCTCTCTTTATTTTCTGGGACGACTGCGCTGGTGTTATCCTCTAGAACACCTAAATATTTATATGTTTCTTTTTCTGCCAGTGTCCCAAATTTCTGACTTTCTGTGGAGTTTGTCGCTGTTTTTGTCGGGTTGATTTTGAAGCCTATATTATTCAAAAGCTGAGTTGTCTTGTTCGCTAAGAGTTCAAGATCCTTGTCGCTATAGGAAAATATTTTTATGTCGTCTATAAACAATAGGTGATTTATTTTAAATTTTTCCTCTCCCCCACTCATAATATAAAAATAATAATAATATAATAATAAAATTTATTATCCAAAAGGTTACAAGTTTTTCTCTTAAAAGTGTAGCGAATGGTCAGTCTATTTACATATTTTTATTTACAACTTCAATAAATGACAACATTAAAAGTAAACAAGGATATTTACATTTGCTATCATGACTCCTGGTCAGTGCTGTGGCCCTTGCCGTTATGGTCCCCTGATGTCCTGCAGCTCTCCAGCAGTCTTTCTATGGCCTCTACTAGTGGCTCCTCGATAAGATGGTCCCCTGGCCTTGATCCATTCTTGTCTGTCAGGTCTCCTGTCATCTGCTCTAGGTCGTTCTCCTGGATCTCTTCTATGGTCGTCGTATCCCTGTGCTCCATGTCCGGTGTTCCACCTTCCTCGTCATCACATGCCAGCTCCCTACATCGTTCCAACAATCTATCCATGGCTTCCATTTCTTTATTTCTCTGTAAATATAAAATTAATAATAATAATAATTATTATTATTATTATTATCATTAGATAATGATAATGATCATAATGATGATGCGCGCGCATCCGTGACAGAACCGGCCCGCCCATGACGGTCGTGACTATATATGTTGATGGATAATAATAATAATAATATAATAATAATAATAATAATAATAATAATTATTATTATTATTATTATTATCCAGCCAGTCAGATGAAGATATAGAGAGAAGTGAGAATATCTTTCTTATCCAATCATTTTATAAATATGCCGATAGAAAGGGAAGGGCAGGAAGAAATTCTTGGCCTAAAATCCAAGAAGAATACCGAAAAAGCCGATTTGGACGCGCAATAAATCTTGGTACTCTAAGAATAAAGGTTTACAAGCTTACCAAGGACGAAAGATACATAGATATCGTCAATGATTACAGAGGGACATCCAACAGATCTGCACCTGTTGTAAGCCAAAGTCAGGAAGAAGACGAAAGAAAAAGTACCTCAAATGTTCCAGACAACGGCGAGCAAACCAGTGACAGTAGAACTTGCGATAGTGAAATCACCAATAACCAAATAGGCCAAGAGGAAGGTGAGAGAACAAACGAAAGGGAAGATAGGGATTCATCAGAACTAGTAAGCCAACCAGATAAGGAAAAAGAAACAAATGAAGAGGCAAACAGCGATAACCCAGTAAACATAGAATTGCGGCTGAGAGTAACAAGGGCAATGGAGAAAGCGACAGAAGAATGCTCGAACAAACCAGTTAATGAGTGGACATCGACGTTCAAAATCCCATACGTAAAATATAAAAAGCATATTCTAGAGGAAATTAACAATTATATTGAGGAAAACCTAATGTGGAATCTGAACTTGGAAAAAATCAGCAAAATTATTTATGCAGCGCAAATGGCATATGAACAGTTAACCAAAAAGCCGCAAAGAGCGGGGGACTGGAAATTTCCATTGAACAAATCAATCCAAGAGAAAGAAAATATGATTAAAATAATTGAAAAACGAATAGAATCTGGAAAAATGAACAGCAAAGAAAACCACATGGTAAAACAAGTAGCCAAGAAATATAGAAGCGACCCCAGGAAAATATCAGATTTAAAAATAGTTCAAGAAAAAATAAACCAAGAAATAAAAGTAATACAGAAAAGAATAGAGGTATCAGAAAAAAGAAGTGAATTTAATAAGACAAATTATATGTTTGAACTGAATAGGGGAGCATTTTACAGAAAATTAAAGCCACAAAAAGCAAATGAAGGCCCCATTAATGAAGAAGATTTAACAAATTTCTGGTCCAAAACTTGGGCGAAGAATCAAGACCTCGATATTCCGGAGTACCTCATCCAGAATATTGAGAAAACAAACAACCTATCGAGGAAATAGAAATAACAAAAGAAGAATTCGAGGAAACATTGAAAAATTTGCCAAATTGGAAAGCAGGCGGTATAGATAAAATTTATAATTTCTTTATTAAAAATTTGACCCCGCTACACGAAGATCTATATAAAGCCGTTGTTCAAGCTATAAGGAATCCAGAAACAATTCCAGAATGGATGTTTACTGCAAAAACCTTCTTGTTTCCTAAAGGAGGAGAGAACACCCCCAGCAACTACCGCCCCATAAGTTGCATGAGCAACCTGTACAAATTAATCACGCGGATATTATCTAGAAAGCTGAACAAATACATAGATAAGGAACGATATCTGTCTATCAATCAGATAGGAACGACGCAGCGAATTCAAGGCGCCAAGGAACAGGTCTTATTAAACAAAGCTATATGCAAAGAACACGCAAATAAACTTAAAACCATGTGGATCGACATAGCGAAAGCTTTTGACAGCATCGACCACAAATACTTGCTTAAGATATTGGAAACATCAAGAGTTCCAAAAGAAATTCAACAATTCGCAAAAATTGCCCTAGACAAATGGCAAGCACAGTTGTACTATGGCAAGCAGTTCCTCAAAACAGTGAAAATAGAAAGAGGAATATTGCAGGGAGATGGGCTATCACCTCTATTCTTCGTCATGTGCCTCGAGCCGATAACAAGGGAGCTCAACAAAGAAGACAGTCCCCAAGTGGAGATGAGGGTGGGGGAGGGGAAAAATTTAAAATAAATCACCTATTGTTTATAGACGACATAAAAATATTTTCCTATAGCGACAAGGATCTTGAGCTCTTAGCGAACAAGACAACTCAGCTTTTGAATAATATAGGCTTCAAAATCAACCCGACAAAAACAGCGACAAACTCCACAGAAATTCAGGAATTTGGGACACTGGCAGAAAAAGAAACATATAAATATTTAGGTGTTCTAGAGGATAACACCAGCGCAGTCGTCCCAGAAAATAAAGAGAGAATAAAAAGAGAAATAGTATCCAGAATGGAATCTTTAGCGGAAACCAAGCTGAACGCTAAAAACCTCTTCGCTGCTTTCAACGAATTTTCGCTCTCGCTCATAAACTACTACGTTGGAATCGTGGAGTTCAGTGAGCGAGAACTAGAAATGTTGGACCAAAAGGTGAGAACAACGCTGAGCAAATTCAAAATCCATCTTAAGCCAGCAAATAAAGAAAGATTATATCTTCAACGCGAAGAAATGGGAAGAGGATTGGTGAACTTGGTCCAAAAAAACGAAAGAATTCTGCTAAGCCTCTACAAGTATATATTTGGGGGGGAGACAACAAAAGAAAGGAAGTCATTAAAGCGTGTGAACAGGGCGAAAACACAATGCTCACGCACATCCAACTAATTATAGAAAACAAGTACAAAATAGAAGCCCAAAACATCACAATGAAAACTCTGAAAGAAAAACAGATTGAAAATCTAAGAAAAATCATTGGCCAGAAAATAATCCACAGAACATTCTTTAAAAATGAAGACCAACCGCTATTGGACATGATAGAATCCTCACAGTGGCTCAAAACGGGAAACAACACACCACAAAATGAAGGATTCTACATGTTCATACAAGATAGAAACGTGTTCCCGAAGGATAAGAACCTGAAATGCCCTCACTGTGAAAAGGTACAGAGGACGGTGGACCACCTTGCTACAAACTGTGGAAGATTGCTTCCTTACGACTACACTGAGAGGCATAATGAAGTGGTGAGATGCGTCCACTTCAACTTGGCAAGAAAATATAATTTCGCAGAGAACAAGAAGATAAAGCTCCACAAAATAACGACTAAGATTGAAAATTCATACGCCAAGATAATAACGGACCTGCCAATGATAAGCGATATCAATATCAGAGCTAACAAACCCGATATAATAGTATATGACAAAATAAAAAAGACATAACAATCATAGAGATAGGCTTTACCTCCCAAGACAATATCCAAACTACGGAGCTGACAAAGAAAAGAAAATACCAGCTACTGGCGAGGGAAATGGCCCAAACTGAAAAAATGCCCGTAAAAGTAGTGCCGATAGTCTTAACATGGGATGGAATAGTAACCAAATATAACAAACAATACAGGAAGGAAATAAACATAAGAAAAAGGGACTTTGCATATATTCAATCCCTGGTGCTAAAAAAAGACGATGGAAATTATCTCAACAGAAAAGAAGAATGAACCTTACGATAAGTTACAGAGAAATAAAGAAATGGAAGCCATGGATAGATTGTTGGAACGATGTAGGGAGCTGGCATGTGATGACGAGGAAGGTGGAACACCGGACATGGGGAACAGGGATACGACGACCATAGAAGAGATCCAGGAGAACGACATAGAGCAGATGACAGGAGACCTGACAGACAAGAATGGATCAAGACCAGGGGACCATCTTATCGAGGAGCCACTAGTAGAGGCCATAGAAAGACTGCTGGAGAGCTGCAGGACATCAGGGGACCATAACGGCAAGGGCCACAGCACCTACCAGGAGTGATGATAGCAAATGTAAATATCTTTGTTTACTTTTACTGTTGTCATTTATTGAAGTTGTAAATAAAAATATGTAAATAGACTGACCATTCGCTACACTTTTTAGAGAAAATCTTGTAACCTTTTGGAAAATAAATTATTATTATTATTATTATTATTATTATTATCATTAGATAATGATAATGATCATAATGATGATGCGAGCGCATCCGTGACAGAACCGGTCCATGACGGTCGTGACTATATATGTTGATGGATAATAATAATAATAATATAATAAAATTTATTTTCCAAAAGGTTACAAGTTTTTCTTTAAAAAGTGTAGCGAATGGTCAGTCTATTTACATATTTTTATTTACAACTTCAATAAATGACAACAGTAAAAGTAAACAAAGATATTTACATTTGCTATCATGACTCCTGGTCAGTGCTGTGGCCCTTGCCGTTATGGTCCCCTGATGTCCTGCAGCTCTCCAGCAGTCTTTCTATGGCCTCTCCTAGTGGCTCCTCGATAAGATGGTCCCCTGGCCTTGATCCATTCTTGTCTGTCAGGTCTCCTGTCATCTGCTCTAGGTCGTTCTCCTGGATCTCTTCTATGGTCGTCGTATCCCTGTGCTCCATGTCCGGTGTTCCACCTTCCTCGTCATCACATGCCAGCTCCCTACATCGTTCCAACAATCTATCCATGGCTTCCATTTCTTTATTTCTCTGTAACTTACGGTAAGGTTCATTCTTCTTTTCTGTTGAGATAATTTCCATCGTCTTTTTTAGCACCAGGGATTGAATATATGCAAAGTCCCTTTTTCTTATGTTTATTTCCTTCCTGTATTGTTTGTTTTATTTGGTTACTATTCCATCCCATGTTAAGACTATCGGCACTACTTTTACGGGCATTTTTTTAGTTTGGGCCATTTCCCTCGCCAGTAGCTGGTATTTTCTTTTCTTTGTCAGCTCCGTAGTTTGGATATTGTCTTGGGAGGTAACCCCTATCTCTATGATTGTTATGTCTTTTTTTATTTTGTCATATACTATTATATCAGGTTTGTTAGCTCTGATATTGATATCGCTTATCATTGGCAGGTCCGTTATTATCTTGGCGTATGAATTTTCAATCTTAGTCGTTATTTTGTGGAGCTTTATCTTCTTGTTCTCTGCGAAATTATATTTTCTTGCCAAGTTGAAGTGGACGCATCTCACTACTTCATTATGCCTCTCAGTGTAGTCGTAAGGAAGCAATCTTCCACAGTTTGTAGCAAGGTGGTCCACCGTCCTCTGTACCTTTTCACAGTGAGGGCATTTCAGGTTCTTATCCTTCGGGAACACGTTTCTATCTTGTATGAACATGTAGAATCCTTCATTTTGTGGTGTGTTGTTTCCCGTTTTGAGCCACTGTGAGGATTCTATCATGTCCAATAGCGGTTGGTCTTCATTTTTAAAGAATGTTCTGTGGATTATTTTCTGGCCAATGATTTTTCTTAGATTTTCAATCTGTTTTTCTTTCAGAGTTTTCATTGTGATGTTTTGGGCTTCTATTTTGTACTTGTTTTCTATAATTAGTTGGATGTGCGTGAGCATTGTGTTTTCGCCCTGTTCACACGCTTTAATGACTTCCTTTCTTTTTGTTGTCTCCCCCCCAAATATATACTTGTAGAGGCTTAGCAGAATTCTTTCGTTTTTTTGGACCAAGTTCACCAATCCTCTTCCCATTTCTTCGCGTTGAAGATATAATCTTTCTTTATTTGCTGGCTTAAGATGGATTTTGAATTTGCTCAGCGTTGTTCTCACCTTTTGGTCCAACATTTCTAGTTCTCGCTCACTGAACTCCACGATTCCAACGTAGTAGTTTATGAGCGAGAGCGAAAATTCGTTGAAAGCAGCGAAGAGGTTTTTAGCGTTCAGCTTGGTTTCCGCTAAAGATTCCATTCTGGATACTATTTCTCTTTTTATTCTCTCTTTATTTTCTGGGACGACTGCGCTGGTGTTATCCTCTAGAACACCTAAATATTTATATGTTTCTTTTTCTGCCAGTGTCCCAAATTCCTGAATTTCTGTGGAGTTTGTCGCTGTTTTTATCGGGTTGATTTTGAAGCCTATATTATTCAAAAGCTGAGTTGTCTTGTTCGCTAAGAGCTCAAGATCCTTGTCGCTATAGGAAAATATTTTTATGTCGTCTATAAACAATAGGTGATTTATTTTAATTTTTTCCTCTCCCACTCTCATCTCCACTTGGGGACTGTCTTCTTTGTTGAGCTCCCTTGTTATCGGCTCGAGGCACATGACGAAGAATAGAGGTGATAGCCCATCTCCCTGCAATATTCCTCTTTCTATTTTCACTGTTTTGAGGCACTGCTTGCCATAAAACAACTGTGCTTACCATGTGTCTAGGGCAATTCTTGCGAATTGTTGAATTTCTTTTGGAACTCTTGATGTTTCCAATATCTTAAGCAAGTATTTGTGGTCGATGCTGTCAAAAGCTTTCGCTATGTCGATCCACATGGTTTTCAGTTTATTTGCGTGTTCTTTGCATATAGCTTTGTTTAATAAGACCTGTTCCTTGGCGCCTTGAATTCGCTGCGTCATTCCTATCTGATTGATAGACAGATATCGTTCCTTATCTATGTATTTGTTCAGCTTTCTAGATAATATCCGCGTGATTAATTTGTACAGGTTGCTCATGCAACTTATGGGGCGGTAGTTGCTGGGGGTGTTCTCTCCTCCTTTAGGAAACAAGAAGGTTTTTGCAGTAAACATCCAATCTGGATTTGTTTCTGGATTCCTTATAGCTTGAACAACGGCTTTATATAGATCTTCGTGTAGCGGGGTCAATTTTTTAATAAAGAAATTATAAATTTTATCTATGCCGCCTGCTTTCCAATTTGGCAAATTTTTCAATGTTTCCTCGAATTCTTCTTTTGTTATTTCTATTTGCTCGATAGGTTTTTTGTTTTCTCAATATTCTGGATGAGGTATTCCGGAATATCGAGGTCTTGATTCTTCGCCCAAGTTTTGGACCAGAAATTTGTTAAATCTTCTTCATTAATGGGGCCTTCATTTGCTTTTTGTGGCTTTAATTTTCTGTAAAATGCTCCTCTATTCAGTTCAAACATATAATTTGTCTTATTAAATTCACTTCTTTTTTCTGATACCTCTATTCTTTTCTGTATTACTTTTATTTCTTGGTTTATTTTTCTTGAACTATTTTTAAATCTGATATTTTCCTGGGGTCGCTTCTATATTTCTTGGCTACTTGTTTTACCATGTGGTTTTCTTTGCTGTTCATTTTTCCAGATTCTATTCGTTTTTCAATTATTTTCATCATATTTTCTTTCTATTGGATTGATTTGTTAAATGGATATTTCCAGTCCCCCGCTCTTTGCGGCTTTTTGGTTAACTGTTCATATGCCATTTGCGCTGCATACATAATTTTGCTGATTTTTTCCAAGTTCAGATTCCCCATTAGGTTTTCCTCAATGTAATTGTTAATTTCCTCTAGAATATGCTTTTTATATTTTACGTATGGGATTTTGAACGTCGATGTCCACTCATTAACTGGTTTGTTCGAGCATTCTTCTGTCGCTTTCTCCATTGCCCTTGTTACTCTCAGCCGCAATTCTATGTTTACTGGGTTATCGCTGTTTGCCTCTTCATTTGTTTCTTTTTCCTTATCTGGTTGGCTTACTAGTTCTGATGAATCCCTATCTTCCCTTTCGTTTGTTTTCTCACCTTCCTCTTGGCCTATTTGGTTATTGGTGATTTCACTATCGCAAGTTCTACTGTCACTGGTTTGCTCGCCGTTGTCTGGAACATTTGAGGTACTTTCTCTTTCGTCTTCTTCCTGGCTTTGGCTTACAAAAGGTGCAGATCCGTTGGATGTCCCTCTGTATTCATTGACGATATCTATGTATCTTTCGTCCTTGATAAGCTTGTAAACCTTTATTCTTAGAGTACCAAGATTTATTGCGCGTCCAAATCGGCTTTTTCGGTATTCTTCTTGGATTTTAGGCCAAGAATTTCTTCCTGCCCTTCCCTTTCTATCGGCATATTTATAAAATGATTGGATAAGAAAGATATTCTCACTTCTCTCTATATCTTCATCTGACTGGCTGGAGTGACCATTCTGCCTCCAAGTTAATGTAGGATTCAAGTTGATATTTTCTTGAAGGTTGTTTTCAGCCATTCACAATCTGATAAAGAAGAAAAATGGAAATAAATTTCACACACACAAATCCTACCAACATGAACAAAAAAAAAATAAAAAATTCGCAAAATAAAATAAGGCTTAACAATACTATCACGTTTAAAAATTGTTTAATATCAAAAAGAATCTTACGCCTTTAAAATAGTTTTGAATTTTGATAACAGATGGCGCGCTAGTGCATCATACTATCACGTTTGTAAAAGCACGTGTTTGCAACTTTCTAAGACACTAATTGATCAAATTTTCGAAATTTCTCATTTTTTGATACAGATTTTTACCTTGCCCTTTACTATTTCGAAAATGCTTGTTTTTAATATTGAAAAATTATCACTTTGGCGCTATTTTTGATCAATTTTCCAGGTTTTTTTGGGAGAGGGAAAAAAACGTGTTTACACTTACCCACGTCGTGATGATAATAATAATATAATAATAATAATTATTATTATTATTATCATTAGATAATGATGATGCGCGCGTATCCGTGACAGAACCGGCCCATGACGGTCGTGACTATATATGTTGATATATAATGTGTGCCTTACCGAATTACAAGAAAAAATATCGAAAACCTTTCGCAATATGTTATTATTATTATTATTATTACAAAACACCGCGAGCTTTCTCGCTCTTCAACTGACTTACTTTAAGTTGTAATTTCACCCGTTGAATAGCCAGAGCTCGAAAGCCCGCGGTGTTTTGTAATAAAATAAACTTATCGAGAAAGGTTTTCGATATATTTTTATAAACCTATATCGTTATTTTGTTATATTTGCTTACCGGAATGATTTGAGGCCTCAGAAACGTCATCTTGGCTGGATGGAAGGAATGTTCTGCCAAGTGAGGCTGAAATCTCCCTTGGCGTTTCTGTGAACAAACATTTTTAATTATTGATACGTCAAACACAAGTCCTTGGGTACTAGATTTTAAAATATTGAAAACATCATTGAAATATATCATGAGATTCCTATATGATAGGTGACTCTCTCTATTAGCAAATGCTTTTACATTTACTTTTGAAGTTAAATACACGTCAAATGATATCAACAACTGTCCTGGTGTGGAACTAACACCTACTCACATATTCTCATGTCCAGCAATGGCCGCAGCCTTGCAGAAAATTGACATGGACCCAGAGCAGCAGCTTTACACACCCAAGATAGTGGACATTGATGCTGCTGTGATAGAGATTTATCTGAGGCTCTTCATTGGAGGTGACAACAACAACAACGTAAAATACAAAAAAAGAAACCTCAATGAAAATCCAATTCCAGAATATATTAAGATAGTAAAAGAAAAAGGTGATGGAGAGAGAATTTTGCGAATTACCATTTGTTCTCGAAGCCTCTGAATGAAAAACTCGTTTTGTACCTCCCAGTGTGAGTACATATCCGCTAGAGAGCGAGCAGCATTCTAATGGGACGGCTAAAGCAAAAGTGGACCGAATGGAAGCTGAGATAGGCGTTTAACTTCATTCCTGTAATGAGGAAAGACACTCTTTTATTCTTAGTGGGGAGAAATCGCCCTAAAAGGTGGAAGAGACAAATTTAGTTGGCCAACGGCATAGACTAGAGGTCGCCAAACTGCGGCTGGCTAGCCACATGCGGCTCTTTGGATGTGAAACTGCGGCTCTTTTTATAGTTCTTTATATAGGAACCAAAGTCTGACAGTCATGTGGTGTTCCCTGGGTAGCCAAACAACGACAGCAGCTCTTTTTAGAATCATTCATGGGAGCCACAAGACAGGGCCTGTATTCCAACCCTACCAAGCTTGTGAATTTGATCAATGAATATAGTCTCCATGACCTTGTATAATTATACATTATGATAATATAATATATATATGTGGCAATATAGTGATAATAATGTGGGGAGAGAGAAATAAGGAAACCACAAGTTTGGAAAAGGAATTCCAGGCAACCAGCGAGAGAGAGGGCGCGAGAGGATGTCCGCTGAACGACCGTTCGTGTCGCACACCACCCCCCAACTGTCCAAAAATAGTCCTGAGGGTTCCAAGAAAAGCCCCTCCGGGATGTGGCCAGTGGTTCAAAATGCCGTAACTTATTTGCCTCTCTCTCGTTGACTGTAGGTTTACTTTATTATTCCTGGAAGAGCATATATTATGACATATATATATAGTTCCATACGCAAATATTATTTATGTGAGTACTATTTATTGTTGGCAAGAAAAAATATTGTGGTTCTTTAAAAACTTTGAAATGTTGTAAATTGTAATTTTTGACTCTTCCGACTTAAAAGTTTGCCGACCCCTGATATAGACGGAAGAAGGCAATGACGAATCACTTTTGTATCAATCACTGCTGAGAAAACTATATAGACAAATGATCAATTGGAATATTTGTCCATATATTTTCACCAAAATTTGAAATCAACCTGATGGACACTAACAACAACAGCAAAGTAGTTATTTAAAAAAATACAAAGTCCATGAAATTTCTATCTTCAAAACCAGTAATGTTTTATATCGGAAAAGAAAAATTCGCGCTTTTTATAGTTTTATTTCTTAGATGGGGCGTTATAGCCTTACATTTAATATATACCAAACTGGCCTTCACTTTATTGTTAATGGAATAAAATTCCACGGTACAAATATTTATATGTAATTCTAATGTCCTAATTGCTTATTTCCATAGCTTGCTTTAAAACGCTAACTAATATTAAAACCTTCATATATGCATATATAAGAAGAATCGTCCAAATACTGTATTAGAGGTCTGAAAAGCTATTTAGTAGATTAAATTAGTGGAACTCCTTGGAGGGTTTATCACTGATGAGCTTTAAAAATAATGTATTCGCTATTATTGGACTTTAATAATACAAATTAAAAAGAGAATTTATATTGAAAATATAAATATATTTTCAAAAATTCTATAGTTAATCGTATCATCAAATTATAAAATTTTGGAACAGAAATCTTCCTTGAGCGACTCATCTGATTACAACAACCACCTCCATAAAAAATACTTTTTAACATTAAAAATAAGGTTTATTCTCCTAATCCATGCTTTATAAATAACAATCTAAAAAATTAATTAAGACAATCCATGTTTTCGTGACACTTTCAAGAGGGGTTCTACTATATTCGCTTTGAAAGTAGTTTTGTATTTCATTCTATTATAGTTTCCTTAGTTTAAAACCATTGTTTCCCATAAGTATAATCTTTAACATTTATTAATCGTTTTATAGAGTTCTCTCTCTGAATTTCTAATTTCTAAAAGAAAATATATTCTTAAATCTATTGATATACTAGCCGAAAGACCCGGGCAACGCCCGGGTTTTACCCGATTAAATGCTTTTATTCAAATACTATTCGTTACAATTATAAATTGGCGTCGTGGATATCATTCTTGTATAATATATAAATGAGTTTTAAAAATTGTAAAAAAAAAATGCATCGGCCGGGAATCGAACCCTGGACGCCCGCGTGGCAGGCGAGCATTTTACCACTGAACCATCGATGCTTATGAGAAATGGCCATATTTGAGTATTTATTCCATTCACAAAAGCAAACGGTGACAGAATTAAGAATTGATTGATGACTTTGATACTTGTATATTTTAATATTCATATTTTTAAAAATAAAAATATTATGCAAATCAATCTCAAAAAAAAAAAACTAAAATTTTGATCTATAAAAATTGTGTGCATTTTTATTTGGATCAAAGTGAATAGAATAAATATCAATATGAAAACCGTTTACTCAGTATTAAATGAAGATATAATGGGAACCTTTTGAGGAGTTCGTACCTTACTCTCCGAAGATTTCAGTCAGGGCGATTTCATAAAACGTTTCTTGGCTTTTTCGAAGACGAAGTTCTTTACGCGATCTTCGTTTTTCGTGGATGAGAGCCATTATCTCGTTTTTCTTCTCCAAGCAAATTTCCAGCTTAAGGGCAACGATTTTGAGGAGGTCCTCTGTCTCATCTGATTAGTCATTTTGAGGATCTGATGACGAAGAAGGCCTAGCTGGTGTATTTGGGAAATTTCTTCCCGTTACGAACAGGGAATCGGCAAACATTTTCAATGATGGTCTTCTTTTTATTCGCCTGGGCTCCTCGAAGGTATCGAAGAAGGTCACTTCAATTTCATTTTTGAATGAAATTCGCCTTCCATTCCTTCTTGTTCTGGATTCACCAGATTTGAGGATTGATATTTCCTCGGCAAAGTAGTGATTGATTATATCTTTGCGATTATCTGGGATTTCGAAGCTTTCATTGCTTTCTGTTCTTTTACAGCAATTTCCCATTTTCTGGCGTCACGTGGTCTTTATTTTAAAATTTATTCTGATCAATTCTTATTGTTGTCCCATTTTTTTCACTCCCCAATAGAATCATATATGAAAAATATATGACCCTAAAAACTTTGCATGAAAAAGAAACCAAATATGTGCTTCAAGTAAAAATAATATACAAAAAGATAAATTTACATCATTTATTATCTTTTAAATAATGTTTTTTTTTCGATATAAAATATGTTTATTAATTTCCTGGATATAAACTCAAGTTATTAAATTTACTGTAAAATTCTATAATATAATTATTTGCGAAATTTTTTCAAAATATATTAATTTAACATACAAACAGCACTTTAAATGTATTTCAATTTATTTTATTGCACACACATCGAACTATTTTTATATTCATTCCTCAATTTACGTTTCTACTTTTTAAAACACTAATTTCATATTTACATAAATGAATGAGTTTTATAATGCTCAAAGTACCAAAATTAAGACAAATATGAAATAAACTATAGTTTTTACTAGTAAAATAGCTATATGTATATTTCATGAAATATATAATTTTGACTATAATGTGGAGACTTTCTCTAATAAAAGTGGTAAACTGAAATGTTTATTTTTATTTGAATATATCGGACATGCTTTGAGCCTTTCGCTCCTTAACGTGTATCTCGTTAGACCCTCAATAAGATCTTCAACTTGACAGTTAACAGCAAATTCAGCTGAATATTTAACGGAAGAATCTTTAACAGCACCTTTAACGTATTCTTCAATAAGCCCTTCGAGAGGTTCTTCAACAGGATTTTTAAAAGGTTCCTTAACAGGAAGTTTTTAACAGTGCCTTCAACATGTTCTATAACAGGCCTTTAATAGGTTTTCCAACAGGACCTTTAACAACACCTTCAACATGTTCTTCAACGGGAGTTTTAATAGGTTTTCCGATAGGACCTTTAACACCACCTTCAACATGTTCTTCAATGGGAGCTTTAATAGGTTTTCCAACAGGGACCTTTAACAACACTTTAAACGTGTTCTTCAACGGGAGCTTTAATAGGTTTTCCAACAGGACCTTTAACAGCACCTTCAACATGTTCTTCAACGGGAGATTTAATAGGTTTTCCAACAGGACCTTTAACAATACCTTCAACATGTTCTTCAACGGGAGATTTAATAGGTTTTCCAACAGGACCTTTTTCAGCGCATTCAACGTGTTCTTCAACGGGAGATTTAATAGGCTTTCCAACAGGACCTTTTTCAGCGCCTTCAACATGTTCTTCAACGGGAGCTTTAATAGGCGTTCTAACAGGACCTTTAACAGCGCTTTCACCATGTTCTTCAACGGGAGCTTTAATAGGCTTTCCAACAGGACCTTTAACAACACTTTCAACATGTTCTTCAACGGGAGCCTTAATAGGCTTTCCAATAGAACCTTTATAACAGCACCTTCAACATGTTCTTCAATGGGAGATTTAATAGGTTTTACAATAGGATATTTAATAGCACCTTCAATATGTTCTTCAACGGGGGACTTAATAGACTTTCCAACAGGACCTTTAACAACACTTTCAACATGTTCTTCAAAGGAAGCTTTAAAAGGCTTTTCAATAGGACCTTTAATAACACCTTCAACATGTTCTTCAAGGGGGGACACAAAACGTTTTAAAACAGACTATTCAGCATGTTTTTTCAACTGGCCCTTCAACAGGTGTTCTTCAACAAACCCTTCAGTGAGTCATTCAATAGGAACTTTAATAAGTACTTTAACAGGAGCTTCAACAGGATATACAACGGGACCTTTAGCAGGGATTTCTACAGGGAAAAGGTTCTTCAAAAGGACGTTTAAGAGGATCTTCTGAACAGGACCTTAGTCTTCAACATGACCTTTAATAAGACCTTCAAAATTCTCTTTAATAGCTCTTCAAACCAAGTATATTAAAATTGTGAATTTCACTAACTTTTCATATATATTTTTAGGTGAAAAATCACTGCCGCTCTTTTGCTGAATACTTTAAGAGATTTATTTTATGATTTATCGTTAATTTTCTTTTCAATCTAAATTTTTCCATCTCTATCTGTCGTGTTTATCTTTTTCAAAAGCAGTTTCATGCTTTTGTAACTCTTTTATTTTGAATGCCTGTGCTATTGGCACCGATGGGAACTTAATACTGTTGTGAAGGAGAACAACTTTCAAACTAACTTTAAAGTAATCGATGAATAAGCGCCACTCGACTGTATTATTTTCATGGCCAAGCGCATCCATCAAACTAACAGCATCATTGCAGTACACTAAGTATTTTTCTTGTGAAATATAAGTCTTGAAATTCATCTTGTCGTTTGCGAAAAAACATATTTTTGTGTCCTTATGCAGCAGATTCCACCTTTTATCTTAGAAGCTGAAATTTTATGAGATCATTCAAATCTCCTTCAGTTAATAAATGAAGTTCGAATAAAGCATGTGCTTTAAAATTTGTGTCATCTGACTCTTGCTCATGACTATTTGAATCATCGTCCACCAAATTTCACGTTTTCGGGAGGCTGTGGCACAGGTAAATCATCACTCTGAGGTACAGGTCTCATACCAGATGTAAAATCAGGATATTTATTGGTATGTTTTGATTTAGAAGTAATACCTGTCGTTTTTGTCAACAAAAAATAACAGTCTGAATATAATGGTCTTTTTGGTTTCCTCCATACCTTTGGAACCGCAAATTTAATCCATTCTGTAAGAGCCCGAGCTAAAGCTTGACAGCAATGCTGAGAGGTCCCATGAAAGTTAATTCTCTACAGATGTAGTAGAAAGTATCTGGATTATTCACGAATCGCGTTGGCATATTGGCACCGTCTTGTGTACACGATCTATAATAAAATTTGATGTATAAAAAAGGGGAAATAAAACTATTCAGATATTAGATTGAATTTGCCATCTTCCACTACAATCCTATCAAACAAATCGTTGATTTATGTATCAACTTGTCCAAGCAAGAATAAACACGCAGCAAATTTATCACCACTAGCTAATGCAATGAGGTTTACGCCAAAAGCTTACGTAATATTGTCACCTTTGTGTCAAGGTTGTCACTCAGAAACCTTACGTGATAGAAAAGATAATGGTATATTTGGAATCAGCACGAAAATTCACATTAAGATATCGTTTCATTTAGGATTTTTTTAAAACCTTTTTTTCTTTTGTAGACCAGTGTTATTTTCAATGTATTTGATTTTATTAATTCAATTATATCATCCTTTCATGAATACAAATGTTCTAGAAAATGAAAAAAGGACAAGCCTCATTTTGTATAAATAGTCTTTATTTTCCAGTATATAAAAGGAGAGGTCAATGATATTTTAAGGGAAATATTTGAATATAGAGTTCAATTAGCTTTTAAATATTCAGAATGGTACATCCATAGAAGTTCATTTTTATTTTTTCTATTAATTATCTTAATAGGAATATATATATCAAAGATGTGTGCCATGATCATTGAAAATTACATTTAAAAACATATGGTTGAACGAACTTGAATAGCACACTTGGAGAGAAGTTTAAAACTGAGACTTTTTGAACATTCCTCTTTATCATTCTTGATGAGTTCTTTTAGTTTGCTTTTTCAAAATGGCATGCTATTCTTTTACAGGTTACTAAATTCTCACATGGCTAACAGCCATTTGACAGAAGCAATACGTCATGATGAAGAGAATTCTCACAACAGCTTGTCTCTAGTTGGTATAAAAAAAAAACTGTAGCTATTCAATGCTTGCTTCAAAAATCCTTCTCAGAATAGAATCTGGAAAAGAACTAAGTCAAAACGTGACTTTCTCTAAAAGAGGAAATTCTCAAACTTTTCCACATAGCCATAGTGCGAGAGAGGTGGAGCTGGACCCTCCACCCCACCCCCAGAGGGGCCCCGTCCCTCCCCCTCTGGAGTGGAAACCTGCCCAGAATCTGGCACATGTCACCAGATAAAACGCAGGACATTTCTGTCCTTCATGGGATTGTTATCCCAATTCCCCCTGCACCATGGCTTCCATAATAACCAGCTCGAGACAGAGCTAACGAGAGGGAGGAATCATTCGAATATTTAAAAATAAATTCAAATAAAAATAATATATGTTGTAATGTATAGTTGTTGTATCTGTTGGATGAATGTAGTGTGGCATGTTGGTTTGCAGTCGTGGTGGCCACAATGATTAGAGTGGTTTCAGGCGTGATTGGGATCACACAAAAGGACGAGGCATATTGGATGGCACCATAGAGATGGCGAGCGAGTGAGTTTAGCCGACACTGGTAGGGGAGAGATCTGTCTAGAGGGGTCTGTCCATCATTGTGTCTCAAAGCCGACCTATCTGTTTGCATAAGAAAGGGGCATACCCGACTTGTTTTTCGGACCTCTTTCCTCCTTCTGGCATCGACTGTCACTCACTCGAAATTTTGTCACTTTGGCAATTACATATACATTTATACAATACATGGAGACATAGATATATTGGAATATATTACAACAGTTTATGCCCCGGTTGATGAAAATTAGCTTATGGTGATTATAGATGAAATCATAAGATAATTAAAATTGGGGAAAATAATTTGTATACAAATTGGTTTAATATATATCATGGGGTTGTAGAATTATAACATTGGGTATGTTTTCCTTAATAATAATGATTAACAATAAAAAGAGAAATGTTAACAAATAATAATGTTAAGCCCAATGTATAAAAATATATGAAAAAAGATTTTTAAAAAATGTAAAGATATAAATATAAATTTGGGTGATTATATACAGCATTGAATGTTGGAATTAATAATTTAAAGTGCATTGAATTATAGGGTGAGCTAATTTAAAAAGTCTAGATAGGTGGGCATTGAATAGATTCTGGTACTGCGATGCAATGCGACGTTATGGGATCGTAGGCATTGGTCCATCTACAGTATGCTGAAGGTATTCGAAATGGGCTGTCCTATCAGAGGGATTTGGGAATAGGTGGTGGAACTTTGGTCGAGAAAAAGAGTGATAGAGAGTGTGGCAGAGAGAGAGTCGTTCTGTCGCATTAAAAAAAAAACGATTTGGCCGAGGTAAGGCAGTGGTGAAAGTGAGGTGATTGAAAATAAAAAAATAATAAAAAATAATTGCCCGAATGTGAGAGAAAAAAAAAGGGGGGGGGCGATAATGCTCGAACCGGGCCGTGAATGAAAAAAAAAAACTCATCTAACTAGCAGCTCAAGAGAGAGTTCGACTGTTGGGAAGGTTACAGCGAAGAAGCGTTTGTAGTTAAGATGGAATAAATGTGAGAAATCAAAGTTTTAGCGGATAGTAACGATCTCTCTGATAAGGTATGGGCTGAGATGCCATGAGAATTTGGAGGGTAATGGTGTCGATGCATTTTCTAAAATTTGAATTTGAAAATCTTAAATTTGGATTTAAAAATTGAAGCTAAAAAAAAAGTTAAAATTGAAAATTGTGTGTGATGAATACAATAGTATATAAAAAGTAAAAAATGATTATAAACATTGAAGATTAAAATAAAAGTTATCATCTCGATTGTTCATATAAAAATAAAAAGACAAAAGTAAAAACATGAAAAAACCCGAGATATAATTAAAATAAGTAATTAATAAATATGCGAAACATTAAAAAAATGTAAGTATTTGAAATGATTAAAAATAGAAAAGTAATATGATATGAAAAGAAAGTAGCAATACTAAACATATTTTAAAGTAGGAAATATATAGAACAGTTGGTGTTCAAGCCAAGACAATCTTTAAGTATACAGGGATTGGCATTGATGTAGTTGATAGAACCTATGGTGATGTGTTAGTTGTGATGTGCTATATGTTTATGGCATGGGGAATTTAGTTATCTCGGTGTTCATACGTCGATGTGCTTCGACATAAGTTTTGCCTTAGTAAAAGTATTGTTCACGAAGTGTTAGGTTAAGATATGTTCTTGATGAGACTTTCAACGCGGACACGCTTTCGAGTGAGATAGAAAAATAAAATAAATAAATGTGTCACAGGAAAAATGAAGGCATAATGTAGCCTGGTAAAAGTGAAAAAAAAAAGTTTTGTTGAGTCGCTGTGACACGTGCAAAAAAAAATTGTAAATGGAAATGTGTCACGTGAAGTCGTTGTGTGTAAAATATTCTAGCCTAATTCATCATGAACAACAAGTTTACTGAAGTCATAGGTGATGGTTTTACGAACATACAACGAAATTTTGTGAATGTTGGTGATGTGGTGTGTTTAGTGGGTGATATGTCTTAAACTGGAGTTTGTGTGGCTTGAGATTGGCTTTGTTTGTGTAAAATTATTGTGGCTTGTTGAGATGGCTATGGTTTATTGGAATAAATGTGTTGGTGTTTACTTGTGAGCGAGAGAAAAAAAAATATCGCTAAGTGGGTAGAGAGTGTAAATTTTACGCCGAAATAAATTGGTAGAGGGGACGTAGACGTTGTCGGGAAGTGACCTAGCTTTTGGGGGAATTGACGGTCCCGCGTTATATTTAACTTTTGATGAAGAAGGATAGATGGTTGACTAGTGATAATTTTGAAATTTTGTTAATTTATATTTTAAAATTGATTTTAAAAAAGTTTGTTGATAAGGTAGCGAAAATTATCACTGGAATAAGAAAATGGAAAGATAGTAATTTTTTTTTTATGATAAAAATTAAATTGAAGTTTTTATGATATGGAGATTTAAAAGTAAATGAAACTGAAATGGTTAAATTACTATAGGTTAATTGGCATATAATGAAGCATTAAAGGTGATTGATAGATTTAGAATTTTATGATGTGGATATAATTATTTTCTTGAAATTTATATAAAATATGACCCAAGGAATAAAATGAAATTTGCATAAATGAAATGAAAAATGGATGTCAGTTAGTAGGGGCTAAAATATAAATGAAATAATTGTAATAAAAATATACTTGAAATTCGAATACTTTAAATACAGGTTTAAAATAGGTTGTACTCACAGTACAAAAATGTTCTTTGGAGTGTAGTCCGAAAGTTCGTACTGGTTGATGTAGCCATGGTCACGTCCTTGGTGATGGTTGGAGAAGGCGTGAGGGAGGAGAAGTTCTCGTCGTCAGGTGGATTGTGGATGTTTGCGTCGAGCACATTGGATTTGTAATGGCTAGTAGAATGCAAGTTTTGTGGCAATTGAAGATTGGCTATCTACCTAAGGCTTGGAAGCGGCGATGTCTTGGATGGTTTCCGCGAGTTGTGTCACGATGTCCGTGGCTGTGGGTGGCATGGTGTTGATCTTCGGCGTTGCTCTGTTCTCCAGGCTCCATCCTCTTTGCGTTGTCCTCGGTATATCCTGTCGACTTTCTGTTGTAATGTATAGCGGTTGTATCTGTTGGATGAATGTAGTGTGGCATGTTGGTTTGCAGTCGTGGTGGCCACAATGATTAGAGTGATTTCAGGCGTGATTGGGATCACACAAAAGGACGAGGCATATTGGATGGCACCATAGAGATGGCGAGCGAGTGAGTTTAGCCGACACTGGTAGGGGAGAGATCTGTCTAGAGGGGTCTGTCCATCATTGTGTCTCAAAGCCGACCTATCTGTTTGCATAAGAAAGGGGCATACCCGACTTGTTTTTCGGACCTCTTTCCTCCTTCTGGCATCGACTGTCACCACTCGAAATTTTATTTGTCACTTTGGCAATTACATATACATTTATACAATATATGGAGACATAGATATATTGGAATATATTACAACATATATATGATTATATATAAATATTTATAAATTAAATAGAGAATTTTGATTCATAATGCCAATTAGTAAAAATTAAAATAAATAAAAACTATATTCAAAGTATATTTTCATGATGAAGAGCTCAACTTGGATGTCTAAAACACATCACTAGTTTTATTATTTTAAAACAGTTTTTAAATATATATTTATATATATAATGATATAGTATTTGAAAGTGAAATTTCAATTAAAATATATCTATTCACAGTTCACCTCTCTTAGAGACCACCTTTTTATCTTAAAACAATACAAGGCCTGATAACATGTAGAAATGTAAATATGTAATTATAGTTATTTGCGCGATATATTATGCAATGGTAGAAGTTGAAATTATAAAGATTGTTTTTGCAATGAATAGTACTATAAGGAGAAAAATGATATTTTAAATAAAAAATTAGGATATTTATACAATGCGTAATCCTGTAACATAGAGATTACATTGATAAATCTCTTTCTAAAAATATTGCAATCCATAAAATTCAAAATTCAAATAAAAAAACGGCACACACATATACAGTTAAACCTGTCTATAGCGCCCCCCTTTAAATAGCACCTTCCTCTCTATAGCGCCCGATTTTAAATAGGACGATGCGATTTGCATTGTCTATATGCAACCTGTCTATAGCACCCCCTCTCTATAACACCCTATTTTGGTGAGTCCCAAGAGGAGGCGCTATAGACAGGTTTAACTGTATATATATATATTAGATAATAAAAAGGCATATATTGGCAAAATAAATCTTTTACTAAATACAATATATGCATTTTTATTATCTAATGAATTAAATATGGATTGCTCTATTTTCAAAACAATATATTTTTATATATACATATATGTTATAATACCTTGAAAAAAGTTGGCGTTCAGCCAACTGAAATATTGGTAAAATAAATTATATTTTGATCCAATATAGGCCTTTTTAATTGAAGATTTATTTATGGAGATTGTTCTATTTTCAAAATATATATATATAAATATGGTAATTTAAACCAACAACCCTATATGGTATAATACTTATAACAAGATTGTCATGTTGTATATAGAACCACATCTATAAATAAATATGCGCATGATTGACATGTGTCATTGCATCACAATAAGTAATATACTTTGTACAAACTGAGCATGAATAAATAAAACTATGTAATAGATTAAGAGCTGAGTTAAAGCAAGATTGAGAAGTTCAAAAATGTCTAAAATCGAGAGAGAAATCCAACAACCCTGGCAAGTCGTTGCCATCGAGGTCAAAGGGTGCAGAATGCCGCAGACGTTCAAAGTCCAACCCCCCTCCTCGGGAATGGTATATAAAAACCTTGGTTTTAGCCTTAGTCAGACAGTCTCTTCACCGTCGGCGTGAGCTCTTGTTGGTCGTAGCCAGGTCCACCTTATCGCCATGTAAAACAGTGAGAACTCTATATCTCCATCTTGCTCTTAGCTCGACTTTTATCTGTTCATGGAACTTTCCTACTACAACTGTGTCTCTTCGTTTTTTGTGTGTGGACATTCCCAAGCTTTCCACTCTGCCTCGACCACGACTGCCTGTACTCTGTGAGAACTGTTAAAGGTCCTACAAAGTGCAGAGAGGTACTGGAAAACTCTCCACGCCCTGACTGTCCCTCTCGGTTACTACTGGTTCGACCCTCGGTTACCACAGTTATAGCGAGAGTCGACAGGATCTCTCATCACAGATAAGTCGACAGGACATCTTATCACAGATTAGTCGACAGGATACCTCATCACAGATAAGTCGACAGCACCTCTTATCACATAAATATATATATATATTTAATTAAAGGGCATATTTTGGATCTAATATAAAACAAACATTTTATTTAATATAAAATGCCAATATTTCAATAGGCTATACGCCTAACTTCATCAGGGCGTTTCTTGTTTTTAAACTGCTTCGGATGATCACGCGATGCCTTCACGCGACGATATATAAAATATTTACAACTCTGGGGCTAAAATTTAAATATATACACATAAATATCAATAATAATAGACTATATATACATGATTCATAATAAGTATAAGAATAAGAAAATAATTTTAAATCGATTTGAACTGTAAATATAACGGAGGGATGTCAATTTTTCTATTAATACTGTTGGTATCTTTCATTGAGGTCCAACTTTCTAAAAATAGTCTTGAGTGTTTATCCTGAATGTTGTTGTATATAATATTTGTATTTTCAAAATTTGGTATATGGTCCTGTTTGAGTGCGTGATCTACTAGAAGTGATAATGGGCTATGATTTTTAAAAGCTGTTTTGTGTTGATTTACTCTTTCTTCAAGAGTTTTACCTGTTTCTCCTATGTAGGTTGCTGGGCATGATTTGCATGGAATGCGATATACTATATTTGATTTAAATTCATGATTGCTATTATGTTTAGTGTTGGGATGGCGTAGAATTTCTTTCAGATTTGCTGTGGTTTTGTATCGGGTTTTGATATTGTAATTTTTAAGTATTCTTGTTATTCTTTCAATGCCATAATTGTATGGCAGTGCACAGTATTTATTCGATTCTTCACTATTGTTTGTGGGATTGTTGGTGGGCTTATATATATGTTTCTTGATGAAACTTGGAGGATATTCATTATTTTTCATCTCATTGTAAAATATGTTTCGTTCGGATTTAATATTTTTAATATTTGAGGAGCAGTGGGTGGAAATTCTTTTAGAAAGTGTTTTTAGTAAGTAGTGTTTTATAGCTCCCCCTCTAAATAGCGTCTTCCTCTCTATAGCGCCCGATTTTAAATACGTAGTACGATGCGATTTAGATTAGAATTGACCTGTCTAGAACACCCCCTCTCTATAGCACTTTTCTATCATTTGCTGGAGCAAGTCTGTCGAGGATCTCAAAATATTAAGCGAATATATTCTATGCTACGTGATTCAATGGTGGAATAGGAATAAATTATCAATAAACCCAGAGAAAACGAATTTACTTTACTTACATAATAAACCTAAAGTTCCAATTGAAATATCGAATATTATTTTAAACCCAGTAGATCAAGTTAAGGTATTAGGCATAAAATTCTCAAATCATAGAATAAAAAAGAAGATTAATTTTACCCAACATATCAACGACATTTTGTGCAGGATCGTAAGAATGAAAAATTTTCTTTTTTCACTATGTGGAAAGATGTGGGGAATAAATACTACAAAAAGAAAAATTTCGTATAAAACAATTATCAGGCCAGTTCTTACGTATGGTTCAGAAATATGGTACAAATTTATAAATAATCGATGCAAAGAAAAACTAAATTCTACTCAATATCAAATTATTCTTTGGGTGAGCAGAGCCTACAAAACTACATCTTCCAACTGTGTCCATAGTCTTGCGAACATCCCCTTCTCACAGATTATATTGAATCTAAAATAATTAAATATGATTTGGCTCATCTTTCAATAGAGTATCAAAATACTTATAGACCACATTCTCCAAGTATAATTAGATCATTTTTAAGTGCAAAATAGATGAATTATTTCTAAAAACAAATGAAACATTCCAAAGCTTTTTCCCGTTTGGAATTCCAACATATTTCCGCTCCAATTTTTATAATACCCAGTTTATAACGAACTATGGAAATTTAAAGGGATTTTTATCAAAATTTGGAGCGATTGAAGACTCTAGCTGTCATTGTGGCAACGAATTCCAGGACTCGAGACACCTACTGCTGGAATGTCCACTCTTCTTCACCGCTAGACAGCAGACAATAAATAATGTTGTAGATATATATCAATTTGTAAATAGCCGAGAGAATTATCATAAGTTTAATTATTTTTGTAAATATATATTTATGATTTTCTTTCAAACCTGAAAGGTTCAGGTTCCTAATATATATTATTGTTTCTCTTTTTATTTCGTTTGCTTTTTTTTTTGTATAATATGTTTATAACTGTTTCTGTTTTTAAAAAATGTAAATCGACGCAATTATCCCTAGCCAGGATATCGCGTTTTGTGTGTTGAAATAAAATGAAATATCACTCTATTTTGGTGAGTCCCAAAAGGGGGTGCTATAGACAGGTTTAACTGTATGAAGAATATGATAATATATACAAATTGGGAATATGTCATTTCTCATCTATATTTTATAATTAATTTCATAAGTTTTTGAATAAAGTATTCTAGTAAAGTTCAAAGTACAGGGTTTCCAAAAAAGTCAATGCAATGTAAAAGCTAAAATATAAGAACTTGAATATATCAATTTTATTAACTAAAATATCAGCCTACAATATAAGCTGGAAAAATATCCTGGATTTTCTTTAATGCAGAACCTTGTACAATGCTACATACGGTCAAAGAACTTTATTTTTATTTGAAGAGAGAAAGACTGACTCCTTATTTGTGAGCAATAATTTCAACCGTTAACTGCTCCAATGCTTAAAGATGTTTTCTTAATATTTTCCCATCATGGAATCCTTTAGAATAAAGTTCTGGTGGAATCAAGCAGGGCTAATACTGTAGGATATTCATTATAAAAAAATAGATGTTAATAGTATATTTTTACTGCATACTGGATTTTTGGACACGATAACTTACATGAAGTTAACAAAAAGACTTTAAAATCCCTATTCTTGTATAACACAAAGAGTGTATAGAAGGTTGAAATCCTCTAAAGAATGTAATTAATAGATTTAAAGCGTTCGAGGATATAAAGAAACGCATCCTCGAACGCTTTAAATCTATTAATTACAAAGAGTGTATGTCCCAGCTGTATGCACCGAGTGATAATCCAGCTACAATACATACCAAATACTTGTGTATAACACAAAGAGTGTATGTTCCAGCTGTATGTACCGAGGGAGGACCCACCTACAACAAATGTCGAGATTTAGGAGCTCGCTGCAGGAATGACCCTCACTACAAGGAAGAATTTACCTGCGACTGTCCGGAGGGTCAAGTCTTCCTCGACAATAAATGTCAATGTAAGGCACTTGTTTACATATCTCTTAAAATGTGCATAACTGTAATAATATCGAATCGCATATTTTTATTATTATAAACACATACTTGATAATCTTTATCCCACACAGGTTGCGATTATTTTTACTGTACATGCAGCCCATTATTTTCAGATGAAAAGTTAAATAAAACCTGGCTCAGGTCGCCCTAAAGTAATAACAGTGAGAGGATAGTAGGATTCGAAGAATGGTTGCAGCAGACAGGACAACAACTGTACCAATGACACAAGCAGCTCTGCATTCCTCGACAATAAATGTCAATGTAAGGCACTTATTTACATATACTTTAAAATGTGAATAGGTACAATCATCTCTTATTACATGATTTTATTATTATAAATCAATATAAAATATAATTATATTCATATATATATTTTAAATTTACCAAAACCTTTCTAATAGGCTTGTCAGTCTTTAAATTGCTGCGGTACCAGCGTTGGCAAACTTGGATTTTCAATACGTTTTTGATATAATATCACAAGATCAACTATTTTAAGTCAAGTCGAATATTTTGATGTCAAACTATAAGAATTATTAATGCCAAACCTAACTCTATATAGCGCCAAATTTCATCTTGATATACATAAAACTAGTATCTATTAATTTTTAAATGAGATATAAGCGTAAATATAAAACATTCTAAAAGAGATATGTCTAATGGATATGTGGCCACCTTTGTAAATATCAAAATTTGATGTTTTACCTGTTTGTTGAGAAAGAGAATTTGTCTATAAAGAAGCCAATAGAAATATCTTTATTTACGGAGCTGCTAACCAGAATGGATGATTTTTGAGTCCCAGAACCCCAGTCATTCAAGAAACCAATAGAATTATATATCTTTGATAATTATCAAAGATATATAATTTTATTGGTTTCTCGAATTCTAACCACATTTTTGTTATTCTGTGGTATAATTTCCAGATTCCCGATGCAGTCCGCTGAATGTCCTGATGTGTAAGAACAGGAAGCGCTTATGTCTGGCTGATAGATGTAGGTGTGGACCGGGGCTGGAGTTTAACAACAACGGGGTGATGGCCACCTGTGTGGGTACGTACTGGACATATCTATATATATAAAAATGGATGTTTGTTGGTCCGTTGGTCCGTCCGTCCGTCCGTTCGTCAGTGATAATCTTCTACATCGCTCAACCAATCGTGATGAAACTTTGGGAAGATGTTTAGTATACTACCGGGATGGTTTCTGGCTAATTACTCTTTAGAAATAACCTTTCGTTGCATTTTTATTTACGATAAAACGTAGATTCACTCGCAATCAGCGCCCCCTCGCGGCAGACGTATGGCCTGAAATAGCCTCGCATGAGCTTATTTGTAACGTCAAGCTTAGCCTATAGGTTAGGTACACAGCTTCCTACCCCCGCAACCTAGGTTCGAGGCTCAGCGTGGGTGTTTTTTTTTTTCATTTCTTTTATATTATTGTAGCAAATTATTAAAAATATTATTTTATTTAAAATGTAGGCTTTTTAAAATAATAATTAACATAAACAATTTTTTAATAATATATGTGTTGGGAAAAGAATGTTATTTTTCTTATAGATTTATATTTTTTTAAATATATGTAAATTTAATCCATTATAAGAAACATATTTGCCATATGTAAATATTTATATGTATATATATTCGTGACAAAAAATAAAGTAGTTGACTGGTTAGAGTCGTGTGGTTTCTCGGCCCGCTCTCGAGAGGTCTACGCCTTGGTTGATACCTGCCTTAGACACTTCCGCGGATTTGACTTCTTGGGAATCGCTCTTCTCTACCTTTGAGATTCCACGGATTTTTTCCTCCCCGGGACCAGAATAAGAGACTTCGGGCGTCTGGGCAAAATAGAGCCTGGGCGCTGCGCCGCTGAACGCGACATTTGGCATCCCAGCCGGGACGCGAGGAGAAAGCCGTGCCTATATTTGGAACCCTTTTGGATCAGAAGATGGAGAGAGAAGAAGCGCTAGAGAGACTCAAGAAGAAGAGAACCATACTCCGCACGTCTTTATCCAAGTACGGGGAAAAGAATAGAGGAATATGACGTGCACAAGGAGTGTGACCACGAGGAACTGCTGGGGCAGCTTTCGGATGTCTACGAAGAACTGAGGCGGGTAGACGAAGAAATCCGTAAGCTGATTGACATCAAAGATCTAGAGAAAGATCTAAAGATGGTAGAGGAATACCGGGAAAAGGCCGTGGCGTGGAAATATTTGTTAAAGAAAAGAAGTCTGGTGGTAGCGGAAGGAATGCAGAGGGAAACTGCAACTGCCACGAAGAAGGAATATCCAGGAGAAATCGGTCGACCGACTCTAACTGGGATGGTTAAGTTACCCAAATTGACAATGGAAAGATTCTACGGGGAAATTAGCCAGTGGTTAAATTTTTGGAATGCCTTCGATTCATCAATCAATAGGAATGAACACTTGACCAAGATAGATAAATTTAACTATCTTAAAGCCTACTTGGGTGGAACGGCGGCCCAAACTGTGGAAGGATTTTGCCTATCTGAGGAAAATTACGATAAGGCCGTTGAATTGTTGAAGAAACGCTTCGGAAAAGGGGAAAGGTTGATCGACGTGCATATGAACAACCTCTTGGCCTTGAAACCACTTAGAGTGACAAAGGACGTGAGGGCTTTCAGAGAATTGTACGGCAGAATCCTGGTGCAGATTAGAAGTTTGGAGTCATTGGGTGTTGTCGTTGAAAGCTACGGTAACTTATTGTGCCCTTTACTCCTCAAGCTATTGCCATCAGACTTAAAGCTTGAATTACACCGGGAATTCACAGGAGCTTTTTCTCTTGGAGATTTGATTGAATTTTTGGAGAGACAATTGATTGCATTAGAAAGCACGTTCGGTACGCGGGACGAAATAACAGCCGGCCAACCATCAAATGAGCACCCTCAGTCACAAAGCTCTATCGTGAAGTATCGAAGAAATGAGAGGAATCCCCTGCCCACGGCTGCTGGTTTTTTGAATGCCTCTGAAGCAGTGAATAAGAGGAAGAATTGCGCCTTTTGTGAAAGAGATCATGAAAGTACAAAGTGCGAATTCGCGGAAAATTTGACATTGGAAGATAAATTGGGAAAATTAAAGAAGAAAGGGGCTTGTTTCAGATGCCTGAAATATGGTCATTTGAGCAAATTCTGCAAAGTTAAGACAAGTTGCACCAGCTGTGGGGAATTGAGACATTCAAGGATTATGTGCCCCAGGAAGAACCAGAATGCTACTCCAGCCCGAGGGATGATGAGGGATGAGACTTTGACCAATCTGACGACGCCTGTGGTGTTGTTGCCCACACTGAGAGTGACTATCAGAGGAAAGTGTAAAGAAAGAATGGGACGAATTTTGATTGATACGGGATCTCAGAGGTCCTATGTACTCCAGGACACGGCGGAAGAAATGGGATATGAATGTTCCAAAAAAGAGTCTCTTCGCCACTCTTTGTTTGGTGGATCGAACACAGAGTTGTACGAACATGGAGTTTATGATATCAGGTTGAGCAATTTAGACGGATCTTATGGCTGTAATTTTGAAGCACTGAGCCAAGATGTTATCTGCGACAGCGTGCCCAGGGTCCATCAGGGTAAATGGATGCAAGATCTTAGTGCTCATGACATATAATTAACTGATCTACACAGGGGACCTCTTGAGATTCTTATAGGAGCAGATATTGCTGGAAAATTACTAACCGGAGAGCATAGAAGACTTCCTTCTGGGCTTGTGGCGGTGCAAACGAGGTTGGGCTGGACTTTAATGGGCAAGATTCCGGCCACAGAAGAAGAAACTAGCGTTAGTGGACTTTGCACAACTTCACTGTTGACTAGCGATTTGGAGAATTTATGGAGATTAGAGGCTATTGGTATTTCAGATGCTCGTCAAGACGACTCGATACAAAAAGAAACGGAAGAATATTTTGCACGTACTATTTCACAGGATTGTGAGGGGCGTTACCAGGTTGCCCTTCCTTGGATTCGCGAAAGAGAACTACTCACGGACAATAGAGATGTTGCCGAAAAACGATTAGCAAACGTGAGGAAACATCTTGTGAATACCGGAAATTTGGCAGAATATGAAGATATTCTCGAAAAGTGGCTAAGGAATAAAATAATAGAAAGGGTTATAGACAATATAAACGTGAAGGCGTGCACTATTTGTCACATCGACCAGTTTTTAAAGAGAATAGTCCAACCACCAAAGTAAGACCAGTTTTTGATGCTTCGGCGAAGAAGAAGGGAAAACTTTCACTGAATGATTGTCTAGAAAGAGGTCCGAATATGATAGAAACGATCCCAAGAATTTTGAATAAATTTAGGAAGAGCGAGATAGGAGTCTCCTCGGACATAGAGAAGGCCTTCCTCCAAATTGGGATTAGGGAGGAAGACAGAGATTATCTAAGATTCCTCTGGTAAGACAAAGAGGGAAATGTGACGGTTTTTAACAAATGCGAGAGGAACAATAGGTCAGCGAGTGAAAGGTGATCTTACTGTGAATGAAATTAAAAGGGCGGAACTGATGCTGGTGAGAGTTATCCAACGGGAATCCTTCACTGGACCAGAGGACAAGAGGTTGAAGGATTTCAAGTTATGCTGCGATTCTTTGGGATTGTTGAGGATCAAAACTAAAATAAGTAGGAGACAAGATCTGGAAAGTTTTCGAATGCCTTTATTGTTGCCTTCTGATCATGACTTGGTATATTTACTCATTAGATGGAAGCATGAAACTTGGGGGCATGTGGGACTTCAAACTCTGATGAATTTATTAAGAGAGGATTATTGGATTTTGAAATTCAGGAGGACTGTAAGAAGGGTCATACAATCAATGTGTTAAGTGTAGACGGTTCACGGCTAAATCGGGTTCTGTTGAATCCGTGGAATTACCTGAAAATAGAGTAAGGGATGCCTCAATATTTGAGGTAGTGGGGATAGACCTTACTGGACCACTTGTTTTAAGGAACAGGCGAAAGGTGTGGATTGTTATATTTACTTGTGCCGTATATCGGGCGGTCCATTTGGAACTGGTGACTTCTCTTTCAACCGAGAACTTTCTGCAAGCTTTCAGACGTTTTGTAGCAAGGAGAGGACGCCCCTATGTAGTATACTCGGACAACGGTACCAATTTTCGTGGTGCGAGCAGAGCTCTAGGGAATCTAGACAATGCGGTAGTCCAATCAGAGAGTACCAAGCAAAATATTAATTGGAAGTTTATCCCTCCGTCGGCTCCATGGTGGGGTGGATGGTGGGAAAGATTGATTGGTTTGCTGAAACAACTCCTTAGGAAGATTCTTGGTCAAGCTCGTTTGGAATTTGAAGAACTTTACACCATTATCTGTGACACAGAGTCTTTGATGAACTCACGTCCATTGACTTACATGTCTGAAGATGTCGAAGATCTTAGTCCATTAACCCCTGCCTTGTTCTTACACGACCTCAAAGAAATAGGAGTTCCAGATCTGGACTCTATTGAAAGGGCTAGTCTTCAGAAGAGATACCGATTTAGACAAAGGTTAAGAGAAGATCTGCGGAAGAGATTCCGGACGGAGTATTTTGGATTCTTAAGGCAAGAGACTAGAAGACGCTCGAAGACAAGACCTATCAAGGTGGGAGATCTGGTGTTGATTGGACAAGATAATGCTAAGCGAGTCAATTGGCCTTTGGCGAGAGTTGTGGAGGTCTACCCTGGCCGAGATGGACCTGTGAGGGTCGCCAAGTTGAGAACCAGCAAGGGCGTCCAGATTAGGCCGGTTCAACGGCTCTACAATTTAGAGATACCCGCCGATCTGGGGAGTACCTTGAGGAGTATACAGTCGGAACCACGCCGGGGAGGCTCCCGAGGAGAAGCCAGTAAAGACCCTACGAAGATAGCCCAATCCTAAAGAACTGGAATGAACGGTCGTTTCCCAACTATTGGTTGAGTTTCTGTAGAAAACCTCAAGGTGGGAGTATGTTGGGAAAAGAATGTTATTTTTCTTATAGATTTATATTTTTTTAAATATATGTAAATTTAATCCATTATAAGAAACATATTTGCCATATGTAAATATTTATATGTATATATATTCGTGACAAAAAATAAAGTAGTTGACTGGTTAGAGTCGTGTGGTTTCTCGGCCCGCTCTCGAGAGGTCTACGCCTTGGTTGATACCTGCCTTAGACACTTCCGCGGATTTGACTTCTTGGGAATCGCTCTTCTCTACCTTTGAGATTCCACGGATTTTTTCCTCCCCGGGACCAGAATAAGAGACTTCGGGCGTCTGGGCAAAATAGAGCCTGGGCGTTGCGCCGCTGAACGCGACAATATGTAACAAACCTAGGTTCGAGGCTCAGCGTGGGTGTCTTTTTTTATTTTCGTTTCTTTTATATTATTGTAGCAAGGTCTGTTTTTACAGCATTATTATATTTTGATTGGTTTATTTTAAATATGTTTGTTATGAAGGCTCTATGTAATACTATTTAGAGCACATTTTACATTTTAAACACCTAAGCCCCCCTCTTTTTAATATTGTAGCAAAGTATTAAAAGTATTATTTTATTTTAGATGTTTGCCATGAAACTTTGGGAAGTTGTTTAGTATACTATCAGGCCGATTTCTGGCGAATTATTTTAGAATACTATTTATAACAATAATTATAGAGAAATTAAGACATAGTGATTATATTCTGTGTTTGTGCATATATAAATATTTTACAGAAAATGTGAACACGTTCTATTAGAATATCTCGAAAACAAAAAACAATACATATAAACGAGTTCACTGACATTTATTAATGCAGTGATTATAATCGATGATTACAATGAAGGGCTATATTATCTATATATATAAAAATCACTTTCAAATTTTAACGTAACGTTCCATTCTCAATCCCGTAGGGCTTTAGATCGGCTAAAACATTTTTATCTTTATAAGTGAATATTACCTTTACTGTACTGAATAGTTTAGTATAATGTTAATTTAACATATTTCAATTTAGCCACAGCAACGCGTGGCCGGGTTCGCTAGTATATATATATACTTCTTACAACAATAGTGAAAAAACTTAATATTATATCATGTAAAAGATAAATAGTTCGGTTCCAAAATCACTTTATTAGGTACAGCTCAAAAAGAGCAACCTAGTTTATGATATTTGCAACAATGAACAATATATGAAGATCATACACATAGTAAAACAAATTGTTAACGTGGGATTCAATCCCAGTTCATGACTGTCGGGAATCGAGGGTGTTACCCATTCGTCCTAAGATAAATAGCATAGTGAATATTGTACCAGATATGTTATAAAATAAATAAAAATACATTTCCTGCATTTAAAAGTGAAATTTGATGATATCTTAAGTTACCTATCGGTATAAATATGAATAAACGCGATGATAAATTTGAATGTTACACACAATTACTCAAAACATTTTCTTGATAAAGCAAAGAAATCCAACCAAGTTATTTCGGGCTGAGGCAGTCATTAGTGTGTTTTGGGTTGTACCTCAATAACTCTCCAAGATTATCGATGGGTGTTCTGACAAATTATAGTTTATATTTATTGCTATATATTTCACGGAGACATCAGTAGCCTTTAGTTAGTGATTATCAATATCTTTCTTAATATTACATTGTGGTAAAAATCACTTCCTATAACACCTTCCGAAGCGAAAAAAACTTTTGTGTAAGAAAAATTATACAACCTAACTTCCAATTAAAGGCCGTTTCTAAAAAAGAGTATTTATTTTTGTGACAATTTTTACCCTATCAGATTCTATTTGGGCAATAAAAAATTATCCTTTAATGGTTGACGTATATTTTGTTCTCTCTCTCTCTCTCTCTGTACCTGTCACCTGAGCAGAGGTCTACTCTGAAGCAATTCCTCGACATGACAATAGTCGGGGAGATCTGTCCGACTTCAGGACGTGACATCATACCAGACATAGACCATCAGTGGGATTCCTCTGATGAAAATTATATTTAATTTTACTTTTTTTCTCCTATTAACTCTATATAATCTTATATGTACAATCAATAAAATATCTTCAATCTCTCTTTCTCAACACACATACAGACAATACATATACAAGGATTTTTATACTCGTATTCTTTACTAATAATATATTTTGTAAAACGACACTTGAAGTTACAACCGCATGAGTTTCTTTTCAACGAAAAATCAAATTTTTATTTCAATGTGAAATATCGAATATTTCTAACCTTTTTGGATGAGGTATGAAAGGATGAATTATGAAAAGTAATGATGAACGGAAAAATAAAAGTGTCCAGGGATGGGAATCGAACCTACAAGTTCACATTGAAATAAAAATTTGATTTTTCGTTGAAAAGAAACTCATGCGGTGTAACTTCAAGTGTCGTTTTACAATCACAGGCCGCAGTGTAATATATTGTATTATAAGTTACTTTATGTATCATTTACGAACGGAAAAATACGTTCAGGGTAGCCTAGTGGACATGGCATCTGCCCGGTAAGCGGAACATTGTGGGTTCGATTCCCATCCCTGGACACTTTTATTTTTCCGTTCATCATTACTTTTCATAATTCATCCTTTCATACCTCATCCAAAAAGGTTAGAAATAGTCGATATTTCACATTGAAATAAAAATTTGATTTTTCGTTGAAAAGAAACTCATGCGGTGTAACTTCAAGTGTCGTTTTACAACACAGGCCGCAGTGTATTATATTGTAATATATTTTGTAGTAAATAATATTTAAAATATGTGAGACACTTATAAAACTTGGTATCCATAGAATATATTTATATCTTCAGTAGTTAGCGGGTATATTATTTTCTGATATAAAATCAATGCACATATTCATATATTTTCATCATATTATACAGAGACCTCACATTTAATAAATCCAAAATTAATTTGAACTGAATCAACTTAAACTTCAATAAAAACCATCACCAGGAATTACAAAAAGAATATTTATGTTTTAAGAGGTCGGTTCTCCCAAAAATTCATAAAATATCAAATATAATATTTGGAGTTTATATCAATATATGAATAAAATTGTGACTGGTTTGTTACTGTAGACGTATGCAGTCATGGCACCTCCAGTCTCCAGAAATGCCAGGATCTTGGAGCGACCTGTAGAAAAGACAGTCTCTATAGGAATGGCTACACCTGTGATTGTCCTGATGGGAAATTCTACTACAATAACAACTGCCAAGGTAGAAATCAAATAAACTTTCTTACACAAATACATTTGAATATTCAATGAATGTCCCATTTGATGGCAGACCATCTTCGAAAGCAACCACCTTAGTAAAATCCATAAACCTTAAATAAAGAGCCACTTTTTAAGAGAGATACCAGGGGTTTCCATACTTTGGATGATCTATAATGAAGTGCTCCACTGTAACCCTAGCATTCCACTTTTAGATAACTTTCAATAAGAATACATTTTAATAATAAGAAATAAGAGATTCTTCTTAGAAAGGTATATTATAATCTATAAATAAAAGAAGACAAGTTTCTTAAAACGATTTTAAATGAACGCTCGAAATTATTTTAAAGAGAAATAACGACTATTTCTAACTTTAAGGATGAAGTATGAAAGGGTGAAAATATGAAGAGTAATGACGAACGGAAAAATAAAAGTGTCCAGGGGCGGGAATCGAACCCACGACCTTCCGCTTACCGGGCAGATGCCATGTCCACTAGGCTACCCTGGACATCTTTTATTTATAGATTATAAGAATACATTTTCTTGAGAAGCTTTTTGCGACTAAATTTCTTAAGCGGTAAGCATTTATAAACATACAATTTAGTCTGCCTTGAATGTGATCATTGATTATATGTTTCACTGTTAGATAATAAAAAGGTATATGTTGGGTTGAATAGAAGATTTATTTGCCAACATTTCAGTTGGCTGAACGCCAACCTTTATCAAGGCATTACATTTTTGTATAAACAAACTCAGCGCCGTATGTAATGCCTTGATTAGGGTTGGCATTCAGTCAACCGAAAATTTGGTAAATAAATCTTTTATTCGATCCAATATATACCTTTTTATTATCAAATGATTTAAGTATGAATCGCTCTATTTTCAGGACAATGTTTTACTGTACTTAGCTTAATGGCTTGACGTGTGTTCAGAGAGGGCGCCTTGCGGATCAGGATCGAGGGGAATGCTGGATTGTCAACAGAGGGACTCCGTCTGTGTCGAGGACTTCACCATTCCACAAGGATACCGTTGTCGTTGATCTTCCTGGTGGACATTATGTAAATTGATGTATTTATATGTATATATATATATAACTATATTGCTCTCTAATAAATACTGTCTAACAATTATTACTGGTAGTGAATATTGTTTTATACAAACAAAATACATTATTTCAGTGATATGCTAACCAATGCACGGTGAAATCTGTGGCCACTAGACATGCGTTGAACCTGGAAGCTGTTGGGCTCTGTGATGCCTGGGATTATAGAAGCTCCATCTATGCTTACTTTTTGCGGTGAATCTATATAGGACCGGTGATCTTAAGAAAGCTGTATGTGTGTATTAATTTTAATAATATCTTCGGTCAAATTATAAATAAAAGACAGTTCGCTGAGGGAAGCTTTTCTTTTTATATATAACGACAATACAGGTTTTCGGATGTACTTGCCTTTTGACATGTATAAATACGAAACTGTTACGTCATAAAGCTTGTATTTTCGGGAAAGGAAAAATTAAAATTTCCCCCACATCGATTTGTCTTTTATTTATTAAAAAATATACTATTAGTATATATTTCTATAATATAAACCTTAACTGGTATGATGTCTGTTTAATCCTCCTTTCACGCATGCGCAATTCATTTTATTTCAACAACAACAAAAAGCTTTATTAAGACCTTTTAGTCTAATACAGATTCTCCGAGCACACAAATGTAAGGTACTTGTAGGAATAACAATAATAATACCAGTAATATATAAGGAATGTGATTATTATTTTTTGAAGCAAATCACATTTAATGGTGTATAATATGAAATTTATATAAAGTACAATTTCCCTGTAAAGAACACCTATCCCCGTCAGAAATATCCTTGATGCAATGGAGGTCACTCTTGTGGAACACTTCGCTCCACATGTCCAGCCTGGACTACACCGCCTTGTAGGCCGCTCCGATGTCAGGCTCGCCTGGCACTGTCTTGCAGGATCATCCACATGTCCAGCCTGGACTACACCGCCTTGTAGGCCGCTCCGATGTCAGGCTCGCCTGGCACTGTCTTGCAGGATCATCCACATGTCCAGCCTAGACTACACCGCCTTGTAGGCCGCTCCGATGTCAGGCTCTCCTGGCACTGTCTTGCAGGATCATCCACATGTACAGCCTAGACTACACCGCCTTGTAGGCCGCTCCGATGTCAGGCTCGCCTGGCACTGTCTTGCAGGATCATCCACATGTCCAGCCTAGACTACACCGCCTTGTAGGCCGCTCCGATGTCAGGCTCTCCTGGCACTGTCTTGCAGGATCATCCACATGTCCAGCCTAGACTACACCGCCTTGTAGGCCGCTCCGATGTCAGGCTCTCCTGGCACTGTCTTGCAGGATCATCCACATGTACAGCCTGGACTACACCGCCTTGTAGGCCGCTCCGATGTCAGGCTCTCCTGGCACTGTCTTGCAGGATAATCTACATGTCCAACCTTGACTACACCGCCTTGTAGGCCGCTCCGATGTCAGGCTCGCCTGGCACTGTCTTGCAGGATCATCCACATGTACAGCCTGGACTACACCGCCTTGTAGGCCGCTCCGATGTCAGGCTCGCCTGGCACTGTCTTGCAGGATCATCCACATGTCCAGCCTAGACTACACCGCCTTGTAGGCCGCTCCGATGTCAGGCTCTCCTGGCACTGTCTTGCAGGATCATCCACATGTACAGCCTGGACTACACCGCCTTGTAGGCCGCTCCGATGTCAGGCTCTCCTGGCACTGTCTTGCAGGATAATCTACATGTCCAGCCTTGACTACACCGCCTTGTAGGCCGCTCCGATGTCAGGCTCTCCTGGCACTGTCTTGCAGGATAATCTACATGTCCAGCCTTGACTACACCGCCTTGTAGGCCGCTCCGATGTCAGGCTCGCCTGGCACTGTCTTGCAGGATCATCCACATGTCCAGCCTAGACTACACCGCCTTGTAGGCCGCTCTGACGTCAGGCTCTCCTGGCACTGTCATGCAGGATAATCTACATGTCCAGCCTTGACTACACCGCCTTGTAGACCGCTCCGATGTCAGGCTCTCCTGGCACTGTCATGCAGGATGATCTACATGTCCAGCCTTGACTACACCGCCTTGTAGGCCGCTCCGATGTCAGGCTCTCCTGGCACTCACTGTCTTGCAGGATAATCTACATGTCCAGCCTTGACTACACCGCCTTGTAGGCCGCTCCGATGTCAGGCTCGCCTGGCACTGTCTTGCAGGATCATCCACATGTCCAGCCTAGACTACACCGCCTTGTAGGCCGCTCCGATGTCAGGATCGCCTGGCACTGTCTTGCAGGATCATCCACATGTCCAGCCTGGACTACACCGCCTTTTAGGCCGCTCCGATGTCAGGCTCTCCTGGCACTGTCTTGCAGGATCATCCACATGTACAGCCTGGACTACACCGCCTTGTAGGCCGCTCCGATGTCAGGCTCTCCTGGCACTGTCTTGCAGGATAATCTACATGTCCAGCCTTGACTACACCGCCTTGTAGGCCGCTCCGATGTCAGGCTCGCCTGGCACTGTCTTGCAGGATCATCCACATGTACAGCCTGGACTACACCGCCTTGTAGGCCGCTCCGATGTCAGGCTCTCCTGGCACTGTCATGCAGGATAATCTACATGTCCAGCCTTGACTACACCGCCTTGTAGGCCGCTCCGATGTCAGGCTCTCCTGGCACTCACTGTCTTGCAGGATAATCTACATGTCCAGCCTTGACTACACCGCCTTGTAGGCTGCTCCGATGTCAGGCTCGCCTGGCACTGTCTTGCAGGATCATCCACATGTCCAGCCTGGACTACACCGCCTTGTAGGCCGCTCCGATGTCAGGCTCTCCTGGCACTGTCTTGCAGGATCATCCACATGTACAGCCTGGACTACACCGCCTTGTAGGACGCTCCGATGTCAGGCTCGCCTGGCACTGTCTTGCAGGATCATCCACATGTCCAGCCTGGACTACACCGCCTTGTAGGCCGCTCCGATGTCAGGCTCTCCTGGCACTGTCTTGCAGTATCATCCACATGTACAGCCTGGACTACACCGCCTTGTAGGCCGCTCCGATGTCAGGCTCTCCTGGCACTGTTTTGCAGTATAATCTACATGTCCAGCCTTGACTACACCGCCTTGTAGGCCGCTCTGACGTCAGGCTCTCCTGGCACTGTCTTGCAGGATCATCCACATGTCCAGCCTGGACTACACCGCCTTGTAGGCCGCTCTGACGTCAGGCTCTCCTGGCACTGTCTTGCAGGATCATCCACATGTCCAGCCTGGACTACACCGCCTTGTAGGCCGCTCCGATGTCAGGCTCTCCTGGCACTGTCTTGCAGGATCATCCACATGTCCAGCCTGGACTACACCGCCTTGTAAGCCGCTCTGACGTCAGGCTCTCCTGGCATTGTCTTTCAGGATCATTCACACCCGGGAGGCAACTCTCAGCAGATGTGATCAGATTCTGTCCTCCCCCAAACGGATGCTGTTTTTGTCCCTTCCCTTTCACACATGGAAGCTAGATTCCACACATATTCCCCCAATTTTACTCAGGCATCTTGGCTCTTCGGATATTTTGTCATCCATTTTACAATATACATGTATACCGTTAAACCTATCTATAGCGCCCCCTCTAAATAGCGCCTCCCTCTCTATAGCGCCCGATTTTAAATACGTATTACAATGCGATTTACATTAAATGTCACCTGTCTATAGCACCCCATCTCTATAGCACCCTATTTTTGTGAGTCCCAAGAGGGGGCGCTATAGAAAGGTTTAACTGTATTAGGAAAATTCAAAGATCATTTAATTCTCTTTTCCAATAAACCTTTTAAATAGGAATATTATGAAGTCAATAAACAGGTGTAAAGATGATGATGCAGTTTAAATTATACGTTTTGCCGTATAAAATTCAAATTAAACCGATAACCAATTTACATAATTTGTGATGTAAAAAAATAGTCAAATATGAAGATATTTTTACCGCAGAATTTGTTAATATTCAACTATTAGATCAACTTCCTTATTTTGTGGGGTTTCTTAAATGCGATGTCACTATTTCTACATATCATGATTGGTAATAATCCATTTCTATAATAATATTGGAACATTAGCCTGCTCTACATACAAGTTCTAAGACTTGTTTTGTTTAGAATTTATCTTTATATAGAATTTTAAAAATTAAAGTTAGCCAGTTTATGGTTCACTAATATATTCAAACTCAACCTAATTTTATTAATGAGAAAATAAAATACACCATATACTCTTTTTCTCCCTCATGGACTCTCTTCTCAGGAGTTGCACCTTTTAGCATGTATTTCGGGATTCAGGCAATAACTCTGAAAGATTTAGATATAATATATTAAGAAACCACCTTTATATTACTGAAATAAATATAAGAGTGTTGAGTAGAGGAATTCGTTAAGTTATCAATTTATTTATTTTTTTGAAAGAATTTACGATATTATATAAATATAAACCAACACGTATTTTTGTTAATGAGCTTTATTAGAATTAGATTTAAAATACAATATAACGCGGCTGATGATTGTAAAACGAAAATTAAAATTATACCGCGAATGTTTCTTTTAAAAATCGAAATTTTATTTTCAAAGAGAAATAGCGACATTTCTAACTTTGAGGATGAGGTATGGAAAGGTGAAACATGAAGAGTAATTAGATTTAATAAGTTTTTTAGCTGGGTATCGTTCTAGACCCATTGGTTTAACGGGTCATTCCTTCAGTTTATTTGATGAAACTTGTTTAAAAAACAGGGTAGCTATATTTGTCATTCTCAACATTGATATGTTCCCGCTCAGTTAAATGGACGAGGGCATCTTGGAAATTCTTCTCATCCAAGGTTAAAATATTTCTGTACTCGGCCTTGAACTTCTTCCAAAAGGATCTGGTAGGTGACAGGATGAGGATGTTGGGATTTGACCGACCTGACGATGGCAGCTTGGGTTGAAAGGTTCAGAGAACCTTGAAATTTAGGTTCTTCCATCTTAAAGTCAGGTAGGGGAACATTCAAGGTCTTTTCCTTAGTTTTCAACTGCAAATTAATGCTAATATTGGATGATTCACACAGAACTTTAGTGTTCAACTTTAGAAGTTCTACTTCAACCAGCCCTTGAACCGCTTTCGCCAAAGTATCTTTATCAATTAAAGTTAATTCTTGAAGTTTCAAAAAATCTAGAGAATCCGTTTCCTGGAATTGAAGCAATGTCACAGCCTGGATAGGTTTCATAATGACATGTTGTCCAGATCTGTAACCAAGACTTATTTCTACAGAACCTTGGAATGGAAGGAATTGAAGTTTCTTTGAATTGCCATTAAGGTTGGAAAAATTTAAATAGAGCTTTGAATAGAGATCTTTGCTATTCTTCAATTCTTCTGGTAGATTCATACTGTCTAAAAAAGACTCGTTTTCAAAGGATATAAGATCATATTTATATACTTCAGTTTTCATAGAGACACACGATGGTTCTTTATTAAATATTCTCGAATATTTGATATTAATCTTCTTGCTTGCTTCAATATCTTTCATAACCTGGAACACCTTTCTAAATCCGTATTTGGTTATATCCATCATTTTAGCTAATATTTTTGCTTCAATTGTAATAGAAATTTGTGAAGCAGATTTCCTCAACCGTTTGACTAAAGACTTGACATACTCGTCTTCCAATTCTTCAAGGTGATTAGTTAAATATCCTAGCGTTTCAAAAATGGTGCTGTTCAAATGTTTTTTCCGTTTTTTATCATTTTCCCAATCAGTCCACATATTTTGAATGACTAAATCAATTGATGACACCAATATTTCAATAAAGGAGGTTTTTCTATATATACAGTTTGTATATAAACTTTCTGAATAGGTTTCCATTAATATTTTTGCAAATTTATATTTCAGACCATTAACCTTTGCCCCATTCATATATGTTACAATAGCATTTACCATTGGTAAAAAATTGAATTCCGATCCTAAATACGTTTCCATAAATGTTGCTACCAATTTATTTACAAAATGATTTTTCAAATATTCATTACCTAGTTCGTAATAGACACCAAAATATATTTTAATCAATTTCTGAGTTGGCTTAGGCCTCTCTGTTCCCGAAATTAATTTCTTAAAGACTAATGTATCGAACATATAAATTCCAAGGTAGTTTTCTAATTTATATTCATCTTTCTTTTCTAAACATTTTAATTCGTGTTTGATATACTTACATATTTCAACAGGATTTTTAGATCCCTGAAGATCATAATTAAGACGTTGGCAATGCTCAATAAAAATATTTGTATATGGAATTGCAAGATAATTTAACCTCAAATTATAACGGTTATTAGTTTTTTCATCAAAATATTCAATGCAGCTTATAATTACCCATGAAGCTTCATATTTTCTTTTAGAGTTAGCCTCCACATTCTGAGAATTGTGATGCATATCAAAGATTGTTTTGATTATTCTATAAATGTGAACATCTAAAATCTTTTGATTCCAAATTTCGTTTCCAAAAATATTCATGAAAATTTCAGCTTCTTCTTCACCCAAGAGGGTTGAGATAAAGGAAGTCATTATCCCTATTAATTCTTCGTGTGAAAACCATTCAACATAAAGTGCCGAAGGTAAAAAATGACCCTTTTGGCGACTCAAATTAGAAGAAACATAGTCGAGTCTTTCCATTACAGTTGCTTCCAACTTCGAAATGATTATTGATTTATCTAGTTTGTGTATCGATTGGTAATCACTAATTGCTTTCAGAAGGAACTCAGTGTCTAAATATTTACCGAGGATATTGAGTTTTTGAATAAGAGGTAGCACAACTTCTTTCCAAGTAATATTACTTGGTTCCATTTTTTTTAGAGAAAATAAATATTTTGAAATTAATCTAATAAATTTTCTCACTTTTGAATGCAAAGACGTAAAAGAAAATGAAAAAAATATAATCTATTCATTATTAAAAATTGAATTTAAAAATATTTAAAATTTCACAGAATTTTTTTGAATGGGAAGAAAAAAGATTTGATATACAATCGAACCTCTTTAATTCAACACCCCAAGGGATCAGAGCTTTCGGTTGAATTAAAGGAAGTGTTGAATTAAAGTTATTCAGATGATTAGGCAACCATCTAACTCGCTAAAATAATATTTTTTAAAAATAGCCTTGTAATATAAATTAATGATATTAATTGAAACCATTGTGTGTGTACTTTATTTTATTTTCATGATTAACTTTTAGTATCAGTGACAAAATGGCATTAATACATATTTGATTAGGCAACCATCTAACTCGCTAAAATAATATTTTTTTAAAATAGCCTTGTAATATAAATTAATGATATTAATTGAAACATATTTTAGAAACATAAATAATTGTAACAAATAAATTTACTGGTAATGGGTTTCTTTTCAGTAATATAATCAAATATTAACTCTACAGACATTAAAATATTAAATATAATATATTAAATAATATTTTATTCTAATTGAAAATATAGCAGTTGAAAGGGAATATATATGGAAAATAAAAAGAAAATTTAAAAATATTCATGAATAGAGAGATCTTTTAAAAAATTCCTTTATAGATGTCTGTTTTTGCACAGAAATCCTATTTAGGATGTATTCCAGATGGTCCATTTTAAAAATACATGCATGTCTTTCTTACTCAGGAATATGTTTTAAATAACTATTGTATTAAAGATATCCACTGCTGCTGCAGGTGTTATTGATTTTGTGTTTAAATCTTTTATAATAACACAGAAATGGAATATTGAAATAAAATGTTATCATAATTATTGTGGCTACATTTTATAAAGATTTATTTATTTAAAAGGAAATTATTTGTAAATTTTAAAATAACTAAAATATTTTAATGCTGAAATTTAAAAATAAAAAATATTATTGTTAATTAGCGCACAAAGCCTTAATCCCAGCGTAAAAAAAAACAAAACAATAACACTCGGACATTGCGCAACGGCACTGCAAAGTGAAACTTAAACTAACCAGGAAGCAAAAGTGCGCGCGCGCGATCCAATCGGCGCCCGCCGATCGCCGCCGTAATAACTTTTTTGCGGAAAGTTGTAAGTAAAAAACATTCAACTGTCGAAATTCGAATTTTAAAATGTTCGAACTATCGGAAGTGTCGTATTATCGATATGTCGAATTACGGTTTGTTATTTGATAGGCCGGAGGTCGGGACATCAGAACATGGTCGAATTATCGCCGAGTGTCGAATTGGGATGTGTCGAATTAACGAGGTTATACTGTATATATATATTAATTATGGATAAAAATAAATTGTAAAATAAGTGTGTGAATATTTTGAAAAATAATAATAACGCCTATTTTTTTTACAATTATTCGTACCATGTGTAAAAAGATTTTTTTTCATATAAAAATTAATAAAAATAATCTATTAATATATACAATCACGACCGTCTTTCCTCATCGGCCGCCTCTGTCACGGATGCGCGCGCATCTACCAAAAAAAAACTCCCTCGAGCCGGATTTGAACCAGCGACCTAAGGATCACCGCTTAATTACATCGACAGTCCTCCGCTCTGCCAACTGAGCTTTCGAGGGATAGAAACAGATGAATAAGTTTACCTTATGAGTCAACTAATCCTATTTCTACACAAAGTGTACTCGTACCTAACTAATAAATTAAGATTTTGAACAAATACTTATATCATTTCTCACATATTAATATAGATATATTTGTATTTTGAAAATAGAACAATCCAAATTTAAAATCATTAGATTAAAAAAAAAGGCAAATATTGGCAAATACATCTCTTATTCAATTCAATATATATGCCTTTTTATTATTACTATATATAGTCACGAGAGTCTTTCCTGATCAGTCAGTCATTGGCCGGCCGCCTCTGTCACGGATGCGCGCGCACAGGGAGGTCACGTGCTCGCCGGCAGTAAACGGGCGCGCGCCGCCGGCAGGGGGGGGGGGGGGGGCATTACGTCTCTCAAGGTCACCTACGCGCCAACGATGACACGTGATCGCAGCCGTCCAATAGGAGGGCGCCGGCCATCCGTGACACAGGCCGTTGCCCGGGTCATTCGGCTAGTATATATATAAAAATGAATGTATGTGTGTGTCCTTTATGCCTGACCAAACCACTAATTGGAACGCCATGAAACTTTAGGAAGTTATTTAGTATAGTGCTGGGAAGGTTTCTGAAAAATAATTTCCTGAATATCTTAAATATCCTTAGAATTATTTGCAGATTTGTAGATTTAACTCGCAAGCAGCGCCCCCATTGCGACGATGATAACAAGTTTTTTTTTATCTATAAGTTTTATTATCACTAAGTTTATTATCTTAAAGTTTATTTATCAAAAGTAAGGTTTTCTACCTATTAATTTAGCACAAGTCAAAGTTAGTTATCGAGTATTTTTCAAGGGACCGGGAAAAAATGTTCACTAGATAAAACGATGATTTTGTAATGTAGAAAATTAGAAAAGACAAAATTCAGGATGACACGGCAATTTATTTGAGATACAATTCCAAGGCAAGATACTATTCCTTTAACTTCCAATTACCGAGGAAACCATTTAATATTGATTTTATTCAACTTATCGAGTATTTTTCAAGGGACCGGGAAAAAATGTTCACTTTATCGAGAGATTCAAATTTACGAGTTTCAAATTATCAAAATATATCTTTTTTTTTAAATAAGTTTATAGAGAATTGTTTTAACAAATATTCGTTAGACAAACCTTTACTTGGGTAAAACCCGGGCGAAGCCGGGTACGTCCGCTAGTATTATATATAAAAAAATGATGAACTGAAAAATTGTTAACGAAATTTTAAAGCGCATAAAATGTTTGCAAAGATTGGTAAATTAAAAAACATTAATAATATTTCTCCAATGCGCCCCGATTCTTGAAAAAGTCCAACACCACCATTGAGTGCAATAATAAACCGGCGGCACTGACCCATTTATAAGTACAAAAGTCGAACAGCTTTCTATATGTGTAAACATGTTTTAGAGTAAAATCAGTCACAAGCTACTACCAGACATGATTTCAATAGTCTACGTGTACTATGGAAGATAAAATATATGTCAGTCGGATATCAGAACCTATTTTAATGGATTCTATATCCATGGATACATATAAATAGACGCTAGAACTTATAAACCCGTTCCCATGAGGAGAGTAACAGTCAATCGCCGAAATTTTGTGAAATAAACAACTAAAAAACATTTAATTTAGATATATTATTTCACTATTTAATATGAACATTGCTCATCTAGGACTTTATTATTTTCTATTTATATATTTAATAAATATAGAGAGATATTGATATATACAGTTACCCCTATCTATAGAACCACTTTTCGGGAGTCACCAAAATAGGGTGCTATAGAAAGGGGGGGCTATTGACAGTTCACTTTTAATGTGAATCTCGCATTGTACTACGTATTTAAAATCGGGCGCTATTTAGAGGGAGCACTATAGACAGGTTTAATTGTATATTCAGTCTTAAATGAGAGACCACCTAAATTTATGGCCAAACTGGTCTCTTCGAAAATGGTCAATAATCATATTCTAACTGAGAACAAAAACTATTTGGTTTGAGACCAATTCTGTTTCCCAGTGGCTGGTAAAGTCACGTTTTTAGACAGTCTATCGAGTAAGCCTCTACTGTAGCTACTTTTATTTACTGTTCTGCTCAAGACATGTCATTTTAACCTTTGTAGCTTTTCCCAATCCTGTATGCCTGTATATTATTTTATTGGAAAATTTATTGGATTCTTCTTACTAATTTGATTTTCGTTCGTGTAGCTTACCTTTTAAGAGATTATAACCAAACACACATGGTTCTATTATATCTTTAACACTAGGTATTTCAAAAACTTTCACAGTTATCCATAGTCATGTAAAAAGCGGCTATATATATAAAAGATATAAAGATAAGATATAGTTTTTTAATAAAATTTATTTCCTTTTATATTCACTTTTTTGGGGAATTAAATTACAACTAAAATTGTTTCTAAAAAAAATAGCTTAGAATCATATCCATGGCCAAAATAGGTTATGTAGAAAAATTTACGTGTTTACGAGAAATGCTTAGGATTTTACTATTTACTACAGAAATATTTTTAAAATTTATAATAATCAGATGTTAATATATATTTGAATAGAGGTTACCAAGAAGGACCACCTAAATATTTGACTAAAATCATCCCTCTTGAGGTGTCTCTCATCAAAGATTCTATCTAGCATTAAATAAATTGATGAGACCACCTCTAGGAGAAGTCAATTTAACATTCTGAATTTTAGGCAGCCTCTTAAGGAAAGGGGACTCTACAGTATTAAATTTGCACTACTGTTCTTCTCAAGACATTTTATCATTATAAATATGTCTCAACTCTGTCTATTCGTTTGATATTTTATTTGTAAAATCAATTCACTTCAATTTTTTGGTCAAGAGTGCTTGGAGCAACTGCAGTGTTTCAAAGAAAATGAGAGCAACTCCGCATCGACTCAGTATGACTACCAAAGTTCAGACTTGAGCCGCAAAGTAGGCTGTTTGTTAGCATTGGAATGGTCTATTTCTGTCCATATGGGGGAAACGCCTCATACAATCAGTCGTGGATATTAAACCGAGAATATAAATTCGTCCTGCTGGGAGAACACCCAAAATGGACCTGAAGACAGAAGATTGGACTTTAAGTTCAGTGGACTATAGATACGCTTTAGCTGCTATCTGCTCCACAGAGCACCAATACGCACATTGCTAGTGGCGAAAATAACAAAAGACCTTAGGAGAGATCCTCTCAAAAGCCTGTGTTAGGTACGCGGACACATTGGATTCAATGGCAATGAACTAGTAGACAGTGTAGCGTAAATTGCCCCTACTTCTAGTCTACCACACACATAATCCACTCTGCCTCGAACTCATGCTCGAAGCCTAACACGCAAACCTGCTCTATCATCAACGACTGTATTATATTCCTAAGACCATTCGACCAGATCCGTCTGGAGAATGGCTGCCACTCTAAGCCATCTCATCATATTTCTATCAAATATCCGCCATGGAGAGCCCACCAACGCCATCCTCACAGGCCAAGGCCATGTACTGGCAGACATTACACATGAGCATCCCGAAACAGACCCTACCTGCATCCACTGTTCAGAAGAGCCACAGATAAATGATCACTTTCTCTTCATCTGTCCAGAATTCCTGAGACATAGAATGCAAACAGCTAACCTGTTTGGGCTTACCCACCTCATTCCTACATCTATGGCCAGCTTCCACACTCAAACTTACGCAATTCATCCTTTCATACTTCATCCCTAAGTTATGATTAATCGTTATTTCTCCCACACTCAAACTTAGCATGAAAATGCCTGGTCAACTGGGTCAACTCAACAATCAAACAGGACGCGAGTAAAAGAGCTCAACACTAGTCCATATTAATGAGCTGGACTCCCCGGGTAGTTGGCGCTCTGCGCTCCAAGAACCTGGGTTATAAATAGCTTTCTATATCTCTCTCTCTTGAGTTGAGGCATCCATCATCTGTTAATGTCAATCATATGTAATCAATTTCTTCACGTGAACTTACATTAAATAGAGGTTAAAATATAATATGAATAAATATAATAATACAACACATAAACCGCTATAATTGTAATAGATATTAGTGGAGCTTTTGACAATACTTGGTGGCCTATGGTGATAAAAAGACTCGATAATGATAATATACCAGCATCAATAATAAATTTCATGAATTCCTACTTCACTAACTGGAAGATTTAGGTACTCTTCGAATGAATTTACCAAAAAACTAAGTAAATGATTCGAAAGGAAGGCCCTTATCTCCGACAATTTGGAACATCATAATGAATGATCTATTAACCAACTTTCAAGAAACTATTAGAGACATTTTTGGATATTCAGATGATCTAAGGGTAATATATTGGAATACAGATATAACAAATCTTAAGATTACAATTTAAAATTCAATAGGAAAAATAAATGTGGTGAGAAAACAACAAACTTAAAATATCAAGACAGAAAAACAAAGATTTTACATTTATTCAATTGTAAAAACGATGTAATTAACTTGCATTATAATCTTGTCAAACCAGTTGAAAACCTAAAAATACTAGGATTGCCTTTCAAGAATCATTGAAACAAGAACAAATTAGATTTTATGCCTCACATTGTTATTGCAAAAACAACTAGATCTAGTGGATATCTTCTTGGTTCAATAAACAAATCGTGGGGATTGGATAGTAGACAATCATTAACATTATATTAGACCTTATTTCGAAACACCATAACTTATGGTTCAACAATCTGGCACCCATATATAAACACGAGATATAAAAACAAATTGGATTCACTACAGTATAAAATTCTTAAACACTGTATACAAGCTTATAATACAACATCTTCGAATTGTACTTATGTTCTCGCAAGAATACCTAAAATTACGGATTTCATTATGTCAAACATACTTAAAGTTGAAATAGATTATAATAGAAATGATCCAGCAAAAAGAATGATAATATCCAACTTTATAAATGAAAAATACTATGAGGATTCTAAAGATAATTTCAGAGAATTTTTTGAAAACTCAAGATTACCCAAATTTATCCAGCCAAATTTTTATAATATACAATTTTTTATGGGGCATGGAGATTTAACACATACTTATACCGAATTGATTCTTCAATCTGCTTATGTGAACAAGATCACAACCCTGATCATATCTTAATCCGGTGCCCACTTGTTGCATATTTGAGAGCACAATGTCAAATGAACAGTTCTAGTTTAAGCCAAACGGTTTCCAGTAAAGAAGAATATAGAAAATTTAACAAATTCTGCAGACTCTATCCCAAATGCCATGGACCTGAATTACATTAAGAATTGATATTTATAGTTTTAATTAGTAGTTTTTTATTGCTGTTATTATTATTATTATTTAAATATTCTATATTTGTGCCACTGGTTTAGTGGTTGTAATTCTAAATATACATTGAAGTTTTGATGATATGTGTGTAAATAACCTTTATTTCTTGTATAATATATTGCTATAAAATGTAAATTCAAATAACTTCTACTCTCTCTCTCTCTCTCTAAAACTATAAATAATTTGAATATATATGTTGAACTATTTACATAGAATATATTAAACATTTACATGCATATATCCACATAGAATATAGCGTGTGTTTTGATATAAATAAATAAACAAAACATATATTTTATTAATGAGCTTTATTCAGATTAAATTTAATAAGGTGTTGAGCTGTCTATCGTTCAAGACCCAATGATTTAACGGGTCATTCCTTCAGTTTATTTGATGAACCTTTTTTCAAAAAACAGGGTAGCTATATTTGTCATTCTCAACATTGATATGTTCCCGCTCTGTTAAATGGACGAGGGCATCTTGGAAAATCTTCTCATCCAAGGGAAAATATTTCTGTACTCGGCCTTGGACTTCTTCCAAAAGGATCTGGTAGGTGACAGGATGAGGATGGTGGGATTTGACCGACCTGACGATGGCAGCTTGGGTTGAAAGGTTCAGAGAACCTTGAAATTTAGGTTCTTCCATCTTAAAGTCAGGTAGGGGAACATTCAAGGTCTTTTCCTTAGTTTTCATCTGCAAATTGATGCTAATATTGGATAATTCACACAGAACTTTAGTGTTCAACTTTAGAAGTCCTACTTCAACCAGCCCTTGAACCGCTTTCGCCAAAGTATCTTTATCAATTAAAGTTAGTTCTTGAAGTTTCAAGAAATATAGAGAATCCGTTTCCTGAAATTGAAGCAATGTCACAGCCTGGATAGGTTTCATGATAACTTGTTGGTCAGCTCTGTAACCAAGACTCATTTCTACAGAACCGTGGAATGAAAGGAATTGTAGTTTTTTAGAATTGCCATTAAGGTTGGAAAAATTTATATAGAGCTTTGAATAGAGAACTTTGCTATTCTTCAATTCTTCTGGTAGATTCATACTGTCCAGAAAAGACTCGCTTTTAAAGGATATAAGATCATATTTATATACTTCAGTTTTCATAGAGACACACGATGGCTCTTTATTAAATATTCTCGAATATTTGATATTAATCTTCTTGCTTGCTTCAATATCTTTCATAACCTGGAACACCTTTCTAAATCCGTATTTGGTTATATCCATCATTTTAGCTAATATCTTTTCCTCAATCGTAATGAAAATTTTTGAAGCAGTTTTCCTCAATCGTTTGATTAAAGACTTGACATACTCGTGTTCAAATTCTTCAAGGTGATTAGTTAAATATCCTAGCGTTTCAAAAATGGTGCTGTTCAAATGTTTTTTCCGTTTTTCATCATTTTCCCAATCAGTCCACATATTTTGAATGACTAAATCAATTGATGACACCAATATTTCAATAAAGGAGGGTTTTCTATATTTACAGATTGTATATAAACTTTCTAAATAGGTTTCCATTATTATTTTTGCAAATTTATATTTCAGACCATTAACCTTTGCCCCATTCATATATGTTACAGTAGCATTTACCATTGGTAAAAAATTGAATTCCGATCCTAAATACGTTTCCATAAATGTTGCTACCAATTTATTTACAAAATGATTTTTCAAATATTCACTACCTAGTTCGTAAAAGACACCAAAATATATTTTCATCAATTTCTGAGTTGGCTTAGGCCTCTCTGTTCCCGAAATTAATTTCTTAAAGACTAATGTATCGAACATATAAATTCCAAGGTAGTTTTCTAATTTATATATACCTTTCTCATCTAAACATTTTAATTCGTGTTTGATATACTTACATATTTCAACAGAATTTTTAGATCCCAGATCATAATTAAGACGTTGGCAATGCTCAATAAAAATATTTGTATATGGAATTGCAAGATAATTCAACCACAAATTATGCCGGTTATTAGTTTTTTCATCAAAATAATCAATGCAGCTTATAAAATTCAATGAATCTTCATATTTACTTGTTTTAGAGTTAGCCTCCACATTCTGAGAATTGTGATGCATATCAAAGATTGTTTTGATTATTCTATAAATGTGAACATCTAAAATCTTTTGATTCCAAATTTCGTTTCCAAAAATATTCATGAAAATTTCAGCTTCCTTTACACCATAGAGGGTTGAGATAATGGAAGTCATTATCGCTATTAATTCTTCGTGGGAAAACCATTCCTTATAAAGTTCCCAAGATAAAAAATGACCCTTTTTGCGACTCAAATTAGAAGAAACATAGTCGAGTCTTTCCATTACAGTTGCTTCCAACTTCAAAATGATTATTGATTTATCTAGTTTGTGTATCGATTGGTAATCACTAATTGCTTTCAGAAGGAACTCAGTGTCTAAATATTTACCGAGGATATTGAGTTTTTGAATAAGAGGTAGCACAACTTCTTTCCAAGTAATATTACTTGGTTCCATTTTTTAGAGAAAATAAATATTTTGAAATTAATCTAATAAATTTTCTCACTTTTGAATGCAAAGACGTGAAAGAAAATAAAAAATATAATCTATTCATTATTAAAAATTGAATTTAAAAATATTTAAAATTTCACAGAAATTTTTTGAATGGGAAGAAAAAAGATTTGATATATATACAGTGGACCCTCGGTTTGCGAGCATAATCCGTTCCAGAGCCATGCTCGTACTCCAAAACGCTCGTAGTGCGAAACTAATTTCTTATTTTTAATAATTGAAACTCGGGCAATTCTTGCTACGAACAATTGCAGTTTCCCACATTTTACATATTTACCGAATCTGATCTGAAAGGAGGGATCCCAGTGAATTTTCATCCATCACGATTACGGGCAACCATCACGAGTTGCTCGTAATGCGAAATTTCACTCGTAATCCGAGGTAAAAATTTTCAAAAAATTTTGCTCGTACTGCGAAAAGCTCGTACTCCAAGGTGCTCGTAAACCGAGGGTCCACTGTATATATTAATTATGGATTAAAAAAAAATTGTAAAATAAGTGTGTGAATATTTTGAAAACTAATAATAACGCTTATTTTTTTGACAATTATTCGTACCATGTGTAAAAAGATTTTTTTTCATATAAAAATTAATAAAAATAATCTATTAATATATATAGTCACGACCGTCTTTCCTCATCGGCCGCCTCTGTCACGGATGCGCGCGCATCTACCAAAAAAAAACTCCCTCGAGCCGGATTTGAACCAGCGACCTAAGGATCACCGCTTAATTACATCTACAGTCCTCCGCTCTGCCAACTGAGCTAACGAGGGATACAAACCGATGAATAAGTTTACCTTATAAAGTCAACTAATCCTATTTCTACACTATTTGTACTCATACCTAACTAATAAATTAAGATTTTGAACAAATACTTATATCATTTCTCACATATTAATATAGATATATTTATATTTTGAAAATAGAACAATCCAAATTTAAAATCATTAGATTAAAAAAAAAAAGGCAAATATTGGCAAATACATCTCTTATTCAATTCAATATATATGCCTTTTTATTATTACTATATATAGTCACGAGAGTCTTTCCTGATCAGTCAGTCATTGGCCGGCCGCCTCTGTCACGGATGCGCGCGCACAGGGAGGTCACGTGCTCGCCGGCAGCCAACGGGCGCGCGCCGCCGGCAGGGGGGGGGGCATTACGTCACTCAAGATCACCTACGCGCCAACGATGACACGTGATCGTAGCCGTCCAATAGGAGGGCGCCGGCCATCCGTGACAGAGGCGGCCTATGACTGATTGATTAGGATTAGGATATGCATTTATTCAAGGCGCCAATTTATCGGGTAAAACCCGGGCGTTGCCCGGGCCATTCGGCTAGTTTATATATATATACTAGCCGAATGACCCGGGCAACGCCCGGGTTTTACCCGACTGGACCCGGCTTCGCCTGGGTAGTGTTCGAGTGAGGTTTACTCATGAATGAATAGAGGCCCCAACTGTTTGTAAACTCAATGTAATTAATTTTCTTTCAGCAAAATGGAGATAAATTGCAAACAGCAATATCGAAAATGCTTGTAAAAAAATCTGAAATATAGGATCCATTTCACAAACACATCTAATTAATAGAGTGCTGTTTGGAGGAGTGGTCTAAACTGTTAATTTTTAAAAACCATGACCCGGGATCATCGAATGCAGATTCAGACACTTTGTTCTGAAAAAAAAAAATTGCCCCAATGGCTCCTGATTCTTGAAAAAGTCCAACCCCTCCAGTGAGTGCAAGTAACCAAACTGGGCTTTTATTCTTGATAAATTGAAAAAAAATCTAATGATTAGTGTGAATAAAGGAAAATGGTCGGCACAACCTGAAAATTTTACTTTGTCCACTTCACTCTCGGCTTTCCAAGAAGAAACAGCCAGAGCAAACATTTTAAAGGGCACCTAATCCGGCATTTACATATCTAAATAGTTAAGCAACTTTTATAAATGTAATATATTTCTGCAATATCGAATTACCTGGACTTGGAAGAATTTTGTATTAGTTATTGTTGCAGTTTTAGAAAAGTGTGGGAAATTGGATATTTTAACAAAAGAATACAATTTTTAAAATGGTATATAAAATAAAAAGGAAATTTGCATAATTTTCTAATAGTCAAGGGCAATTTTAAAAATACCAAAAAAGTAAGACCAAATAAAAAAAAATATCTATATATGTGTGATGTTTCAGTAACAGCATTGTTGCCATATAAAGACAAAATTACTGAATGTATTTAGTACCTTTGTCTGAAGATAGACAAAATGTAACTGAAACCACACATAATGTAATTATTTGTATTCGGTCTTGTTTCCTTTTTTTTTTTTTAATTATCCCTAGTACGCGTGGTACAGGCCATGATAACCATGGTGGGTAGGTAGCGACTGCTTTTACTGTAAGCGCACCACATGTCTACAAATGTGATACATTGCTACGAGCTAAATGCATTTTCACTATGGTGTGATTTCCACATGATGGATCTGTAGACACATTATAATCTCTCCAGAGCTTAAGGTAGCAAACAGTACTTTCACATTATATAAATATCAATGCCAAAAGCCAGAGTTATGATAGCATGTTGCAGTGTAATGTTGACCTGCAGGATGGGAAAAAGCAATATTATTTCCGGCTTTAATTTGAAAAGTATTATGAAACGTTAAAAATATAATCTAACTTTTGAAGCATGAAAAAATGCTAACTTGATGTGTATCAATTTAGTCTAAAAACAAACAGCATGTAAAAGTAAGCACCAATCGAAAGCATTTATTAGCTCTAACAGTGCTGCCCCCAGCGGTAAAAGACTGGAGCTAACGTTTCACGGGTTGGTAAAGTTTCTGTTAATATTACATTAACTTAACAATATTCCATGTCTTGCTAACACAAATTTTTAAAAATAATATGCATAAAAATAATGCAATTCTAAAAATCATAAATGAAGCATCATTAAATTAAATGGGAGAGAAATGGTGTTCCAAAATTTTTTTTTGTTGTGAAACTTTGACCTTTATATTTTTACAAATTCTTAATGTACACATAACCCAAACCAAATTGTCTATAAAATTCTGCAAACAAATATAATATTATAGAGGCATGAAAATACTAATGGTGTAAAAATCAAAACAGCAAAGTAATCCTGATAAATGCAATGAGCTATGATAAGGTGTGTTGCAGGCTAACAAAAACCTTAATTGAACCAGAAATGTTGATACCATAAAAAAAAACAATTTTCAAGAATAGAGTTATGTAAATGAATTAAAGTGAAAAAATTAAAATAAAATAAAGTAAAAAAAGCTTTATTGATGAAACTACAGTAGAGCAATAATGATAACAAATTATTCACAAATTATGTATTTACAAAAGTCAAGCTTCCCAAAATCATTATTCGAAGAAATCTCTTTCAAAATTGTCAAAATCTAGATCAAAGCCCCCTGATAAACAATATTGCGTGTTTTGCTAAAAGTAGAACTAAAGACAAATAATTTTTTAGGGCTGGAAACACGGGAGCATGCTACATAGAGTTGCCCATGCGAGAAACAGGGAGACTCAAGATGCACACCAACTACTTGCAATGTTTGACCCTGAGATTTATTAATTGTCATAGCAAAGGCAACCATAACTGGGAATTGCAAGCGTCTAAAATTAAAAGGCAGATCATTTGGAATAATAGGTATTCTAGGAATAAGGACCTCTTCCTCTCGAAAAGAGCCAGTTAAAATTCGAGCCTGGAGAACATTAGTGCCCAGAGTTGTAGTGTACCAGACAATTCTAGTGAATTCAAAAATTCAGGGGGATACGACACAGATTCATCAGGATCAACCATTGTATCAATTGATCTATAGATTTTGCTTTCACCCGGGATTGAATTTAATATTGTTTCATTTATTTCTAGCACACAGTGCTATTTTTGGGGGCTAAAATAGTGCGGGCACATAACCATTCTTCAGATAAATAGTTTACACCTATATTAGGGAAAACTTTTTCATACAGACTTTCTGAAGATTCCACCACTTGGCAAAAAGTATTTGAAAACTGGATATTACCCTCAGAATCAGTTTCTAGTTGACCTTCTCCTATCTTTAAGAGTTCGTCTGCAAATTGTGCAGCAGTGGTATCATTATGGAGTTGAACTCTCATGTTGACTGTGAGGTGCATTTTCACAATATGGCTCCAAAGATAAGAAGACTTTAAACAGGCATTCAGCTCATCAGCAGGTGTACCTCTAGTGACTACTGGAAGAGTCTGTCGGAAATCACCGGCCAAAAGCACTACTAAACCACCCATGGGTTGTGGATCATCACGGATATCTTGTAATGTCCGATCAAGGGCTTCCAAGGCAATTTTATGGGCCATGGTGCACTCATCCCAAACCAGCAACTTACAGCTACGTAAGAGTGAAGCTTTATCACTATTTTTTCGTATATTGCAAACAGCAGTCTGGCCCTCTGCAAAAGTCAGAGGTAATTTCAGCACTGAATGTGCAGTTCTTCCGCCCGCAAGCAATGTTGCAGCTATCCCTGAGGAAGCAAAAGCAATGGCAATATTTTGTTCCTTCCTAACCATTGCTAATAGAAGATTCAAAAGAAATGTTTTACCTGTTCCCCCCGGCGCATCTAAAAATATAATTATGGGTTGTGACAAATTAATTTTTGCTAAAACAGCATCAAAAACTCTTCTTTGTTCTGGCAAGAGTTTGGGCAGCATGAATGCAACATTGTCTTCAAGTTCTGCCGTATCATACGCAAGTTCTCTCAAAATGTCAGAATTGGTAACCACATTTCTCCTGGGTGCTCCTAAGCCAAATTCCTGCAGTTTCTTCCCACACATAGATACGATACGATCCTCAATGTTACACAATGTTTCATTATATATCAGATCATTATACCTGATGGAGGAATCGAGAAGCTGATAACGATGAAGAATATCACTTGCCATCTCATCTCTATAGGTAATCCATAACTGCTGAGGGTTCGAAATTGTGCACGTAGAAATTAATATGGCAAACAATTGCCTTACTCTTGTAGGAGCCTGACAAAGAACGGCCTCATCCATTGTGACAACCCAATGGTTATCATTCTCCAATAATCCAAGAGCTGCGCATGTTTCTCTAAATGTTTCGTATTGACTGCCATTAACAATCTTCAAATATGCGAAGGAAGTTGGTCCCTTGATGTTATGTAGTAACATACATAAACAAAAGCATTCAAAGTTACTGACATGCACAGCGTAAACCCGTCCAATAGTGTCTGATCTCTTCACTCCAGGCCGTCCTTCGACCAGCTTGCCTTGAACGCGCCTTCTCCATTCGTGGGCAGAAGAATTCCAAGTGTAGTATTGGGAAACATCTGGATAGAGCAGGGTCCTAGCAAAGGAATCAGTTTGGCATAATGAAAAAAATTCAGTCAGGGTTGTCCTTGGTGGATTACGCATTCGATGGGCAAGAGTGTTTTGATTGAAATATATCCGTTCTCCATTCTCAAGATGCACAGCTAAATGGATAACAGCTGGATGGCGTTGGTGTAAAGGGAAGCTGAGAAGACGCCAAACAGCTTCATTGCTGCTTATGTATCTGGCACACTGATACATTCTCACCTCATTTTGAGGGTCAGGACCTCTACCTTCTCTGCGTAAATTAATAATAGCTTGATCACTGCCCTTATTGACATATTTGCAAATATATTTTATTGCCTTAACAGAACTACAGTTCTCAACATTGATATGTGCACAAAACATCTTCGATAGCAATGGAGAATAAGGCACCACCCAACGATTGTCAATTGTGACCTCTTCGCGTCCACGTATTTTAACCTTTGCAGTAAAGCCACCTGCTTCAGGTGCGCGTCTCCTATATAAAGGATAATCATTCTCATTAGTCTGGGTTTCCAGCAAAAACTGTTTTGGATATTTTTTAAAACAGCTACTATTCTTCATACAGGGGGACACAGGGTTGTACTCACCGCAAGGCCCATGTATCATATTCTTAACCACAATGTTATACAATAGCGGGTCTTGAATAGGATCTGGAAACTCAGCACATATAACAGAGTCTATCTGAGTGGGACGGAGCTTATTTGCTAGCCAAACTAATATGTGAGCATGAGGAAGTCCCCTTTTCTGCCATTCAACAGAATACATCCACGCAACTGTTGCTCCATACAATTGGCCTTTTGTTAGAGCCCCAATAAATTTAACTAATTTTTACCGAAAAACCCGAGCTGTGATATCATGTCTATCCAGCTGTTTTTGTCCTGGTAGCAACGCTGCAGATAGCTCTTCCCAAGAGGGGTTACTTGTAAAAGTAAAAAAAAGATCTGGACGCCCAAATTTCCGAACATAACAAAAAGCATCCTGCGTATATTCTGCCAAATACCTGGGACTATTGACAAAACTTGATGGTAAAATGATCCTTTGACCCAAGCTATTAGGGTTAATATTAGCATCAGTTGACAGGGCATCGCGCAAATGAATATAACTCTCTGCACGCAAGTTTCTCTGGTGCAGCGTAATATAGCGCAAACGTTCACTTTCTACCTTAGCATACATATCGACCAGGAATTGATGAAAGAGCTGGCCAAATTGAACAATGACATTTGGACTATTTCGGCGAACCATAATAAAATAGCCATAAAAATCCATAGAAGACACTTTATTTGACAAAGGCTGTCTAGTGTTTGGGTCGATCTGAGGAATATGAAAAGAATATCCTTCTTGGCCTTTCCAGAAAATTAAAGGATATTGAAGGGCATCATAAAAGCGATGTGTGTCGCTGACATGTTGCAGCAAATTATCTCGCTGACGTAAAACAATGTCACGTGAGCCAAACTGATTACCAGCTAAGACAACCGCAACCTCATTAGCTGTAGGAGCATTATACCGTCTAGGATGTTGACCAGGAGGTGTCCGATCAGCATTTACAATAACTCTGTATGCATCACTGGGGAGATTTTCAAGTGCAGTTTTAAACTGTTGAACCAGTAGATTGTGTTGGTGCAACATGCGCTGTAAACCCTGTAAAATATTACGACGTACTCCCTGTATTTGCTGGCATCTTCGATCAGTCTGAATATCATCATCATCATCATTGCCCATAAAATAGATCTGAAGAAATCTACTTGGCTGATTCTCAGATGACATAAGTGAACCTATTTTGTGGTAGACCTGGCCTTGGATAGAAAATGTGGTTGGAAAAGTAACAGAGTGGGTTTGGTTTTCAGTTCCAAATGATGTCATTTGAAAGCAGGAATTATATTTGCGAATATTACGCAAAAAATGGACTGAATCAGAATTCTCTCCAGATAATAGGCTGCGAAGTGGCTCAGGAGGTAAGTCAATTAATGGCAAACGGACTTTCCCGTTTGAACAGCACATTCCAGAAGACTCATCTTTCCATCTTATGGCCCCACAAAACCTGCATGTAGTGTCCATCATCCCAAGGGAAATTAAAGGGTGCTTAAAGTATTCAACAGCAACAGAATAATTAAAACCTGCATTTTCCATAGAAGACCAAACGCTGCTGAAAAAATTATTTGTTCTAGTATTCCTCCGAGTAGAAGAATATATTTCTGAATGCGCCTGTAAGCGAGAATGGATGGGATCAGGTGTCTCTAACGACCGCACAGTGGCTTGACGCGCGGACTGTGCACGCAATCTTCGAATATTCTGTCCTCTGGTCTCGCGCAGTCTGTAAGCATGCTGAACCCTAGAGCTATTGGAACGCTGAGAAAGATTGCTTCTCCTATGGCTTGGCATACCTACAAACACAAAGCATTAGTAAAAATAAAAATAAGGATAACTGAAATATGTAAAACATCAAGGGCTGAGAATGAAGAAAAAAATTAAAAAATAGTGTATTAAAATAAGCTCGACTCATGACTAAGGCCAAAATAAAAAAATGCATAGAAATAATCTGAAAGGAGGGGGAAAATGCATAAAACTCAGTGAAAACGTAAAACAACTGATAAAAAAAATCAAATGGAAGAAGACGTAAAGAAAAAAGTATAATTTGCTGAAAAAATATGCACAATAAATATGAGTAGAACATATATAGATATATATGAGCAGCTACATATTATGAAGCAGATAAATATAAATACTACCTAAACAAATGACAGCAAAACAAAAACAAAAAAAAGACAATGGAAGAAGGCTTAAAAAAAAAGTCTAATTTGGTTGAAAAAACTGCCCAATAAATTGAGCCTATATAGATATATATGAGCAGCTACATATTATGAAACAGATAAATATAAATACTACCTAAACAAATGATAGCAAAACAAAAAAAAAAGACAAATGGAAGAAGGCCTAAAAAAAAGTCTAATTTGGTTGAAAAAACTGCCCAATAAATTGAGCCTACCCCTAAAAAAAGCAGTTATTAAAAATGCATAGAAGCTGCTTACAATATAAACGCTAATAAGTATAAAACTATTGCATGGAACAAACATATATAGTAAAATATATGTAGCAAGCTATACAGAAAAAAACATAATTTTTGCAATAAATATGAAAAAGAAAAAAATATAGAATGCACTGCTCTAAATCGAAAAATGATTATATGAATATATAATATAACATGAATATTCCTTATGAGAATCAAACAGTATACCTTATCTAAAAAAATGTAGTATCAATTAAATTATAAAAATATTTCTAAACAATAATCTAAATCGTAAATGAGTATATGAATATATAATATAAAATTTTAATATTCCTTATGAGAATCAAATAGTGTACCTTATCTAAAAAAACGTAGTATCAATTAATTTAGAAAAATATTTCTAAACAATAATATTTCCAAAGAGTTTAAATAAATATATATATCTAGCGGACGTACCCGGCTTCGCCCGGGTTTTACCCGAGTAAAGGTTTGTCTAACGAATCTCTCGATAAAGTGAACATTTTTTCCCGGTCCCTTGAAAAATACTCGATAAGTTGAATAAAATCAATATTAATTGGTTCCCTCGGTAATTGGAAGTTAAAGGAATAGTATCTTGCCTTGGAATTGTATCATTATTCTTGTATGGACGTACCCGGCTTCGCCCGGGTTTTACCCGAGTAAAGGTTTGTCTAACGAATCTCTCAATAAAGTGAAAATTTTTCCCGGTCCCTTGAAAAATACTCGATAAGTTGAAAAAAATCAATATTAATTGGTTCCCTCGGTAATTGGACGTTAAAGGAATAGTATCTTGCCTTGGAATTGTATCATTATTCTTGTCTCAAATAAATTGCTGTGTCATCCTGAATTTTGTCTTTCCTAATTTTCTACATTACAAAATCATCGTATCATCATGATAATATTTAGAGCAGATTGTTGAATTATAACAGATAAATTAGAATATTTATCTTGATTATTTTAAAGCGAAAAGTTATTTCAAAAATTTTATTTGCTAGAAACCTTCCCAGTACTATACTAAATAACTTCCCAAAGTTTCATGGCGTTCCAATGAGTGGTTTGGTCAGGCATAAAGGACAAACAGACCACACACACACACATACATTCATTTATATATATATAGATCTTACCTTTTGAATAATGCAGCGTCTAAACAAACAAAATAAGTGTAAAATTATTAACCAATCAAATTCGTCGCGACCAGTGCGGCGCCAAGCGGCAAAAGGCGGGACCTATCCATTTCTCAGTTAAATAATTTTAAAAAAAAACTACATTAACCTTTGTAGTTTTTTGAATAGCCTATATGTTAAACGAAATCTTCAGCTACCTACATGCGAAATTCCATAATGATTGAGTCAGTAGATTTTGCGTGATGCGATAACAAACATCGATTTCGCATTTCATTTTTATAGATATAAGGATGAATGTGTGTGTGTGTGTGTCCGTTATGCCTGACCAAACCACTAATTGGAACGCCATGAAACTTTAGGAAGTTATTTAGTATAGTGCTGGGAAGGTTTCTGAAAAATAATTTCCTGAATATCTTAAATATCCTTAGAATTATTTGCAGATTTGTAGATTTAACTCGCAAGCAGTGCCCCCATTGCGACGATGATAACAAGTTTTTTTATCTATAAGTTTTATTATCACTAAGTTTATTATCTTAAAGATTATTTATCAAAAGTAAGGTTTTCTACCTATTAATTTAGCACAAGTCAAAGTTAGTTATCGAGTATTTTTCAAGGGACCGGGATAAAATGTTCACTAGATAAAACGATGATTTTGTAATGTAGAAAATTAGAAAAGACAAAATTCAGGATGACACGGCAATTTATTTGAGATACAATTCCAAGGCAAGATACTATTCCTTTAACTTCCAATTACCGAGGAAACCATTTAATATTGATTTTATTCAACTTATCGAGTATTTTTCAAGGGACCGGGAAAAAATGTTCACTTTATCGAGAGATTCAAATTTACGAGTTTCAAATTATCAAAATATATCTTTTTTTTTAAATAAGTTTATAGAGAATTGTTTTAACAAATGTTCGTTAGACAAACCTTTACTTGGGTAAAACCCGGGCGAAGCCGGGTACGTCCGCTAGTATTATATATAAAAAAATGATGTACTGAAAAATTGTTAACGAAATTTTAAAGCGCATAAAATGTTTGCAAAGATCGGTAAATCAAAAAACATTAATAATATTTCTCCAATGCGCCCCGATTCTTGAAAAAGTCCAACACCACCATTGAGTGCAATAATAAACCGGCGGCACTGACCCATTTATAAGTACAAAAGTCGAACAGCTTTCTATATGTGTAAACATGTTTTAGAGTAAAATCAGTCACAAGCTACTACCAGACATGATTTCAATAGTCTACGTGTACTATGGAAGATAAAATATATGTCAGTCGGATATCAGAACCTATTTTAATGGATTCTATATCCATGGATACATATAAATAAACGCTAGAACTTATAAACCCGTTCCCATGAGGAGAGTAACAGTCAATCGCCGAAATTTTGTGAAATAAACAACTAGAAAACATTTAATTTAGATATATTATTTCACTATTTAATATGAACATTGCTCATCTAGGACTTTATTATTTTCTATTTATATATTTAATAAATATAGAGAGATATTGATATATATATATATATATATATATATATATATATATATATATATATATATATATATATATATATATATATATATATATATATATATATATATATATATATATATATATATATATAGTTACCCCTATCTATAGAACCACTTTTCGGGAGTCACCAAAATAGGGTGCTATAGAAAGGGGGGGCTATTGACAGTTCACTTTTAATGTGAATCTCGCATTGTACTACGTATTTCAAATCGGGCGCTATTTAGAGGGAGCACTATAGACAGGTTTAATTGTATATTCAGTCTCAAATGAGAGACCACCTAAATTTATGGCCAAACTGGTCTCTTCGAAAATGGTCAATAATCATATTCTAACTGAGAATAAAGACTATTTGGTTTGAGACCAATTCTGTTTCCCAGTGGCTGGTAAAGTCACGTTTTTAGACAGTCTATCGAGTAAGCCTCTACTGTAGCTACTTTTATTTACTGTTCTGCTCAAGACATGTCATTTTAACCTTTGTAGCTTTTCCCAATCCTGTATGCCTGTATATTATTTTATTGGAAAATTTATTGGATTCTTCTTACTAATTTGATTTTCGTTCGTGTAGCTTACCTTTTAAGAGATTATAACCAAAAAATCACAACTAAAATTGTTTCTAAAAAAAATAGCTTAGAATCATATCCATGGCCAAAATAGGTTATGTAGAAAAATTTACGTGTTTACGAGAAATGCTTAGGATTTTACTATTTACTACAGAAATATTTTTAAAATTTATAATAATCAGATGTTAATATATATTTGAATAGAGGTTACCAAGAAGGACCACCTAAATATTTGACTAAAATCATCCCTCTTGAGGTGTCTCTCATCAAAGATTCTATCTAGCATTAAATAAATTGATGAGACCACCTCTAGGAGAAGTCAATTTAACCTTCAGAATTTTAGGCAGCCTCTTAAGGAAAGGGGACTCTACAGTATTAAATTTGCACTACTGTTCTTCTCAAGACATTTTATCATTATAAATATGTCTCAACTCTGTCTATTCGTTTGATATTTTATTTGTAAAATCAATTCACTTCAATTTTTTGGTCAAGAGTGCTTGGAGCAACTGCAGTGTTTCAAAGAAAATGAGAGCAACTCCGCATCGACTCAGTATGACTACCAAAGTTCAGACTTGAGCCGCAAAGTAGGCTGTTTGTTAGAATTGGAATGGTCTATTTCTGTCCATATGGGGGAAACGCCTCATACAATCAGTCGTGGATATTAAACCGAGAATATAAATTCGTCCTGCTGGGAGAACACCCAAAATGGACCTGAAGACAGAAGATTGGACTTTAAGTTCAGTGGACTATAGATACGCTTTAGCTGCTATCTGCTCCACAGAGCACCAATACGCACATTGCTAGTGGCGAAAATAACAAAAGACCTTAGGAGAGATCCTCTCAAAAGCCTGTGTTAGGTACGCGGACACATTGGATTCAATGGCAATGAACTTGTAGACAGTGTAGCGTAAATTGCCCCTACTTCTAGTCTACCACACACATAATCCACTCTGCCTCGAACTCATGCTCGAAACCTAACACGCAAACCTGCTCTATCATCAACGACTGTATTATATTCCTAAGACCATTCGACCAGATCCGTCTGGAGAATGGCTGCCACTCTAAGCCATCTCATCATATTTCTATCAAATATCCGCCATGGAGAGCCCACCAACGCCATCCTCACAGGCCAAGGCCATGTACTGGCAGACATTACACATGAGCATCCCGAAACAGACCCTACCTGCATCCACTGTTCAGAAGAGCCACAGATAAATGATCACTTTCTCTTCATCTGTCCAGAATTCCTGAGACATAGAATGCAAACAGCTAACCTGTTTGGGCTTACCCACCTCATTCCTACATCTATGGCCAGCTTCCACACTCAAACTTACGCAATTCATCCTTTCATACTTCATCTCTAAGTTATGATTAATCGTTATTTCTCCCACACTCAAACTTAGCATGAAAATGCCTGGTCAACTGGGTCAACTCAACAATCAAACAGGACGCGAGTAAAAGAGCTCAACACTAATCCATATTAATGAGCTGGACTCCCCGGGTAGTTGGCGCTCTGCGCTCCAAGAACCTGGGTTATAAATAGCTTTCTATATCTCTCTCTCTTGAGTTGAGGCATCCATCATCTGTTAATGTCAATCATATGTAATCAATTTCTTCACGTGAACTTACATTAAATAGAGGTTAAAATATAATATGAATAAATATAATAATACAACACATAAACCGCTATAATTGTAATAGATATTAGTGGAGCTTTTGACAATACTTGGTGGCCTATGGTGATAAAAAGACTCGATAATGATAATATACCAGCATCAATAATAAATTTCATGAATTCCTACTTCACTAACTGGAAGATTTAGGTACTCTTCGAATGAATTCACCAAAAAACTAAGTAAAGGATTCGAAAGGAGGGCCCTTATCTCCGACAATTTGGAACATCATAATGAATGATCTATTAACCAACTTTCAAGAAACTATTAGAGACATTTTTGGATATTCAGATGATCTAAGGGTAATATATTGGAATACAGATATAACAAATCTTAAGATTACAATTTAAAATTCAATAGGAAAAATAAATGTGGTGAGAAAACAACAAACTTAAAATATCAAGACAGAAAACAAAGATTTTACATTTATTCAATTGTAAAAACGATGTAATTAACTTGCATTATAATCTTGTCAAACCAGTTGAAAACCTAAAAATACTAGGATTGCCTTTCAAGAATCATTGAAACAAGAACAAATTAGATTTTATACCTCACACACATCGTTATTGCAAAAACAACTAGATCTAGTGGATATCTTCTTGGTTCAATAAACAAATCGTGGGGGTTGGATAGTAGACAATCATTAACATTATATTAGACCTTATTTCGAAGCACCATAACTTATGGTTCAACAATCTGGCACCCATATATAAACACAAATTGGATTCACTACAGTATAAAATTCTTAAACACTGTTTACAAGCTTATAATACAACATCTTCGAATTGTACTTATGTTCTCGCAAGAATACCTAAAATTACGGATTTCATTATGTCAAACATACTTAAAGTTGAAATAGATTATAATAGAAATGATCCAGCAAAAAGAATGATAATATCCAACTTTATAAATGAAAAATACTATGAGGATTCTAAAGATAATTTCAGAGAATTTTTTGAAAACTCAAGATTACCCAAATTTATCCAGCCAAATTTTTATAATATACAATTTTTTATGGGGCATGGAGATTTAACACATACTTATACCGAATTGATTCTTCAATCTGCTTATGTGAACAAGATCACAACCCTGATCATATCTTAATCCGGTGCCCACTTGTTGCATATTTGAGAGCACAATGTCAAATGAACAGTTCTAGTTTAAGCCAAACGGTTTCCAGTAAAGAAGAATATAGAAAATTTAACAAATTCTGCAGACTCTATCCCAAATGCCATGGACCTGAATTACATTAAGAATTGATATTTATAGTTTTAATTAGTAGTTTTTTATTGCTGTTATTATTATTATTATTTATATATTCTATATTTGTGCCACTGGTTTAGTGGTTGTAATTCTAAATATATATTGAAGTTTTGATGATATGTGTGTAAATAACCTTTATTTCTTGTATAATATATTGCTATAAAATGTAAATTTAAATAACTTCTACTCTCTCTCTCTCTCTAAAACTATAAATAATTTGAATATATATGTTGAACTATTTACATAGAATATATTAAACATTTACATGCATATATCCACATAGAATATAGCGTGTGTTTTGATATAAATAAATAAACAAAACATATATTTTATTAATGAGCTTTATTCAGATTAAATTTAATAAGGTGTTGAGCTGGCTATCGTTCTAGACCCAATGATTTAACGGGTCATTCCTTCAGTTTATTTAATGAAACTTTTTTCAAAAACAGGGTAGATATATTTGTCATTCTCAACATTGATATGTTCCTGCTCTGTTAAATGGACGAGGGCATCTTGGAAAATCTTCTCATCCAAGGTAAAATATTTCTGTACTCGGCCTTGGACTTCTTTCAAGAGGATCTGGTAGGTGACGGGATGAGGATGGTGGGATTTGACCGACCTGACGATGGCAGCTTGGGTTGAAAGGGTCAGAGAACCTTGAAATTTTGGTTCTTCCATCTTAAAGTCAGGATGGGGAACATTCGAAGTCTTTTCCTTAGTTTTCATCTGCAAATTGATGCTAATATTGGATAATTCACACAGAACTTTAGTGTTCAACTTTAGAAGTCCTACTTCAACCAGCCCTTGAACCGCTTTCGCCAGAGTATCTTTATCAATTAAAGTTAGTTCTTGAAGTTTCAAGAAATATAGAGAATCCGTTTCCTGAAATTGAAGCAATGTCACAGCCTGGATAGGTTTCATGATAACTTGTTGGTCAGCTCTGTAACCAAGACTCATTTCTACAGAACCGTGGAATGAAAGGAATTGTAGTTTTTTAGAATTGCCATTAAGGTTGGAAAAATTTATATAGAGCTTTGAATAGAGAACTTTGCTATTCTTCAATTCTTCTGGTAGATTCATACTGTCTAGAAAAGACTCGTTTTCAAAAGAGAAAATATCATATTTATATACTTCAGTTTTCATAGAGACACACGATGATTCTTTTTTAAATATTCTCGAATATTTGAAATTAATCTTCTTGCTTGCTTCAATATCTTTGATAGCCTGGAACACCTTTCTAAATCCGTATTTGGTTATTTCCATTATTTTAGCTAATATCTTTTCCTCAATCATAATAGAAATTTTTGAAGCAGTTTTCCTCAATCGTTTGATTAAAGACTTGACATACTCGTCTTCCAATTCTTCAAGGTGATTAGTTAAATATCCTAGCGTTTCAAAAAGGGTGGTGTTCAAATGTTTATTCAGTTTTTCATCATTTTTCCGATCAGTCCACATATTTTGAATGACTGAATTAATTGATGACACCAATATTTCGATAAAGGATGTTTTTCTATATATACAGAGTGTATATAGACTTTCTAAATAGGTTTCCAATAAGATTTTTGCAAATTTATATTTCAAACTATTAACTTTTACCTTTTTCCTATACGTTACAGTAGCATTTACCATTGGTAAAAAATTCAATTTCGATCCTGAATACGTTTCCATAAAAGTTTCAACCAATCTTTTTACAAAATGATTTTTCAAATATCCACTACCTAGTTGGTAATAGACATCAAAATATTTTTCAATCAATTTCTGAATTAGCTCAGGCCTCTCTGTCCCCGAAATTAACTTCTCAAAGACTAATGTATCGAACATATAAATTCCAAGGGAGTTTTCTAATTTATATACATCTTTCTCATCAAAGTTTTTTAATTCATGTTTGATATACTTACATATTTCAACAGGATTATTTGATCCCAGAATATCATAATTTAGACTTCGGCAATGCTTGATAAAAATATTCGTATATGGAATTGCAAGATAATTCAAACACGATTTATAACACCCGTTAGTTATTTCATCAAAATTATGAAAGTAGGAAATAAATAATGATGAAGCTTCTTTTAAATGTCTTCTGTAGTTTGATAACATATTTTTTAAAACTGTGATGCAGATCAAAGAGTTTTTCGATTTTTCTATTATTGTGATCATCTAATATTTTTTGTTTCGAAGTTAGGTCTCCAAAATTATCCATGAAAGTTTTAGCTTCTTCTACACCATAGAGGGTTGAGATAATGGAAGTCATTTTCAGTACTCCAGGTTGGAATGCCATCCATGAAAAATATAAGGGAAAAGAAAACCTATGGCCGTTTCTGCAACTCAAATCAGAAGTAAAATTTACATAGATTCCCATTACATTTGCCTTCAACTTCGAAATGATTATTGATTTATCGAGTTTGTGTTTCGATTGGTAATCGCTAATTGCCTTCAGAAGCATCTCAGTTTTAGAAATTTCCTCGGTGATATAGAACTCTTGAATAATAGGTAGCACCTCTTCATTCCATATATTGATTAGATCCATTTTTGAGGAAAATAAATAATTTGAAATTAATTTAATAATTTTTTTTTATAATTTGAATACAAAGACGTAAAAATATTGATTGAAATATATTCTATTCATTATTTAAAAAATGAATATGCGTTCCAGGAATCTGGGTTATAAATATCTCTCTTTCTATAAAGATATAGAGTTAAACCTGTCTATAGCGCCCCCTCTAGATAGCGCCTCCCTCTCTATAGCGCCCGATTTTAAATACGTAGTACGATGCGATTTACATTAAAAGTGATCTGTCTATAGCACCCCCTCTCTATAGTACCCTATTTTGGTGAGTCCCAAGAGGGGGCGTTATAGACAGATTTAGCTGTAATTATTTTAAAATTAATTCTTTAATAATATATATGTGGTAACCGAGAGATTTAATCCTGTAGTAACCGAGAGAGACAGTCAGGGTGTGGAGAGTTTTCCAGTACCTCTCTGCACCTTGGAAGACTTTTAACAGTGCTCACGGATTACAGGCAGTCGTTGTCGAGGCAGAGTGGAAGACTTGGGAATGTCCACACAGAACAGAAGGGACACAGTTGTACTAGGAATGTTCAGTGAACAGATAGGGGTCAAGCTAGCAGCAAAAGATGGAGATTTAATAAGAGTTCTTACTGGTCTACATGGTCGATGAGGTGGACTTTGAAGACAACTGACGAGGGCTACCGCGGATGGTAAAGTGACTATACATCTCCGGGTTTGCGGAGGTTTATATATGTTCCGATGAGGAAGTCCTGGCCCTTCAGCGGAGGCAATAAGGGCGTATATCACGGAAGAGATGTTTTGTACACTCTTAACGATTTGAGTGAAAGTTTGCTTCGTTTATTTAACGAATATTTGATTTAAAAAAAAATAGTTTTCGAGAAAACATCCACCCTCTACTTAATAAATTCTTATAAAGATAAATTAAGGTTTTTGTAACTTTTATTTAATAACCCTCTAAAAATAATTAGCTTTTTTTGCTGTATTTATACTAATACCAAAAAAAGGCTGTCACGCAAAAACCATGGGTGATGGAAAATTTCTGATTAGATTTTTGAGCTCAGCATGAAAAGTTACACTAGAAACACCATCAGGTTCTCTTGGGTAAAAATGTTGTTGACCAGTGTTATTACTCATGAGTATTCCAATTAATCTACAGTTAAACCTGTCTATAGAGCTCCTTCTAAATAGCCGCTCCCTCTCTATAGCGCCCGATTTTAAATACGTAGTACGATGCGATTCACATTAAAAGTGACCTGTCTATAGCACCCCCTCTCTATAGTACCCTATTTTGGGGGCGCTATAGACAGGTTTAACTGTATAATTAAAATTATCATCATCACTTCGTTTTTTATTCTAATTTTTTTCAATTATTTCACCTCTTAGAGTGGTAATAAACTATATGATTATAATGAACAATATTTGTTAAAATATTTTTATGGGGAAACCTTCAATTATAAAGAAACCAAGCGAAACCGGATATTTTTTTGTAAAAAATATATATATAGTCAAACCTGTCTATAGCGCCCCCCTCTAAATAGCGCCTCCCTCTCTATAGCGCCCGATTTTAAATACGTATAACGATGCGATTTACATTAAAAGTGACTTGTCTATAGCACCCCATCTCTATAGCACCCTATTTTGGTGAGTCCCAAGAGGGGGCGCTAAAGACAGGTTCCAAAATTAGAAACTATTTTAAAAGCGTAAGATTTTTTCATCATATTATAGACAGGTTTAACTGTATTTTGATTTAAATAATATCATTTTATTTTATACTATACACTCGAATAAATTCCTGGCATTACTCAGGTTATAAGGACTTTTAAGATAAATAATTTTATAGGTAAATAGTTATAATTTTTTTTTTACAAATAATTATTTTGGTCAAACATTCATTCCAGAGAATCTTGACATATTTTGAAATATCTTTGAAGTTATTATGATGATCCTCGGTCATGTAACTTACCTTTTATGACATTGTTACCAAACACACATAGTTCAATTATATCATACTATTCTGATCAAAAAGTTTCAAACTTTGCTCCTAAGTTTAAAAAACTTTATTATTCTACCAAATTCAAATTGTCCCCGTTGGCCGCGATGCACTTCAGCCACCTTTTTTTCCAGTCGGCAAAACACCTCTGGTAGTCTGTTTTCGGATTGGCCTTCTTCAATTCCACTTTGATCTCTTCTATGCTATGAAATTTCCCACCCTTTAACTTTTTTGAGCTTTCCAAAAAGGAAGAAGTCGCAGGGGCCCAAATCGGGACTGTAGGGGGGTTGGGGGAACACAGAGGTTCAGTGGTCCTGCAGGAACTTCGAGATTTTGAGGGCTGTGTGCGCCGGCGCGTTATCGTGGTGGAGGATCCACGACTTGCTCCTCCACAGCTCCAGGCGTTTCTGCCTAATCGCTTCCCTCGATCGCCTCAAAACTCCCAGGTAGGAGTCAGCAGTTATTGTAGAGCCTTGTTGTTGAAATTCATGATGAACGATGCCCTGGTAGTCGAAGAACACCGTCAACATGACCTTGACTTTGCTGGGAGCCTTTCTCGCTTTCTTTGTTCTCGGCTCATTTTTGAAGCGCCCCTCTGATGCCTGTTGGGTAGTTTCCGAATCAAAGCCGTAAATCCATGTTTCGTCTCCAGTAATGACCCTCTTCAGCAATTCGGGGTCGTCGGTTGTCGCTTCGAGATTGAGACTGGCCGTTTCTTTCCGGGTGTTCTTTTGATCAAAAGTCAAATCTTTGGGAACGAGAACGGCGTTGAGTCTTCTCACTCCCAAAATGTCCTTCATTATCGATTGAGTCGACTCGAATGATATCCCTGCTTCTTCGGCGACCTCCCTGACAGTTATTCGTCGGTCTTCACGCACCAGTTCCAACACCTTGTCCACTTTTTCAGGCGTGGTTGATGTGGACGGTCTCCCGGAACGCTCGTTGTCGGCGGTCTCTTCCCGACCCTCCTTGAAGCGCTTGTACCACTCGAAAACTCGTCTTCGACTCATGACAGCATCCCCATAGGCTGTTTGCAACATTCAAAAAATGTCGGCACTCTTGAATCCGTTTTTCACACAGAACTTGATGCAAATTCGTTGATCCTCCATTTCGGTGACTAACGAAATCGAAGCACGGGCGAAATGGCTTCACTTCGTACAGCCGCTGCTCGCGCTGTTGTGGCGCGTGATTTTTTAAAATTGGCAGGTCTCCAAGCCAAGGACGACGCTTGCGTTTGCCACAAACCGGGAGGAAATACATTGAGCTTCCAGGATTTTATGAGCAAAGTGTCGAAACATTTTGATCAGAGTAGTATATCATCATAAATATTTGCATAGTCATCACCCCTTACCATGCTTGTAAATTACCACTTGAAAAATCATTTTGACCCATTTTGCAATATATAGGTTTAATTAATTGATAATTCTTTTTAATTAAGCTTTTGGAATACTTGTCTTCTCTACAGTGACAATATTATTGAAATCAATATAAGAGTGTTGAGTAGAGCAATTCGTTATTGTATCAATTAAAAAAAAAAAAGATTTACAATATTATATAAATATAAATCAACACGTATTTTTGTTAATGAGCTTTATTAGAATTAGATTTAATAAGTTTTTAGCTGGCTATCGTTCTAGACCCAGTGGTTTAACGGTTCGCTCCTTCAGTTTATTTGATGAAACTTGTTTAAAAAACAGGGTATTTATATTTGTCATTCTCAACATTGATATGTTCCCGCTCTGTTAAATGGGCGAGGGCAACTTGGAAAATCTTCTCATCCAAGGTAAAATATTTCTGTACTCGGCCTTGGACTTCTTCCAAAAGAATCTGGTAGGTGACAGGATGAGGATGGTGGGATTTGACCGACCTGACGATGGCAGCTTGGGTTGAAAGGTTCAGAGAACCTTGAAATTTAGGTTCTTCCATCTTAAAGTCAGGTAGAGGAACATTCAAGATCTTTTCCTTAGTTTTCATTTGCAAATTGATGCTAATATTGGATTTTTCACACAGAACTTTAGTGTTCAACTTTAGAAGTCCTACTTCAACCAGCCCTTGAACCGCTTTCGCCAAAGTAACTTTGTCAATCAAAGTTAATTCTTGAAGTTTCAATAAATCTATAGAATCAGTTTCCTGGAATTGAAGCAATGTCACAGCCTGGATAGGTTTCATAATAACTTGTTGTTCAGCTCTGTAACCAAGACTCATTTCTACAGAACCGTGGAATGAAAGGAATTGTAGTTTTTTCGATTTGCCATTAAGGTTGGAAAAATTTAAATAGAGCTTTGAATAGAGATCTTTGCTATTCTTCAATTCTTCTGGTAGATTCATACTGTCCAGAAAAGACTCGCTTTTAAAGGATATAAGATCATATTTATATACTTCAGTTTTCATAGAGACACACGATGGTTCTTTATTAAATATTCTCGAATATTTGATATTAATCTTCTTGCTTGCTTCAATATCTTTCATAACCTGGAACACCTTTCTAAAAACCGTATTTGGTTATATCCATCATTTTAGCTAATATTTTTGCTTCAAGCGTAATAGAAATTTTTGAAGCAGTTTTCCTCAACCTTTTGACTAAAGACTTGACATACTCATCCTCCAATTCTTCAAGGTGATTAGTTAAATATCCTAGAGTTTCAAAAATGGTGCTCTTCAAATGTTTTTTCCGTTTTTCATCATTTTCCCAATCAGTCCACATATTTTGAATGACTAAATCAATTGATGACACCAATATTTCAATAAAGGAGGTTTTTCTATATATACAGTTTGTATATAAACTTTCTAAATAGGTTTCCATTAATATTTTTGCAAATTTATATTTCAGACCATTAACCTTTACCCCATTCATATATGTTACAGTAGCATTTACCATTGGTAAAAAATTGAATTCCGATCCTAAATACGTTTCCATAAATGTTGCTACCAATTTATTAACAAAATGATTTTTCAAATATTCACTACCTAGTTCGTAATAGACACCAAAATATATTTTCATCAATTTCTGAGTTGGCTTAGGCCTCTCTGTTCCCGAAATTAACTTGTCGATGACTAATGTATCGAACATATAGATTCCAAGGCAGTTTTCTAATTTATATACATCTTTCGCATCAAAGCTTTTTAATTCGTGTTTTATATACTTACATATTTCAACAGGATTTTTTGATACCAGAAGATCATAATTAAGACGTTGGCAATGCTCGATAAAAATATTTGTATATGGAATTGCAAGATAATTCAACCACGAATTATAACGGTTATTAGTTTTTATATCAAAATAATAAATGTGGGATATAAATCTCGATGAATCATTTTTTACACTTGCTATATAGTTAGCCTCCTTATTCTGAGAATCGTGATGCATATCAAAGATTGTTTTGATTATTCTATAAATATGAACATCTAATATCTTTTGTTTCCAAATTTCGTTTCTAAAAATATTCATGAATTGTTCAGCTTCCTCTACACCATAGAGTGTTGAGATAATGGAAGTCATTTTCTTTATTACAACTTTGTGTGAATTCCATTCGATATAAAATGTCAACAATAAAATATGACCCTTTCTGCGACTCAAATTAGAAGAAACATTGTCGAGGCTTTCCATTACAGTTGCCTCCAACTTCGAAATGATTATTGATTTATCGAATTTGTGTTCCGATTGGTAATCTCTAATTGCCTTCAGAAGCATCTCAGTTTTAGAAAAATCACTTGGGATATTGAGTTCTCGAATAATAGGTAGCACCCCTTCATTCCACATATTATTTAGATTCATTTTTGAGAGAAAATAAATATTTTGAAATCAATTTAATAATTTTTCTCACTTTCGAATGCAGAGGCTTAAAAGAAAATGAGAAATATATAATATTTTCATCATCAAAAATTTAAGTTTAAAATAATTATATATTCACAGAGAGATATATTTATTTTCCAGGTTCCTGGAGCGCACTACGCCAACTATGTATATACCAGTTGATTAAAAAAGGCATATATTGGATCAAAATGCTATTTATTTTACCAATATTTCAGTTGGTTGAATGTCAACCTTTTTGCAAGGTATTAATAACATATTAATGTGTGTCAACAACAAACTCAGCGCCACATAACTTTAATAGAATTAAACTTAAAAAATATTTTTTTATTATATTCAATGAGGAGGAAAAAATATTTGATATATTTATATATTATGGACAAAATAAATATTGTCAATTAAAGATGTGAATATTTAGAAAATTAACAATATAGCCTATTTTATATTTACAAGTATTTTACTATGTGTAAAAAGATTTTTTCATGTTAAAATAAAATAAAAATAACATTATATATAAAATAAATGATGTGCTAAAAATTTTTATCGAAAACATAAAGCGCATAAAATATTTGCAAAGTTGGTTAAATAAAAAAAAACATTAATAATATATTTTAAAATAATATTGTGAAATTTGAAATAAATTATCAATTGAAAATGAGAAAATATTTTTTCAAAATGATATCATACAAATAAAATCTTTGAAGACATTGAATATATATATTATAAGCGTGATTGCATTTTAAATAAACGACAACTTTTAACAAAGACATAAAAGGAAAAATGCGTTTTTAAGTATTAAAGCATTTTAATGTCCATAAAATGAATATATATATAAAATTTTCAACCCATTGAATATATAAACAAAAATATTTTTTAAACTTAATTCTATTGACGTTATGTGGCGCTGTGTTTGTTGTTGACACACTATGTACATATACATATACATATACCTTGATAAAGGTTGGCGTTCAGCCATCTGAAATATTGGTAAAATAAATGATATTTCGATCCAAAATATGCCTTTTTAAATAAAAACATTTTTACGTTCTTCTAAATGTGTATGTATGTATCTGTCACTTGAAGAACCTGGGTTATAAATATATCTTTATCTATAATCTTCTTTTATATAAAAGACAATGTCTGTCGTCTGTTTCACGAAAAAAAAACTACTGAACCAATTGGTACCAAATTTTGTATGTCGCTTTTTAAAAACCTGAGGAAAAATTTCGTCTACATTTTGATTATTATTTTTGCCTTTTTTTTTTTCATTTGAATTACTTTTTTTTACGCGGAGTAAATACGAGGCGAAATAACAACACCAGGCCAATTAAGCGACCAATGAGCGTTCTGCATTTTTTTCTTTTTTTTTTTTCAAGTTGATTGCGTTCTTTTTTTTTAATATCATTTTATTTACTTTTTTTTACAAAAGTATTGAGTATTGAGAGAGAAATTTTTATTACTAACAAAGTTACGGTAAGTGCACACAATGCAATTTCGAAAAAAAAAACTTCATAAAATTAGCGTTACTGTATATACAATTCTTTCATTGGCCTTGTAGAACGAGAAGGTTGTACGCGTGCTAGCATGTTTTAGTGAAAAACACAAACATCCTCGATAAAGAGAGGCGAGTTGCCCCTCGAAATATTGGAACAATAAAATAATTATAAATCCAATATATGCATCTTTTTTAAATACAGTAGAACTTGGATAATTCGAACTTCTTTAATTCGAAAACCTCTTTAATTCGAATATTTATCTTGGTCCCTAGAATTTCCTATAAATAGAATTTACGTTTTTAATTCGAATTTTTGGATAATTCGAATTTTTTTATGGTCCCTTGGGGTTCGAATTATCCAAGTTCGACTATATATAGCCGACTATATATTAGCCGAATGACCCGGGCAACGCCCGGGCTTTACCCGATTAAATGTTTTTATTCAAATACTATTCGTTACAATTATAAATTGTCGCCGTGGATGTCACTCTTGTGAAACGTCCCGCTCCAAACTGTGTCTGAGAAGCGATATTTTTCTAGAAAGATGATCTGGCTTTTGTTTTCTGCTCGAATGAATGTTTTTCTGTTAGAATTTTGTTCCTGCGTACAAAATAATGATCTGGTTTCACCCGTGGTCTCTGCTTTTAGGAATTTTTCCCGATATAATTTTGTATCTGATAATCAAACATGATACAGCAATATCGTCATCATCATTTTCTGACTAAAAATATATATTTTCAATAATTGATTTATATATTTTTAAAAATAGCCTATCGTCTTCCCCGTATTTTTTACCTATGTATGGAAATTTTGGTTTGAATTAGTGAACTACTGCGAATTTCTATACCGGACATACAAACAAACATACAAACATTAATTTATATATATATAGATATAATTTCTTCGATCCACAGGAACCTGTATTATAAATATCTCTCTATTTATAAATATATGATTATATTTTAAGATTAATTCTTCAATAATAATTTTTTTTCTGTTTTTTGATCGTTGACAGTTCATGTCATTTACCTTCGTTGGTATTATACAAGAACACAGTTCTATTATATATTGTAAAACTTATGACAAGATATCCAAGAAGTTAAGATTCCAGAGTAGAGTTGAAGTTCAACCATCTTCCCCCAACTTTATTCTGGAATCTTGGACATCCATTTTTACAATATGGTATATGTGATGTTCCTCTCTCTCTTCGATTAAATAAATAAATATGCTTTACCAAATTAAGAAACAAATTTTAATTATATATCTTTCTAATGTTAAACATACACTTTTTAATATATTCATAACAACAACAATAATTACAGTGCTGTCAAATCCAAACAATCAAAAATAAATTAAATAAACAGAATATTTTATAATATTATTATAAGGTATATTACAGTATATAATAGACCTTTGTTCTTGTATAATGCCAAAAACGAATTCGTGTAAGGGAGGAGACAGAGTCTGGTCATATCTGAGGTGAGTTGCCTCCTGAGCGTGTGGATGATCCTACAAGACGGTACCAGAAAAGCGTGCCCGATCTGGACGGGACCCGATCGTAGACAAGGAGGATCCTTCTGATGGCATATATTTGAGACCATCTAAGTATACCTAATTCTCAATTCCATTAACAGCTCCTGGCAATAAAGTATAACGCACTAAGCTATATCTACAACGAACCTACATTGAACCTAGTACGCATACAACGACCTCTGAAAAGCGTCGTAACAATATTATTTACACTGAGTTGTATTTCGGAAACTTTTTATTGATTATTTGAATACTAGATCATTAACCCGTTCTATGACTGGTCTAGAACGACAGCCAGCTCTGAATTTCATTAAAGTTTTATCTTAAGCTAAATAATAAAGTATAGCACACTTTAACACATGGCTAAGGAAAATTATAAGAATAATTAAACTCAAAATATGTCGACGTAAAAAAAATCTAACTTCTTCACACCACTAAAATCTTCTTTAACATAATCAGGAGATCAAGCTCCATATTCCTTCTATGTAAAATATGTAAATAAGATTATATAAAAGGGCCTACCTGTATCAGTAAAGAAAAAAAAACAAATTTTTTTCTTAATATATTTCGAGAGATTGCTCCCTCTTTATCAATTTATTGCACAGTGAATTTAATTTACAAATTATTGTACATCATATGAAAACAAATTTGTCATTGGTCAAAAATAATTATCGAAAAAAAATAATTTGACCAATGACAAATTTATTTTCATATGATGTACAATAATTTGTAAATTAAATTCACTGTGCAATAAATTGATAAAGAGGGAGCAATCTCTCGAAATATTTTAAGAAAAAAAAATTGTTTTTTTCTTTACAGATCCAGGTACGCCCTTTTATATAATCTTAATTAATGGATCGCCTTTTGACTCAAAATATGTAAATAAGTTTGATAATCTGTGGCGACCGCACTTTGCTTCAGCTAACTGGGACAAAGCTTCAAAACACATACGGGCAGAAAAATGGCGGCCCCACTATGCCTCGGCAAGCACGTGTTGGGAGAACAGGTCACTAAGCATGCGCGGGGGTCATCCGGAACTTTCTAGCGACTGGCGCTTCCGAAACTTGATCTGGCACTCACGCGGTAAACATCTAGGCTAGCTCCAACGGCCGTTACTTCAACCGTTGTTTCTTTTCTATTTTTATATTTCTGGCTTCAAATAAATTAATTTTAATTATAATTTTATCAGCGGCCTTTCCACAAGCCACACCAACACATCACGCAACAACCATCCTACAAATTCATATAATATATATACTGAAATTTTGCAGGTGTTTTGTCTTCTGTCTCAAAATTAATTCACAATATTTGTTCTCCTGGAATTTTCTGCAATATTGCATAGTCATTTGTTTTTATTTTTATCGGAATAATATTTTATGGGACAATCTTGAAACTCTCTTTTTTCCACATTATTTATTTGGACCTCGGACTTTCCTTTCTGGTCTCACGGGTTCTTGCTTCTAGATCCTGACTTCTGTATGCATCCATATCACTCCCCCCTCGACTGCTTATAACAACTGCACATCTATTTAATGCATCTCTCGAGAGGCGCGGACGCGCACGCGTGCTCCCGCTTACCCCGCCGGCCTGGCGTGTTCTTTAACGTTCTTTTCTTAACCCTAAAAGAATGTATTTTAATTATTTTTCTAATTGAACAAATATGATTGAAATTGTCAACCCTTTTGGGTTATTGGCGGAAAGCTCAAATCAAGATCTTTCGACTGGTGTAAGTCAAATCCAGAAAGATCAAGAAATGGCCGAGTTATCGGCGGATAAAGGAAATTTAATAAAAAATTAAAAAAATTCAAATATTGATACCAAGCGAGAATATTTGATTATTTCCGCTGTAATAAATGAAAAATATGCAATTTGGGCCGATCGGGTAGATGCCTCGGAAATGGAGTTTACCTCCGTAGGCAATAAAGAACCTAAAGGCTTTAAGAGGAAAGGTGATTCCCTAGATAAGCCTGTGAAGATACCAAAGGATGATACCACCGCAGTAAGGCCGCCTCAACCACCAAGGAAGGCGACAAGAGACCCTGTGACGCTAGTTCAGAACAGTCGACAGAAGCAGGCGCTGAGCAAAGCAAGATCGGCAGCAGATTCTTTTGATCAATGCTGCTATGTTGAATACTGCTTGGATTTCGGTCCTGTGCAGTATATCCAGGTTCTGGAGGAGATTCTGGGAAGGGGCGCCGTCTTCCAGCTGATGAAGATGTCAGGCCAGGTTCTGCTCAGGCTGGAGAGCACCGAGAAGGCGGAGCGCCTATCAGAGGAGGGCCTCACCATTGGAAACACCCTCCTCAAAGTGTTCCCCTACAGGAAATGCACGGAGAAAATAGTGGTTGGGAACCTTCCAATTGCTATAAGAGATGAAGACATCGTCGTGGCGCTGCGGGCCTACTGCAGGGTTTTCTCCCTGACCTATGAGGTAGTGGCGAGTGGTGGCTACACCTGGACCACCGGCAACAGAGAGGCCTTAATCCTTCTAAATGAAGGATTGAAACTCCATCAGCTCCCTGTAAAACTGGTGATCGTCTCGAAAGGCGAATTGACGCCTGCCTACATCACCTATGGCGTTAGGTGTAGCAAATGCCACCGTCAAGGGCATCAGCAAGCTACATGCCTCTTGAGGATCAATGGTGGACGTCATCAGGACACCCGGAAGGGCCCGGTGTCGAAGCCTCCCTCCTCCAAGCCCTCTAACAACTCCGCCCCAACAGCTGCGGAATCATCTGCACCCATCAAGCAGACCCCCTCAACATCCTCCAGCCCTGCTGCACCTTCGTCCGGGGCGAACATCCCTGTCCGTCCCTAAGAGACTTCAACTCCTGAGCCTCCTGTTCCGGCGCCGAGCACCAGCGAATTGACATCACGACCAGCGCCCTCCTTGACCATTACTGAGCCAACAGCGGCTCCTGCTATTCCATGACCCAAATCAAGCTGCCCTCTCAGGAGAAGGAGCTCGAGGATCAGGTAGAGACGATTTTTACCGAATAGAACGATTACTCCTTCCTAGGCCCCCTATATGTGAAAATATTTAGGGACGACATCATGTGCGCAGTTCTATACCGCCCTGAGAGGAAGGATGTCCTCGAGATACTCTCGCCTGAACACAAGAAAATTCTGTGAGAATTCCTCAACATTGCCATTGAGCATGTTGGGGACAAAAACTACACAATAAGCAAAGTCCACACTCAGGGCGGCTTGTAGCATCTGATCCCGACGTCCCTTCAGAGAAGTCTGGTGTGAATATTTTCTATTTTTATTACAACAACAAAGTATTTTTCTGTAAATTTATTATTTTTCTATTGACTAGGAGTCAATGAAGTTGTTAATTGTCATTGTCTCTCTCTTGATGTGACAACCAGGATTCCTGGAGCCACGTACTAGAGTCGTCAACTATCCGGACTGATCTTTAGACTTCACGTCTACTGGTGGCAGCAGACATTCAGTTTACCAGATGTATTGTATTTGGGAATGTTCTGTAGGTCTTCAGGGGTAAATACTTATTCCTAGAAGAGGCTCTTTGGAACCTATGAAGATGGTAGGCGAGATATTTAATACATTTTGACTATGCACCATTTATTTAAGTAACCCAGGTTTCTGGTGCGACAGAAGTCGCCTAGTTTTCAATCACAATCAGGAGACCAAACGTAGTTTTCAATAATTTTAAAGCTTTGTCCTTAGTCCAGAAGGCAGTCTTCCTTAAATCTCAAATAATAATGGACAATATGTAAATAAGAGGAATCGCCGCATATAACTTTGCTAAGAAGAGACCAATGGTAAAAGCGACGAGTTTCTTTATTGAAGATGTTAGCCACGACCAAGGATCGAATCCTGCATTGAATCCTGATTTTTTTTTCTTTTTTAAATTAAAAAAAAGTATGCAATGCGGGAAGCAATCCAGGGTCTTCGCACTTGAAAACCAAAGAGGTTAGCTTGGCCAGTTTTCGGACAATAACTTCCTTTAACAGGCTGTAATACGAATACTATACTTGTATTACAGTCTGTTGAAATACGTTATTGTCCGAAATCTTGTTCTTGTCCCTTGTTCCAAAATCACTTTATTATGTACCGCTCAAAAGGAGAAACCTAGTTTATGATATTTACAACAATGAATAATATGTGAAGGTTATTCACATATTAAACAAAATGTTAACGCAGGAGTTAATCCCGGTTCATGGCTGTCGGGAATCGAGGGTGTTACCCACTCGTCCACCTACTTGTCTTAAGTCTGAAAGCTCGTCGAAAGCTCATACCTTTTCAATCAATAAAATTCGTCGCTTTTGGTCTTTCTTAGACAATATTTGAGTGTAACCTCCTGATGTATAAACGAACCAATTCTCCGAGAACTCACCCTTTAGCATGCCATCTACAATTGTCCATGAAAGGAACAGGTAGATCTGATATTAACTCCGCAGGATTAAATTGATTTGCCATTAAATTAGTAAATAACATATTGTATATATTTGTTATTTATTGATTTAATTTAACCCGTATCTACCTCTATACATCTTAATACAAAGCAATGGCCTTGTTCTTATTGTTTGCGGAAGATCATTGCTCGATACAAATATTTAAATGTAATTCTACAATTAAGAAAGCTTATGTCTATAGTTTACTTAAATACCATTTCTAATTATCCACCCTTTAGTATAGCATATAAAAGCAGAATGATCCAATACAGAATTAGAGCTCTAAAGAAGAGGGCCGGTAGATTAAATTGGCGAAACCGCTGGGAGGATTCACCACTAATGAGCCAAGCCTTCTCAATCTTTTTTCATCGCAGTATGGAGAGTAGAAGTTTTATTTATTTGTGAAAAGAAACATTACCGTCTTAATGCTTTCATTTGTTATCTATATATCTACTAGAACGCCCGCCCCTGCAGCTCCGATTCGGACCAATAACCAGAAGAGCTTGGTCGACAGGGTTCAGTACAATTTACTCTGGCATCTTTTCAAAAAAAGACACCACCATCATCATCATTCCAGAAGAGGATATCCATACGGACAAGGCTCCTTGGTTGGCCGGTATTGTGATCAGGGTGTACGGACCGATCTGATCTGCTTCATGGACAAGACACCATCACCATCAATCCAGAAGAGGACATCCATACGGACAAGACACCTCGGTTGGCCAGTATTGTGATCAGGGTGTACGGACCGATCTGATCTACTCCATTGACAAGACACCATCACCATCAATCCAGAAGAGGACATCCATACGGACAAGACACCTCGGTTGGCCAGTATTGTGATCAGGGTGTACGGACCGATCTGATCTACTCCATTGACAAGACACCATCACCGTCAATCCAGAAGAGGACATCCATACGGACAAGACACCTCGGTTGGCCAGTATTGTGATCAGGGTGCACGGACCGATCTGATCTGCTCCATGGACAAGACACCACCAGCACCATCATCAATCCAGAAGAGGACATCCATACGGACAAGGCACCTCGGTTGGCCGGTATTGTGATCAGGGTGCACGGACCGATCTGATCTCCATGGACAAGACACCACCACCATCATTAATCCAGAAGAAGACATCCAAACGGACATGGCACCTCGGTTGGCCGGTATTGTGATCAGGGTGCATGGACCGATCTGATATGCTCCATGGACAAGACACTACCACCATCAATCCAGAAGAAGACATCCATACAGACAAGGCACCTCAGTTGGCCGATATTGTTATCAGGGTGCATGGACCGATCTGATCTTCAAAGACAAAACACCAACATCAATCCAGAAGAGGACATCCATACGGACAAGGCACCTCGGTTGGCCGGTATTGTGATCAGGGTGCACGGAACGATCTGATTTGCTCCATGGACAAGATACCACCATATTTTATGTTATTTAATTATAAAATAGAGAGATTATCAAAATAAAGGAGCTCCACGTGATAATCTTTATATTAAAATATTTTGGAAAATTTGTATTTTTAAGTATTTATTTTAGAATAAGTGCTACACAAGCTAATTAAATCTTTCAAAAGAATTTTGCCCTCAAAAGCTAATTGATGAATTGCTAACCAAAATAACTGACATTAAAATGTTAATCTTTTTTTATAAAAAAAAAGGTATGTTATAGAACCACGTTTGACAAATTTTACCCCAAATGTTTATTTTTAACGAAAAATCGTAATTTTTATTTTAAGGAGAAATACGACTATTTCTAACCTTAGGGATAAAGTATGAAAGGATGAATTGTGAAGTGTAATGATAAATGGAAAAATAAAAGAGTCCAGGGATGGGAATCGAACACACAGTGTTCCGCTTACCGGGAAGATGCCATTGTCCACTAGGCTAACCTGGACATATTTTTCCGTTCGTAAATATTATATATAGTCAATTTATAATACAATATAATGCGGCTTTTACGATTTTTCGTTAAAAAGAAATATTTGCGGTAAAAATTGTTAAACGTCGTTCTACAATCATAAGCCGCATTATATTGTATTATAAAAGGTATGTTAATAAATAATAAATGAAATAATTATAAGCGGTATGGTAGATCAAACTGGCGAAACCGCTGGGAGGATTCACCACTGATGAGCCAGGTCTTCCCATTAATTTTTCCATCGCAGTAAGGGCAGTAGAAATTGTTTAATTTTTAAAAAGAAGCATACGCCTCTATAATAGTTTCCAATTTTCATAACAGATGGCGCTCTAATGCATCAAGATATATTTGGGAAAATATATAAAGAAACAATATATGAAGAATGTATGAGATCATAATGAGAATTCTTGAAACTCTTGTCATTTAAATGTATATGTGTTCTAAATAATTAAAAGAAAACAACAAACACATTTCATTGTAAACAATTTTATTCTTCTATAATTCAATGAGGTCTCTAATGAATTTCTGAAAATATTTTGTATATATTGAACTTGAACTAAAATTACTTTTAAATATTCATAATGACTTATTCATATATATCAATTTGAAATTTGATACTTCATATAAATTGCATATACTGATTTTTATATCATATATTTTCATTTTAAACATGATTATCGCATAATAGTGTAGTCAATTTTCCAACTCTCTCAACGTAAAATTCCATAGTTTTTCCATATCTAACACGAAACCTATTCAATATTCTAATAGTGTATGACAACCTTATATTCAATGGTTATATGATATAGTCAGGATATGAGCTGTTATCATTTTTCAGGATTGTTCATTACACTTCTTTTCGCTGGTTTTCTTCAATTCACTTTTCAACCTAGAGCAGGGGTTGACAAACTGCGGCTCGAGAGCTACATGCGGCTCTTTATATAGTTTCATACATTGTTTCTCTCTCTCTCCATAGAAGACCATCTCCTGGTCTACAGGAAAACCCTATCAATACGGTGGATCCTTCTTCACTCATAAATCATTGTAATCACTATTTTTCATTCATTTTTTAAAACCTAATTGACATTATGTCACTAAAAATGTTCAAATGTCTCTCTCTCCATCCCGAAGCAATTAAATTGACAGGTGTCGCTAAGGCGATTATCTATAAATACCATCTTGGTCTTGAACTGGGTAACGCCAGCCATCACATCTACCTGTCCACTAGGTAGGAGAGAACTCTCGCTGTCCACCGATGGCGGAGTTGTTCCTGCGGTTGGCGACACCAATGAAGCCTGTATAGATTTCATTATGTATATTCATCCTTATTATTATCTTCATATTTACTTATTGTTATTATTTTTCATTTCTTTTTGTTTTCATTTTTATCACTATAATATAATAAAAGTAGATTCAATCTCTCTCTCCATAGCCATAGTGCGAGAGAGGTGGAGCCCGACCCTCCACCCCTCCCCCAGAGGGGCCCCGTCCCTCCCCCTCTGGAGTGGATACCTGTCCAGAATCTGGCACCATAGTACCAGCTACAACACAGGACATTTCTGTCCTTTATGGGATATTCACCCCACTTTCCTCCTGCATCATGGCTCAGGAGTATCATAATGGTATCATTTTGAATATTTAAAAGTTTTATAAATTAAAAAAAAAGTATAAAAATAAATATAAATTAAAATTAATAAAGAATTTTGAATTAATAATCCAATCCATAGTTAAAAAAATAAAAGTTAAATAAAATTATTTACAAGGGATTTTTTTTATCTCAAACAGGAGGGCTCAACTTGTTCTTCTGAAACACAAAAGCTTTTGTTTATTTTGAGAAATAAACAAGAAAGGTTAGAGTGATCTTAAAATTAATAAAAAAGAGGTATTTAACAAATATCGAGAGAGTATATTAAAATATTAATATTAAATGGTCATTGGATGATTTGAAACATTATTATTATATACTATAATATATGGAAAAAAATAGAGAAAAAAATAAAAGATAGGTGGGTCAGGTGTTGATATTAAAAATAAAGAAGACATCTCCTGACCACGAGCACATGTGCTTTTTAGATGGCAGAGCGCCATCTAATGGAGCAAAAATAAACTACAAGTTTATTTAGCTTGCTCCGTGATATTTGGCCAACCCGATTTCTTGATAAATCAAGAAAAGCCATTCACGGACGCGTTTCGCGGTATAATATATATATAAAGACAAATATCGCCTCTAAAAAGGCAAAGGTTGCCTCTCCCGTCAAAATGACGTCTATTTTGACGGGAGAGGTGACCTTTGTTTTTTTAGATCAATATCCTCCCGGCAAAATTTTCATCTATACGAGGTGTGTTCAAAAAGTATCGCGACTTTTGTGTTTTTTCAAAAATTATTTATTTATTCATGAATACCTATTTTGTCCCCTTCAAAGTAATCCCCATGAGATATTATACACTTGTGCCAACGGTTTTTCCAATCTTCGAAGCACTTCAAAAAATCATTTTTAAAAATATTTTTCAGCTCCTCCTTCGATGCCGTCTTTATCTCGTCAAGCGTAGCGTAACGTCGTCCTTTCATGGGCCTCTTCAGTTTAGGGAACAAGAAAAAGTCACAGGGGGCCAGATCTGGGGAATACGGTGGCTGCGGCATCATTAGTGTGTTGTTTTTGGCCAAAAGGTCGCGCACAAGCAACGATGTGTGAGCAGGGGCGTTATCGTGGTGCAAAAGCCAATTTTTGTTCTTCCGCAAATCCGGGCGTTTCTGGCGGATAGCTTCGCGCAAATTGCGCATAACTTGCAGGTAACATTCCTTATTGACCGTTCTACCCTGTGGCAAGAACTCATGATGCACCACGCCCCTGCAATCGAAGAAAACTGTCAGCATAACTCTCACATTCGACCGAACTTGGCGCGCTTTTTTCGGTCTTGGTTCGTGCGGCAGCTTCCATTGAGATGATTGAGCTTTGGTTTCCACGTCATAACCATAAACCCACGCTTCGTCACCAGTTATGACCCTCTGGAGCAAATTTGGGTCGTCGCGGACAGAGTCCAACATCTCATTAGCAATGTTCATGCGATGCTGTTTTTGGTCGCACTTGAGCAATTTTGGTACGAATTTCGCGGCGACCCGTCTCATGCCCAAATCATTGATAAAAATCGAATGGCACGAGCCAATCGATATGTTTAGGTCCTCAGCAACTTCTCTAACGGTGATTCGACGATTGGCCAATATAATTTTCTTCACTTCATTAATTTTTTCGTCTGTTGTTGAAGTGCTCGGGCGTCCGGCACGCTCTTCGTCGTTCACATCTTCTCGGCCTTCTGAGAACATTTTGTAGCACCAATAAACGTTGTTTCGGTCCAAGGTAGCTTCTCCGTATGCCACAGTCAACATTCGGAATGCATCCGCGCACTTAATTTCGTTTTTCACACAAAATTTGATACAGGTTCTTTGATCCATTTTTTTAATAGGTAAAAATCGAAGACGACCCAAAACACCTGCAAGCAAAGCAGCTGTCAACAATTAAGTGAACGTTCAAAATGGCCGAGCTTGTCGGCATAAGTGAGAGACATGAGTACCAACATAAAGCCACAAAAAGATCGAAATTCGAATATACGTAACCCGCGAAAATTCAAAAGTCGCGATACTTTTTGAACACACCTCGTATGTTGACCATAGATATGGCCCAGTCACTTAACCAGCTAAACACCTCTTTGGCATATTGTCAAGATTCCATTAGATCCCGTGTGGATTTTATGGAATAAAAACGCCCTAGGCTGACGAGGGTCATTAGCCCGAAACCATGGTCTCTAGGTGGACGCTTCTCAGTTTGCCAAAGCTGGTGTTGTGGTTTTGTCACCAACCCGAGCCCGCTAGTTTAAGGCGACAGTCAATAGATGGCCTCTAGTTTTGACGTTTAATTTGACAGGAGAGGAGCCCTATGCTTTTTAAGCATCTAAAACTTATTAACCATATGATAAAATATTTTAATACATGTATAAAAATAACATGAATATTTTATTAATATTGAAAATTGTGTAAATTTAAATGTCAACGTTTTCTTTATTTTTCAAATCATTTTTATATTGATATTTGAAAAGGGAAGGTGTCTGTACCGACGTGTCGCGTGGGATTGACGCAAAATGTCTAAAGGCGTATTGAATGTTTTATAAGAAAACATCAAAGCGTGAAAGATATTTTACACATAAAACAAACTGCTACTGTCCTTACTATGATGCATTAGCGCGCCATCTGTTATGAAAAATTCGAAACTATTACAGTTTTAATTAGTATTAATTTTCAAAATAATCATACGCGTCTATAATAGGTTCGAATTTCCATACCTGTCCTTACTGCGATGAAAAATATTGCGAGGGCTTTTCATCAGTGGTGAACCCTCCCAGCGGTTTCGTAAATTTAATCTACCAGGCTGCTTTCTTTAGAGATCTAATACTGTATTGAACGATTTTGCTTTTATATCCTGCACTGAAGTGCGGAATCTTAGAAATTGCATCAATCAAACTATGGACATAAACATGTCCTAAAATCTTATGTCTTTAATAGATACCATTTTTAAGATTATACCCTTCAGTGTAGCATATATTAGCAGAATCGTTCAATACAGTATTAGAGCTCTCAAGGAAGCGGTCTGGTAGATTTAATTGACGAAACTGCTGAGAGGGTTCACCACATATGAGCCAAGCCTTCCCAATATTTTTTCATCGTAGTAAGGACAATAGAAGTTTGTTTTATATGTTGTAACAAAGTATTAATTTTATTATTTTTATTAACAGAGTGGTCATTTTTATGTTTATATTTTACTACTCTGTAAACTTCCCTCATTTCTTATCTTTTGTTTATCCTTCATAGTTTGTTCTTGCCTGAAATAAATTGCTGTCTTATCCCGAAATTTGTCTTCCCTAATTTTCCACGTGGCAATATAAAAGAAACTTTCTTGTTTTAATGTTTTCTTTTCTTGTAGATAGATGGCGCGGTCCTATGATTGAATGTTTTATATAATAACAAAAATTTACCTCCTTTAGATAGCTGAGGCCATCTTCTCCATAGGTCAGCTTGGCCGGATGGTGCGAGACGTTTGCCAGTTGCTTGGAGATAGTTTACGATGTGTCCTGATAGTAAACAAACAATTTTCTTTAAAAACAGGATTTTTTTCAAGGTATTGGCATTTAAAGATTAGCATATTACTATAATAAAATTCGTTTTTATTAGTATTTTAAACAAAAAAAAAATACATCAAAGAGCATGATTTTCAACATCTTCAATTTGTTTTTATTTTACATACAATAAATAGCACAGAAAGCCTTTGCGAGGAACCAAGTTCTGGTTTTCAAAATGTCAGAATTTGTGAGCAACTCCTCTCTAATATTTTATTATATTTTTAAGTGTGTGGAATGGTTGCGTGCGTGGTGGTGTGGCTTGTGGAAAGGCCGCTGATAAATTTATAATTATTTTTTATAATTTAAATTAATTTATTTAAAGCCAGAAATATATAATGAGAAAAGAAGTAACGGCCGTTGGAAGCAAGCCTTGTTGTTTACGACGCGCGTGGCCAGAAAGTCCCGGATGCCGCCCGCGCATGCGTAGTGAGGTGTTCTTCCAGTACGCGGTTGCCGAGGCCGTCACACCACTGCCCGTATGTTTAGTGAAGCTTTTTCCAAGTTCGCGCTCGCTGAAGCAAAGTGTGGTCGCTACAAGTGTAAGAATTATTCTTCTAAAATATATTGAAATGAAATGGATCATTTTGAATAGTTTTTTTTTTTTATTTCAACTCCAAGCTTGAAGGAATATATATTTTTGTATATTTTTTCTTATAAAAAATGTTAAAATGAGTATTTTATTTCTGAATACTTGGTAAGCTAACACTATAAAAAAGTCACAGCTACATCAACCTATAATAGTTTATTCCAACTCCCGACTTTTAAGTGAATTCCTGTCATTCTCTTCAGGGAAACGTTGGGAGTTAAACTATAGGTTGATGTGGATGTGGTTTTCTCTGAATCAAATTACAATAAATGATCTTCAGAACTAGAAAAAAAAGAGTTTCGAATTTTGATAACAGATGGCGCCCTAATGCATCATAATATAAATGTTCTAATAAAAGACAAAATTTGATATTTGCGGAAGTGCGATTGCTCGAAGCATTTTATATATTTATAAATGTATCTAATTCTGCTGTCCTTAAAGCTTATGTCCATAGTTCATCTAAAATACCCATTCAAAGAGTCTAGCATCAGTTTCACTATAAAAGGAAGTTTGAAAAAATGCAATATAACAGCGGTATGGTAGATTAAACTGGCGAAACCGCTGGGAGAGTTCACCACTGATGAGCCAGGCCCTCCTATTAATTTTTCCATTGCAGTAAGGACAGTAGAAATTGTTTATTTTTAAAAAGAATCATACGCGTCTATAATAGTTTCGAATTTTGATAACAGATGGCGCGCTAATGCATCATAATAAAAAAGAGTGTTACTCCTAATGCTATTTATATTACCAATTTCGGTGTAGTTTTCGGTGGCTCCATATATCATCTTGGCTGGATGGTGGTGGGTCTTCTGCCAAAGTGATGGGAACCTGTGAACAAACTATTGTCTTTATTTTTTTTTAAAAGCATCTCCCTAATCGTTTATCTGAAAGTTTCTAATGACTCTGCGCCATTTTTGAAAGAGACAGAGGTTGTTCACATTTGGTTATCTCGTGTGTCTTCAATAAAGATCATTGCAATATATTTCAGAGTTATTGTCTGAATCCCGATATACATGCTGAAAGGTACAACTTCCTTAAGTTTTGTCCATGAGTGTATCTTTCAGAGTTATTGTCTGAATCCCGATATACATGCTAAAAGGTACAACTTCTTTAAGTTTTGTCCATGAGTGTATCGTTCAGAGTTATTGTCTGAATCCCGATATACATGCTAAAAGGTACAACTTCCTTAAGTTTTGTCCATGAGTATATCTTTCAGAGTTATTGTCTGAATCCCGATATACATTATAAAAAGTACAACTTCCTTTAGTTTTGTCCATGAGGGTATCTTTCAGAGTTATTGTCTGAATCCCGATATACATGCTAAAAGGTACAACTTCCTTAAGTTTTGTCCATGTGGGTATCTTTCAGAGTTATTGTCTGAATCCCGATATACATGCTAAAAGGTACAACTTCATTAAGTTTTGTCCATGAGGGTATCTTTCAGAGTTATTGTCTGAGTCCCGATATACATGGTAAAGGTACAACTTCATTAAGTTTTGTCCATGAGGGTATCTTTCAGAGTTATTGTCTGAATCCCGATATACATGCTAAAAGGTACAACTTCCTTAAGTTTTGTCCATGAGGGTATCTTTCAGAGTTATTGTCTGAATCCCGATATACATGCTAAAAGGTACAACTTCATTAAGTTTTGTCCATGAGGGTATCTTTCAGAGTTATTGTCTGAATCCCGATATACATGCTAAAAGGTACAACTTCATTAAGTTTTGTCCATGAGGGTATCTTTCAGAGTTATTGTCTGAATCCCGATATACATGTTAAAAGGTACAACTTCATTAAGTTTTGTCCATGAGGGTATCTTTCAGAGTTATTGTCTGAATCCCGATATACATGCTAAAAGGTACAACTTCCTTAAGTTTTGTCCATGAGGGTATCTTTCAGAGTTATTGTCTGAATCCCGATATACATGCTAAAAGGTACAACTTCATTAAGTTTTGTCCATGAGGGTATCTTTCAGAGTTATTGTCTGAATCCCGATATACATGCTAAAAGGTACAACTTCATTAAGTTTTGTCCATGAGGGTATCTTTCAGAGTTATTGTCTGAATCCCGATATACATGCTAAAAGGTACAACTTCCTTAAGTTTTGTCCATGAGGGTATCTTTCAGAGTTATTGTCTGAATCCCGATATACATGCTAAAAGGTACAACTTCATTAAGTTTTGTCCATGAGGGTATCTTTCAGAGTTATTGTCTGAATCCCGATATACATGCTAAAAGGTACAACTTCATTAAGTTTTGTCCATGAGGGTATCTTTCAGAGTTATTGTCTGAGTCCCGATATACATGGTAAAGGTACAACTTCATTAAGTTTTGTCCCCATGTGTAATAGTAAATCTTACTGTTGTTGTATATTATCGATTTTATAACACATATAAATTTTCAGGATAGAAATTTAGTGAATAAAATTCCATGTAACATTTACAAAGGGCTAAACTCTAGTGGTTGTATTTATTTCATTGCTCTATATTAAAGCTAGACATGTTATATATAGTAATGTGATCCCAAATTCCCTAAATAATCCTCTAAAAACTCGAATGTTATATTTAAATAATAAAATTTGATTATTTAAAATATTTATTTTAACTATTTATTACCAGTTGTAAACAAGACACGCTAAATCCGATCTGGATAATTGCGCGTGAAACTATTTACAATAATTCATAATGTAGTAGAGTAGGTAACAGAATTATCAAAAAGAAAATAAACAATTAAGAAAAAGATCATTAGGAATAAATTAACACAAAGCAATAACGCGCCATCTATACATATAAAATAAAAGGATTTAAAAGCGCGAATGTTTCTTTTATACATAAAACGAACTTCTACTGTCCTTACTGCGATGAAAAAATATATTGGGAGGACTTGGCTCGTCAGTGGTGAACCCTCCCAGCGGTTTCGCCAATTTAATCCACCAGACCGCTTCTCAGAGCTCTAATACTATATCGGATCACTCTGCTTTTATATACTACATTGAAGGATAGAATCTTAGAAATGGTTTTCAAGTAAACTATGGATATAAGCTTATAGGACAGTAGAATTACATTCAAATATTTGCTTCGAGCAATGCTCTTCAGCAAACTATAAAGACAAGACCATTAGGAATAAATTAACACAAAGCAATAACGCGCCATCTATACATATAAAATAAAAGGATTTAAAAGCGCGAATGTTTCTTTTATACATAAAACGAACTTCTACTGTCTTTACTGCGATGAAAAAATATATTGGGAGGGCTTATGTAGTATATAAAAGCAGAGTGATCCGATACAGTATTAGAGCTCTGAGAAGCGTTCTGGTGGATTAAATTGGCGAAACCGCTGGGAGGGTTCACCACTGACGAGCCAAGCCCTCCCAATATATTTTTTCATCGCAGTAAGGACAGTAGAAGTTCGTTTTATGTATAAAAGAAACATTCGCGCTTTTAAATCCTTTTATTTTATATTTAAGAAAAAGAGCATTAAATAAACATATACATTAAACAAATAAGCAACAACATAAGCAGATAGAAGAAATCGCAAGGTAGTTATTTACAGTAAGTTAAGCAATGATGGAAGTAGATTTAATGAAGTTATCTGTAATAATTAGTATCGTGGAGAGAGAAAGTTGATCAAGTTGAGCTATTTACAATGAGTTATGTTCTAAAGTAACTTATTAAAGTTATTGAGCAACACTAATAAGAAGAAGACCAATGGTGTTTTAAAGAATAAGTATGAATTGAACTAGTGTGTGTTTTAATTTAAAATTAGTAAGGACAGTATAAGTTTGTTTTATTTATTTGTGAAAAAAAAAACATTCCCGTCTTAATGTTTTCATTCGTTATACATTTAAACCTGTCTATAGCGCCCCCTCTAAATAGCGCCTTCCTCTCTATAGCGCCAGATTTTAAATATGTAGTACGATGCGATTTACATTAAAAGTGACCTGTCTTTAACACCCCCTCTCTATAGCACCCTATTTTGGTGAATCCCAAGAGGGGACGCTATAGACAGGTTCAACTGTATATAGATGGATTTTTATCTATTTAGACTTCTCAAACCCCAAACGATCACTTTTTATAAAATCAAAAAAGAAGCATCCTGTTTAATTTAGTTTGAAATAAATATATAACCAAATCCAAAAGATATCCCACAAATAGTCACCTAAATTTTTAGGCAATCTTTTACATGAAAGGTTCTGCAGATGATTATTGTGAAAGTTGCTCAAAACTTCTTCTTATAGTTTCCTTAGTTAAAAATCCATTGTTTTCATATTCCTATATTTATAAATGATGGTATTCGATTATTTATGCGAATCCCCTGGGTTCTAAACATCACACTCTATGTGAATGATTTTGAAATTTGAGATACATCAAGATTATATATATTTTTTTAAATGTGAAATAATCAAAATAAACCGAAAATATTTTGATGGGAAGCTTATAGGAGTATTTGATACGTATTGAAGATATATAAAAGATAAAGAAGCTTAATTATGATGAACATACCTTAGATATCAAAAATATCCATTAGCGCCAGTTCAGAAAGTGATTCAATGCGCTTCAATGATCGAAGTTCTCTTCGCATTCTTCTTTTTTCTTGAATCATTGCCATTTGGTATTTTCTTTTCTCTAAACCGATTTCAAGTTTGATTGCCACTATTTTCAGAAGTTCTTCCACATCTTCGGAATTTTCATGATGTTGTCCAGATGGTGAAGATGGTCTGGCTGGAGTGTTTGGAAATCTTTTTCCTTTGATGAGCAAGGAATCTGCTGAAATGATTTGTGATGGTCGTCTTCCAATACGACGAGGTTCTTCATATTGGTCGAAGAAGGTGACCTCTATTTCGTTTTTAAATGTAATTCTACGGCCATCTTTTCTTTGTTTTGATTGGTCGGTTTTTAAAATTGATATTTCTTCAGCAAAATAGCTGTTTAGAATGTCTTTGTGGTTATTTGGAAGATTCAAACTTTCGTTGCTCTTTGGGCGTTTGCAGCAATTTCCCATTTTTGAATTGTGTGGTCTTTACGTTACAAAAGTATCTTTTAGTGACTAGTTATTGTTGTCTTATATAGTGCCTTTTTCATCTTATTAAAAAAGTCATTTGAATTCGCAGATAAAACCTTATACCATTTTTACTTCAAATTTTATATTCAGAAGCGAAAATTTAATTTGAGTGAGAGCTTTAAAAAATCATTATATCATTTATATTTTGAATATACAGTAGTATATTTATAACCCAGGAACCTGGGTTTTAAATAGCGTTTTCTCTCTCTCTCTCTCTCTCTCTTGAGTTGAGGCATCCATCATCTGTTAATGTCAATCATGTGTTATCAATTTCTTCACATGAACTAACATTAAATATAGGTTAAAATATAATATGAATAAATATAATAATTCAACACATATAATCTATAATTGCAATAGATATTAGTGGAGCCTATGACAATACTTGGTGGCCAATGGTGATAAAAAGACTCTATGTGGATAATATACCAGCATCAATAATATATTTCATGAATTCCTACTTCACTAACCGTAAGATAAGATTTAGGTACTCTTCGAATGATTTCACCAAAAAACTAAGTAAAGGATGACCCTTATCTCCAACAATTTGGAAAATCATAATGAATGATCTATTAACCAACTTTCAGGAACCTAATAGCGAAATTTTTGGATACGTAGATGATCTAACGGTAATATGTTGGAATACAGATATAACAAATATTAAGATTACAATTTAAAATTCAATAGGAAAATTAAATATGTGGTGCGAAAACAACAAACTTAAAATATCAAGACAGAAAACAAAGATTTTACATTTATTCAATTTTAAAAACGATGTAATTAACTTGCATGATAATCTTGTCAAACCAGTTATAAACCTAAAAATACTAGGATTGCCTTTCAAAAATCATCGAAACAATAACAAATTGGATTTTATGACTCACATCGACAGTGTTATTGCAAAAACAACTAGAGCTATTGGATATCTTCTTGGTTTAAAAAAGAAATCGTGGGGATTGGATAGTAGGCGATTATTAACATTATATAAGACCTTATTTAGAAGCACAATAACTTATGGTTCAACAATATGGTACCCATATATAAACACGAGATATGTAAACAAATTGGATTCACTAAAGTATAAAATTCTTAAACACTGTATACAAGCTTAAAATACAATATCTTCGAATTGTACACATGTTCTCGCAAAAATACCTTAAATTACGGCTTTCATTCTGTCAAACATACTTAAAGTTGAAATAGATTATAATAGAAATGATTCAACAAAAAGAATGATAATATCCAATTTTATAAATGAAAAATTTCAAAAATACTATGAAGATTCTAAAGATAAATCCAGAGAATTTTTTGAAAACTCAAGATTACCCAAATTTATCCAGCCAATTTTTTATAATATACAATTTTGATGGGGCATGGAGATTTAACACATACTTATACAAAATTGATTATTCAATCTGCTTATGTGACCAAGATCTCAACCCTGAGCATATCTTAATCCGGTGCCCACTTGTTGCAGATTTGAGAGAACAATGTCAAATGAACAGTTCTAGTTTAAGCCAAACGGTTTCCAGTAAAGAAGAATATAGAAAATTTAACAAATTCTGTAAACTCTATTCCAAATGCCGTGGACCTGAATTACATTAAGAATTGAAATTTCTAGTTTTAATTAGTAGTTTTTATAGCTGTTATTATTATTTTTTTGTAATATTCGATATTTGTGCCACTGGTTTAGTGGTTGTATTCTAAATATATATTGGACCTTCGATAATATGTGTGTAAATAACCTTTATTTCATGTATAATTTATTGCTCTAAAACAAGCATGTCAAACTCGCGGCCCGCAGCCCTCATGCGGCCCACAACGAATAAATTTGCGGCCCACCAGACAATATATTTTAATTTAAAAAAATTTATAAATTAAAAAAATAATAATAAAAATTTGTAGCCTTATTTTTAAAAATTGTAAATATACATAATTTATTTATTAATAACGAACCACTGGTCGCCATACATAAGTCGTAAGTTTTGATAATATTATACCTACATACATAACGTATGTACATCGCCATAAGTATTGTGTGCCTTAAAGTTTAAAGAAAATATTCTTTCGGAGTACTAGAAAAAAATTTTTTTTTCAAGTTATGTTCAATAATTTGTGCAGTTATTCTGTGTCTGGTAAGTTAAAAAATATTAATTTTTAAAAATTTATTAAAATATTAATTAAAAAGTTTTATTATTTTGTGTTAGCTATTACTATTTTTTTTTCAGACCTTTGTATTCAATATGTCTTCATCAAAACCAAGTGGCAGTAAAACTAAACGAAAAATTGCTGACGAACATAGGAATTTTCAAGAAAAGTGGGAATTAGAGTATTTTTACTTTTTTTGCGGCCCACATAATCTTATTACTTTTTTATTTGGCCCGTGTTAGGATTTGAGTTTGACATGCTTGCTCTAAAATATAAATAACGTTTACACTCTCTCTCTCTAAAACTATAAATAATTTGAATATATATGTTGAACTATGTACATAAAATAAATTAAACATTTACATGCATATATCCACATGGAATATAGCGTGTGTTTTGAAATAAATAAATAAACAAAACATATATTTTATTAAAAAGCTTTATTAAGATTATATTTAATAAGGTTTTGAGCTGGCTATCGTTCTCGACCCAGTGGTTTAATGGATCATTCCTTCAGTTTATTTGATGAAACTTGTTTAAAAAACAGGGTAGCTATATTTGTCATTCTCAACATTGATATGTTCCCGCTCTGTTAAATGGACGAGGGCATCTTGGAAAATCTTCTCATCCAAGGGAAAATATTTCTGTACTCGGCCTTGGACTTCTTTCAAAAGGATCTGGTAGGTGACAGGATGAGGATGGTGGGATTTGACCGACCTGACGATGGCAGCTTGGGTTGAAAGGTTCAGAGAACCTTGAAATTTTGGTTCTTCCATCTTAAAGTCAGGTAGGGGAACATTCAAGGTCTTTTCCTTAGTTTTCATCTGCAAATTGATGCTAATATTGGATAATTCGCACAGAATTTTAGTGTTCAACTTTAGAAGTCCTACTTCAACCAGCCCTTGAACCGCTTTCGCCAAAGTATCTTTATCAATTAAAGTTAGTTCTTGAAGTTTCAAGAAATATAGAGAATCCGTTTCCTGAAATTGAAGCAATGTCACAGCCTGGATAGGTTTCATGATAACTTGTTGGTCAGCTCTGTAACCAAGACTTATTTCTACAGAACCTTGGAATGGAAGGAATTGTAATTTCTTCGAATTGCCATTAAGGTTGGAAAAATTTGAATAGAGCTTTGAATAGAGAGCTTTGCTATTCTTCAATTCTTCTGGTAGATTCACACTTTCCAGAAAAGACTCGTTTTCAAAGGATAAAATATCATATTTATATACTTCAGTTTTCATAGAGACACACGATGATTCTTTTTTAAATATTCTCGAATATTTGAAATTAATCTTCTTGCTTGCTTCAATATCTTTGATAGCCTGGAACACCTTTCTAAATCCGTATTTGGTTATATCCATTATTTTAGCTAATATCTTTTCCTCAATCATAATAGAAATTTTTGAAGCAGTTTTCCTCAATCGTTCGATTAAAGACTTAACATACTCGTCTTCCAATTCTTCAAGGTGATTAGTTAAATATCCTAGCGTTTCAAAAAGGGTGGTGTTCAAATGTTTATTCAGTTTTTCATCATTTTTCCGATCAGTCCACATATTTTGAATGACTGAATTAATTGATGACACCAATATTTCGATAAAGGATGTTTTTCTATATATACAGTTTGTATATAAACTTTCTAAATAGGTTTCCAATAAGATTTTTGCAAATTTATATTTCAAACTATTAACTTTTACCTTTTTCCTATACGTTACAGTAGCATTTACCATTGGTAAAAAATTCAATTCCGATCCTGAATACGTTTCCATAAAAGTTTCAACCAATCTTTTTACAAAATGATTTTTCAAATATCCACTACCTAGTTGGTAATAGACATCAAAATATTTTTCAATCAATTTCTGAATTAGCTCAGGCCTCTCTGTCCCCGAAATTAACTTCTCAAAGACTAATGTATCGAACATATAAATTCCAAGGGAGTTTTCTAATTTATATACATCTTTCTCATCAAAGTTTTTTAATTCATGTTTGATATACTTACATATTTCAACAGGATTATTTGATCCCAGAATATCATAATTTAGACTTCGGCAATGCTTGATAAAAATATTCGTATATGGAATTGCAAGATAATTCAAACACGATTTATAACACCCGTTAGTTATTTCATCAAAATTATGAAAGTAGGAAATAAATAATGATGAAGCTTCTTTTAAATGTCTTCTGTAGTTTGATAACATATTTTTTAAACTGTGATGCAGATCAAAGAGTTTTTCGATTTTTCTATTATTGTGATCATCTAATATTTTTTGTTTCGAAGTTAGGTCTCCAAAATTATCCATGAAAGTTTTAGCTTCTTCTACACCATATAGGGTTGAGATAATGGAAGTCATTTTCAGTACTCCAGGTTGGAATGCCATCCATGAAAAATATAAGGGAAAAGAAAACCTATGGCCGTTTCTGCAACTCAAATCAGAAGTAAAATTGTCATAAATTCCCATTACATTTGCCTTCAACTTCGAAATGATTATTGATTTATCGAGTTTGTGTTTCGATTGGTAATCGCTAATTGCCTTCAGAAGCATCTCAGTTTTAGAAATTTCCTCGGTGATATAGAACTCTTGAATAATAGGTAGCACCTCTTCATTCCATATATTGATTAGATCCATTTTTGAGGAAAATAAATAATTTGAAATTAATTTAATATTTTTTTTTTATAATTTGAATACAAAGACGTAAAAATATTGATTGAAATATATTCTATTCATTATTTAAAAAAATGAATATGCGCTCCAGGAATCTGGGTTATAAATATCTCTCTTTCTATAAAGATATAGAGTTAAACCTGTCTATAGCGCCCCCTCTAGATAGCGCCTCCCTCTAGATAGCGCCTCCCTCTCTATAGCGCCCGATTTTAAATACGTAGTACGATGCGATTTACATTAAAAGTGATCTGTCTATAGCACCCCCTCTCTATAGTACCCTATTTTGGTGAGTCCCAAGAGGGGGCGTTATAGACAGATTGAGCTGTAATTATTTTAAAATTAATTCTTTAATAATATATATGTGGTAACCGAGAGATTTAATCCTGTAGTAACCGAGAGAGACAGTCAGGGTGTGGAGAGTTTTCCAGTACCTCTCTGCACCTTGGAAGACTTTTAACAGTGCTCACGGATTACAGGCAGTCGTTGTCGAGGCAGAGTGGAAGACTTGGGAATGTCCACACAGAACAGAAGGGACACAGTTGTACTAGGAATGTTCAGTGAACAGATAGGGGTCAAGCTAGCAGCAAAAGATGGAGATTTAATAAGAGTTCTTACTGGTCTACATGGTCGATGAGGTGGACTTTGAAGACAACTGACGAGGGCTACCGCGGATGGTAAAGTGACTATACATCTCCGGGTTTGCGGAGGTTTATATATGTTCCGATGAGGAAGTCCTGGCCCTTCAGCGGAGGCAATAAGGGCGTATATCACGGAAGAGATGTTTGTACACTCTTAACGATTTGAGTGAAAGTTTGCTTCGTTTATTTAACGAATATTTGATTTAAAAAAAATAGTTTTCGAGAAAACATCCACCCTCTACTTAATAAATTCTTATAAAGATAAATTAAGGTTTTTGTAACTTTTCATTAATAACCCTCTAAAAATAATTAGCTTTTTTTGCTGTATTTATACTAATACCAAAAAAAGGCTGTCACGCAAAAACCATGGGTGATGGAAAATTTCTGATTAGATTTTTGAGTTCAGCATGAAAAGTTACACTAGAAACACCATCAGGTTCTCTTGGGTAAAAATGTTGTTGACCAGTGTTATTACTCATGAGTATTCCAATTAATCTACAGTTAAACCTGTCTATAGAGCTCCTTCTAAATAGCCGCTCCCTCTCTATAGCGCCCGATTTTAAATACGTAGTACGATGCGATTCACATTAAAAGTGACCTGTCTATAGCACCTCCTCTCTATAGTACCCTATTTTGGGGGCGCTATAGACAGGTTTAACTGTATAATTAAAATTATCATCATCACTTTGTGTTTTATTCTAATTTTTTTTTTTCAATTATTTCACCTCTTAGAGTGATAATAAATTATATGATTATAATGAACAATATTTGTTAAAATATTTTTATGGGGAAACCTTCAATTATAAAGAAACCAAGCGAAACCGGATATTTTTTTGTAAAAAATATATATATAGTTAAACCTGTCTATAGCGCCCCCTCTAAATAGCGCCTCCCTCTCTATAGCGCCCGATTTTAAATACATATAACGATGCGATTTACATTAAAAGTGACATGTCTATAGCACCCCATTTCTATAGCACCCTATTTTGGTGAGTCCCAAGAGGGGGCGCTAAAGACAGGTTTCAAAATTCGAAACTATTTTAAAAGCGTAAGATTTTTTCATCATATTATAGACAGGTTTAACTGTATTTTGATTTAAATAATATCATTTTATTTTATACTATACACTCGAATAAATTCCTGGCATTACTCAGGTTATAAGGACTTTTAAGATAAATAATTTTATAGGTAAATAGTTATTATTTTTTTTTTTTTACAAATAATTATTTTGGTCAAACATTCATTCCAGAGAATCTTGACATATTTTGAAATATCTTTGAAGTTATTATGATGATCCTCGGTCATGTAACTTACCTTTTATGGCATTGTTACCAAACACACATAGTTCAATTATATCATACTATTCTGATCAAAAAGTTTCAACACTTTGCTCCTAAGTTTAAAAAAACTTTATTATTCTACCAAATTCAAATTGTCCCCGTTGGCCGCGATGCACTTCAGCCACCTTTTTTTCCAGTCGGCAAAACACCTCTGGTAGTCTGTTTTCGGATTGGCCTTCTTCAATTCCACTTTGATCTCTTCTATGCTATGAAATTTCCCACCCTTTAACTTTTTTGAGCTTTCCAAAAAGGAAGAAGTCGCAGGGGCCCAAATCGGGACTGTAGGGGGGTTGGGGGAACACAGAGGTTCAGTGGTCCTGCAGGAACTTCGAGATTTTGAGGGCTGTGTGCGCCGGCGCGTTATCGTGGTGGAGGATCCACGACTTGCTCCTCCACAGCTCCAGGCGTTTCTGCCTAATCGCTTCCCTCGATCGCCTCAAAACTCCCAGGTAGGAGTCAGCAGTTATTGTAGAGCCTTGTTGTTGAAATTCATGATGAACGATGCCCTGGTAGTCGAAGAACACCGTCAACATGACCTTGACTTTGCTGGGAGCCTTTCTCGCTTTCTTTGGTCTCGGCTCATTTTTGAAGCGCCCCTCTGATGCCTGTTGGGTAGTTTCCGAATCAAAGCCGTAAATCCATGTTTCGTCTCCAGTAATGACCCTCTTCAGCAATTCGGGGTCGTCGGTTGTCGCTTCGAGATTGAGACTGGCCGTTTCTTTCCGGGTGTTCTTTTGATCAAAAGTCAAATCTTTGGGAACGAGAACGGCGTTGAGTCTTCTCACTCCCAAAATGTCCTTCATTATCGATTGAGTCGACTCGAATGATATCCCTGCTTCTTCGGCGACCTCCCTGACAGTTATTCGTCGGTCTTCACGCACCAGTTCCAACACCTTGTCCACTTTTTCAGGCGTGGTTGATGTGGACGGTCTCCCGGAACGCTCGTTGTCGGCGGTCTCTTCCCGACCCTCCTTGAAGCGCTTGTACCACTCGAAAACTCGTCTTCGACTCATGACAGCATCCCCATAGGCTGTTTGCAACATCCAAAAAATGTCGGCACTCTTGAATCCGTTTTTCACACAGAACTTGATGCAAATTCGTTGATCCTCCATTTCGGTGACTAACGAAATCGAAGCACGGGCGAAATGGCTTCACTTCGTACAGCCGCTGCTCGCGCTGTTGTGGCGCGTGATTTTTTAAAATTGGCAGGTCTCCAAGCCAAGGACGACGCTTGCGTTTGCCACAAATCGGGAGGAAATACATTGAGCTTCCAGGATTTTATGAGCAAAGTGTCGAAACGTTTTGATCAGAGTAGTATATCATCATAAATATTTGCATAGTCATCACCCCTTACCATGCTTGTAAATTACCACTTGAAAAATCATTTTGACCCATTTTGCAATATATAGGTTTAATTAATTGATAATTTTTTTTTAATTAAGCTTTTGGAATACTTGTCTTCTCTACCGTGACAATATTATTGAAATCAATATAAGAGTGTTGAGTAGAGCAATTCGTTATTGTATCAATTTAAAAAAAAAGATTTACAATATTATATAAATCAACACGTATTTTTGTTAATGAGCTTTATTAGAATTAGATTTAATAAGTTTTTAGCTGGCTATCGTTCTAGACCCAGTGGTTTAACGGTTCGCTCCTTCAGTTTATTTGATGAAACTTGTTTAAAAAACAGGGTAGTTATATTTGTCATTCTCAACATTGATATGTTCCCGCTCTGTTAAATGGGCGAGGGCAACTTGGAAAATCTTCTCATCCAAGGTAAAATATTTCTGTACTCGGCCTTGGACTTCTTCCAAAAGAATCTGGTAGGTGACAGGATGAGGATGGTGGGATTTGACCGACCTGACGATGGCAGCTTGGGTTGAAAGGTTCAGAGAACCTTGAAATTTAGGTTCTTCCATCTTAAAGTCAGGTAGAGGAACATTCAAGATCTTTTCCTTAGTTTTCATCTGCAAATTGATGCTAATATTGGATTTTTCACACAGAACTTTAGTGTTCAACTTTAGAAGTCCTACTTCAACCAGCCCTTGAACCGCTTTCGCCAAAGTAACTTTGTCAATCAAAGTTAATTCTTGAAGTTTCAATAAATCTATAGAATCAGTTTCCTGGAATTGAAGCAATGTCACAGCCTGGATAGGTTTCATAATAACTTGTTGTTCAGCTCTGTAACCAAGACTCATTTCTACAGAACCGTGGAATGAAAGGAATTGTAGTTTTTTCGATTTGCCATTAAGGTTGGAAAAATTTAAATAGAGCTTTGAATAGAGATCTTTGCTATTCTTCAATTCTTCTGGTAGATTCATACTGTCCAGAAAAGACTCGCTTTTAAAGGATATAAGATCATATTTATATACTTCAGTTTTCATAGAGACACACGATGGTTCTTTATTAAATATTCTCGAATATTTGATATTAATCTTCTTGCTTGCTTCAATATCTTTCATAACCTGGAACACCTTTCTAAATCCGTATTTGGTTATATCCATCATTTTAGCTAATATTTTTGCTTCAAGCGTAATAGAAATTTTTGAAGCAGTTTTCCTCAACCTTTTGATTAAAGACTTGACATACTCATCCTCCAATTCTTCAAGGTGATTAGTTAAATATCCTAGAGTTTCAAAAATGGTGCTCTTCAAATGCTTTTTCCGTTTTTCATCATTTTCCCAATCAGTCCACATATTTTGAATGACTAAATCAATTGATGACACCAATATTTCAATAAAGGAGGTTTTTCTATATATACAGTTTGTATATAAACTTTCTAAATAGGTTTCCATTAATATTTTTGCAAATTTATATTTCAGACCATTAACCTTTACCCCATTCATATATGTTACAGTAGCATTTACCATTGGTAAAAAATTGAATTCCGATCCTAAATACGTTTCCATAAATGTTGCTACCAATTTATTAACAAAATGATTTTTCAAATATTCACTACCTAGTTCGTAATAGACACCAAAATATATTTTCATCAATTTCTGAGTTGGCTTAGGCCTCTCTGTTCCCGAAATTAACTTGTCGAAGACTAATGTATCGAACATATAGATTCCAAGGCAGTTTTCTAATTTATATACATCTTTCGCATCAAAGCTTTTTAATTCGTGTTTTATATACTTACATATTTCAACAGGATTTTTTGATACCAGAAGATCATAATTAAGACGTTGGCAATGCTCGATAAAAATATTTGTATATGGAATTGCAAGATAATTCAACCACGAATTATAACGGTTATTAGTTTTTATATCAAAATAATAAATGTGGGATATAAATCTCGATGAATCATTTTTTACACTTGCTATATAGTTAGCCTCCTTATTCTGAGAATCGTGATGCATATCAAAGATTGTTTTGATTATTCTATAAATGTGAACATCTAATATCTTTTGTTTCCAAATTTCGTTTCCAAATATATTCATGAATTGTTCAGCTTCCTCTACACCATAGAGTGTTGAGATAATGGAAGTCATTTTCTTTATTACAACTTTGTGTGAATTCCATTCGATATAAAATGTCAACAATAAAATATGACCCTTTCTGCGACTCAAATTAGAAGAAACATTGTCGAGGCTTTCCATTACAGTTGCCTCCAACTTCGAAATGATTATTGATTTATCGAATTTGTGTTCCGATTCGTAATCTCTAATTGCCTTCAGAAGCATCTCAGTTTTAGAAAAATCACCTGGAATATTGAGTTCTCGAATAATAGGTAGCACCTCTTCATTCCACATATTATTTAGATTCATTTTTGAGAGAAAATAAATATTTTGAAATCAATTTAATAATTTTTCTCACTTTCGAATGCAGAGGCTTAAAAGAAAATGAGAAATATATAATCTTTTCATCATCAAAAATTTAAGTTTAAAATAATTATATATTCACAGAGAGATATATTTATTTCCCAGGTTCCTGGAGCGCACTACGCCAACTATGTATATACCAGTTGATTAAAAAAGGCATATATTGGATCAAAATGCTATTTATTTTACCAATATTTCAGTTGGCTGAATGTCAACCTTTTTGCAAGGTATTAATAACATATTAATGTGTGTCAACAACAAACTCAGCGCCACATAACTTTAATAGAATTAAACTTAAAAAATATTTTTTTTATTATATTCAATGAGGAGGAAAATATATTTGATATATATTATGGACAAAATAAATATTGTCAATTAAAGATGCGAATATTTAGAAAATTAACAATATAGCCTATTTTATATTTACAAGTATTTTATTATGTGTAAAAAGATTTTTTCATGTTAAAATAAAATAAAAATAACATTATATATAAAATAAATGATGTGCTAAAATTTTTTATCGAAAACATAAAGCGCATAAAATATTTGCAAAGTTGGTTAAATAAAAAAAAAAAACATTAATAATATATTTTAAAATATTATTGTGAAATTTGAAATAAATTATCAATTGAAAATGAGAAAATATTTTTTCAAAATGATATCATACAAATAAAATCTTTGAAGACATTGAATATATATATTATAAGCGTGATTGCATTTTAAATAAACGACAACTTTTAACAAAGACATAAAAGGAAAAATGCGTTTTTAAGTATTAAAGCATTTTAATGTCCATAAAATGAATATATATATAAAATTTTCTCCCCATTGAATATATAAACAAAAATATTTTTTAAACTTAATTCTATTGACGTTATGTGGCGCTGTGTTTGTTGTTGACACACTATGTACATATACATATACATATACCTTGATAAAGGTTGGCGTTCAGCCATCTGAAATATTGGTAAAATAAATGATATTTCGATCCAAAATATGCCTTTTTAATTAAAAACATTTTTACGTTCTTCTAAATGTGTATGTATGTATCTGTCACTTGAAGAACCTGGGTTATAAATATATCTTTATCTATAATCTTCTTATATATAAAAGACAATGTCTGTCGTCTGTTTCACGAAAAAAAACTACTGAACCAATTGGTACCAAATTTTGTATGTCGCTTTTTAAAAACCTGAGGAAAAATTTCGTCTACATTTTGATTATTATTTTTGCCTTTTTTTTTTCATTTGAATTACTTTTTTTTTTTACGCGGAGTAAATACGAGGCGAAATAACAACACCAGGCCAATTAAGCGACCAATGAGCGTTCTGCTTTTTTTTTTTTTCAAGTTGATTGCGTTCTTTTTTTTTTATATATATATAATTTTATTTACTTTTTTTTACAAAAGTATTGAGTATTGAGAGAGAAATTTTTATTACTAACAAAGTTACGGTAAGTGCACACAATGCAATTTCGAAAAAAAAAAACTTCATAAAATTAGCGTTACTGTATATACAATTCTTTCATTGGCCTTGTAGAACGAGAAGGTTGTACGCGTGCTAGCATGTTTTAGTGAAAAACACAAACATCCTCGATAAAGAGAGGCGAGTTGCCCCTCGAAATAAAAGTCGGTGGACGAGTGGGTAACACCCTCGGTTCCCGACAGTCATGAACCGGGATTAAATCCCGCGTTAAAAATTGTTTAATATGTGAAAAACCTTCACATAGTATTCATTGTTCAATTATCATGAACTAGGTTGCTCTTGCTGAGCGGTACCTATTTATGTGAATTTGAACCAGGCCCCTCGAAATATTGGAACAATAAAATAATTATAAATCCAATATATGCATCTTTTTTAAATATATATATATATTAGCCGAATGACCCGGGCAACGCCCGAGCTTTACCCGATTAAATGTTTTTATTCAAATACTATTCGTTACAATTATAAATCGGCACCGTGGATGTCACTTTTGTGAAACGTCCCGCTCCAAACTTTGTGTGTTTTTAAAATATAAAAATAAATATATGAATTTTTACAACGATATTTGAAAATTATATTATTTTGATTTTCAAATACTATTCGTTGCAATTATAAATTGTCGCCGTGGATGTCACTCTTGTGAAACGTCCCGCTCCAAACTTTGTGTCTGAGAAGCGATATTTTTCTAGAAAGATGATCTGGCTTTTGTTTTCTGCTCGAATGAATGTTTTTCTTTTAGAATTTTGTTCCTGCGTACAAAATAATGATCTGGTTTCACCCGTTGTCTCTGCTTTTAGGAATTTTTCCCGATATAATTTTGTATCTGATAATCAAACATGATACAGCAATATCGTCATCATCATTTTCTGACTAAAAATATATAGTTTTAATAATTGATTTATATATTTTTAAAAATAGCCTATCGTCTTCCCCGTATTTTTTACCTATGTATGGAAATTTTGGTTTGAATTAGTGAACTACTGCGAATTTGTATACCGGACATACAAACAAACATACAAACATTCATTTATATATATATAGATACTAGACGAATGACCCGGGCAACGCCCGTGTTTTACCCGATTGAATGTTTTTATTCCAATACTATTTGTTACAATTATAAATTGGAGCCGTGGATGTCACTCTTGTGAAACGTCCCGCTCCAAACTTTACATGTACATTAGGTCAGCTGGTATTACCCCTCATTTTCACCGCTAGAGGCGCGAGCGAATTGACTTTTTGTAAATATACATAATTATAAAGATAGAAGCTTCTATAGAAGATAATGATCATAATGATGATGCGCGCGCATCCGTGACATGAGGAATTGAGGACAGCGATGAGGAAAGACGATCGTGACTATATATAGGGATAATTTCTTCGATCCACAGGAACCTGTATTATAAATATCTCTCTATTTATAAATATATGATTATATTTTAAAGATTAATTCGTCAATAATTTTTTTTTCTGTGTTTTGATCGTTGACAGTTCATGTCATTTACCTTCGTGGGTATTATACAAGAACCCAGTTCTATTATATATTGTAAAATTTATGACAAGATATACAAGAAGTTAAGATTCCAGAGTAGAGTTGAAGTTCAACCAACTTCCCCCAACTTTATTCTGGAATCTTGGACATCCATTTTTACAATATGGTATATGTGATGTTCCTCTCTCTCTCTCTCTCTCTCTCTCTCTTCGATTAAATAAATAAATATGCTTTACCAAATTAAGAAACAAATTTTAATTATATATCTTTCTAGTGTTAAACATACACTTTTTAATATGAAAAAACCATAGAAAAAAATAAAAGATAAGTGGGTCAGGTGTTGATATTAAAAATACTTTTTAATATATTCATAACAATAATTACAGTGCTGTCAAATCCAAACAATCAAAAATAAATCAAATAAACAGAGTATTTTATAATTATATTATAAGGTATATTATATATACAGTATATAATAGACCTATGTTCTTGTAAAATTCCAAAAACGAATTCGTGAAAGGGAGGAGACAGAGTCTGGTCATATCTGCGGTGAGTTGCCTCCTGAGCGTGTGGATGATCCTACAAGACGGTACCAGAGAAGCGTGCCCGATCTGGACGGGACCCGATCGTAGACAAGGAGGATCCTTCTGATGCCAGAATATTTGAGACCATCTAAGTATACCTAATTCTCAATTCCATTAACAGCTCCTGGCAATAAAGTATAACGCACTAAGCTATATCTACAACGAACCTACATTGAACCTAGTACGCATACAACGACCTCTGAAAAGCGTCGTAACAATATTATTTACACTGAGTTGTATTTCGGAAACTTTTTATTGATTATTTGAATACTAGATCATTAACTCGTTCTATGACTGGTCTAGAACGACAGCCAGCTCTGAATTTCTTTAAAGTTTTATCTTAAGCTAAATAATAAAGTATAGCACACTTTAACACATGGCTAAGGAAAATTATAAGAATAATTAAACTCAAAATATGTCGACGTAAAAAAAATCTAACTTCTTTCACACCACTAAAATCTTCTTTAACATAATCAGGAGATCAAGCTCCATATTCCTTCTATGTAAAATATGTAAATAAGATTATATAAAAGGGCGTACCTGTATCTGTAAAGAACAAAAACAATTTTTTTTCTTAATAAATTTCGAGAGATTGCTCCCTCTTTATCAATTTATTGCACAGTGAATTTAAATTACAAATTATTGTACATCATATGAAAACAAATTTGTCATTGGTCAAAAATAATTATTGTAAAAAAATAATTTGACCAATGACAAATTTATTTTCATATGATGTACAATAATTTGTAAATTAAATTCACTGTGCAATAAATTGATAAAGAGGGAGCAATCTCTCGAAATATTTTAAGAAAAAAAATGTTTTTTCTTTACAGATCCAGGTACGCCCTTTTATATAATCTTAATTAATTGATCGCCTTTTGACTCAAAATATGTAAATAAGTTTGATAAACTGTGGCGACCGCACTTTGCTTCAGCTAACTGGGACAAAGCTTCAAAACACATACGGGCAGAAAAATGGCGGCCCCACTATGCCTCGGCAAGCACGTGTTGGGAGAACACGTCACTACGCATACGCGGGGGTCATCCGGAACTTTCTAGCGACTGGCGCTTCCGACACTTGATCTGGCACTCACGCGGTAAACATCTAGGCTAGCTCCAACGGCCGTTACTTCAACCGTTGTTTCTTTTCTATTTTTATATTTCTGGCTTTAAATAAATTAATTTTAATTATAATTTTATCAGCGGCCTTTCCACAAGCCACACCAACACATCACGCAACAACCATCCTACAAAATTGGTGAGCCGGACGACTCGAATGAAGAATTAACGGCCAACGTCAAGGGCAAATCTTGGACGCTCAAACATTCAGGATGGAACTCACCCCATCTCGAATATCAAAATTGATTTTTCGAGCTCCACCCTTCTTGCCAAAGACATTCCATTGTGGCTCAACCAACTGGAAGCTGCCTTTATTTTCGCAAACATCGCCAGCGACGACAATTTCAAGTATAACACAATTATCGTTAATTTAGATAGACTAGCTCTCATCTGCGTCTACGACATTGTAGAAAACCCACCAGTTTCAGGAAAATATGCGGCGCTCAAAGAACGACTTCTCCTGCGATTTGGCCGGTCACGCCAGGTGCGAACAGCTCAAGTCTCAGAAACTAAGCCCATTGCTGATCAGAGACCCTCGATTATCCTGGTCGAATTGTCCAAGCCACCTCCATCTCAGCACTGTGATCCCTGTACTCCCACCTCCAATAGCCTCCAACACCTGGAGCAGACGGATTTTCCCTGTGACATGAATGTCACAACAACTGCCCTGGTGACTACAGTCCATAACGTTGAAGACACCAACTCAAGCTCCACCTTGCTTTCTCCCTCCAGCTCTTTGAGTGACTCTTCATCCCTGGACTCCTCATCGTTCTGCTCAAACCCTCCTTCAAACACCATCTCGCGCCCCCCCTGAAACTGTTTTCTCCACCCCAGTGCACAGTGACAATCCCTTGCCCCAGCAGCCGCCATCTCATGAAGACCCCTTGCCCCAGCAGCTGCCGTCTCATGAAGAGCCCTTGCTTCCATCCTGCGAGAAGAAACATCCACTCTTCCTAGAAGAAACCAATAACGCTGCTGCAACGACTCCTTTCCACTTACAGCCCGCCCAAACTTCGGTACTACAACCTATCCAACCTCAAAACACTCTCCAACAGTCATTACCTCCTATTGAATCAAGAGTCACTACTTCCCCAATACCAATAGCTCCACCGGTACTCGCGGCGACTACACCCATCGCTGAGCAACCCATCGTGTCCCTGCAAGCTAACAAGATGGTCGCCACCCATTACATCCGGACAACATTTGAAAAGGACAGGTGCCTCCCTCAAGCCCCCAAGACCAGATCCCAACCCAACAAGGCACCCTACCAAGAGTTCCCTCTACGACTACATAGGATCTTTAAAGATCCTACTGGAGGGGGAGTAGTGTGGCGACCGCACTTTGCTTCAGCGAACTGGGACAAAGCTTCAAAACACATACGGGCAGAAAAATGGCGGCCCCACTATGCCTCGGCAAGCACGTGTTGGGAGAACACGTCACTACGCATGCGCGGGCGTCATCCGGAACTTTCTAGCGACTGGCGCTCCCGACACTTGATCTGGCATTCACGCGGTAAACATCTAGGCTAGCTCCAACGGCCGTTACTTCAACCGTTGTTTCTTTTCTATTTTTATATTTCTGGCTTTAAATAAATTAATTTTAATTATAATTTTATCAGCGGCCTTTCCACAAGCCACACCAACACATCACGCAACAACCATCCTACAAATCCATATAATATATATACTGAAATTTTGCAGGTGTTTTGTCTTCTGTCTCAAAATTAATTCACAATATTTGTGCTCCTGGAATTTTCTGCAATATTGCATAGTCATTTGTTTTTATTTTTATCGGAATAATATTTTATGGGACAATCTTGAAACTCTCTTTTTTCCACATTATTTATTTGGACCTCGGACTTTCCTTTCTGGTCTCACGGGTTCTTGCTTCTAGATCCTGACTTCTGTATGCATCCATATCATCCATCGATATGCATCCATATCGACTGCTTATAACAACTGCACATCTATTTAATGCATCTCTCGAGAGGCGCGGACGCGCACGCGTGTTCCCGCTTACCCCGCCGGCCTGGCGTGTTCTTTAACGTTCTTTTCTTAACCCTAAAAGAATGTATTTTAATTATTTTTCTAATTGAACAAATATGATTGAAATTGTCAACCCTTTTGGGTTATTGGCGGAAAGCTCAAATCAAGATCTTTCGACTGGTGTAAGTCAAATCCAGAAAGATCAAGAAATGGCCGAGTTATCGGCGGATAAAGGAAATTTAATAAAAAATTTAAAAAATCAAATATTGATACCAAGCGAGAATATTTAAATATTTCCGCTGTAATAAATGAAAAATATGCAATTTGGGCCGATCGGGTAGATGCCTCGGAAATGGAGTTTACCTCCGTAGGCAATAAAGAACCTAAAGGCTTTAAGAGGAAAGGTGATTCCCTAGATAAGCCTGTGAAGATACCAAAGGATGATACCACCGCAGTAAGGCCGCCTCAACCACCAAGGAAGGCGACAAGAGACCCTGTGACGCTAGTTTAGAACAGTCGACAGAAGCAGGCGCTGAGCAAAGCAAGATCGGCAGCAGATTCTTTTGATCAATGCTGCTATGTTGAATACTGCTTGGATTTCGGTCCTGTGCAGTATATCCAGGTTCTGGAGGAGATTCTGGGAAGGGGCGCCGTCTTCCAGCTGATGAAGATGTCAGGCCAGGTTCTGCTCAGGCTGGAGAGCACCGAGAAGGCGGAGCGCCTATCAGAGGAGGGCCTCACCATTGGAAACACCCTCCTCAAAGTGTTCCCCTACGGGAAATGCGCGGAGAAAATAGTGGTTGGGAACCTTCCAATTGCTATAAGAGATGAAGACATCGTCGCGGCGCTGCGGCCCCTACTGCAGGGTTTTCTCCCTGACCTATGAGGTAGTGGCGAGTGGTGGCTACACCTGGACCACCGGCAACAGAGAGGCCTTCATCCTTCTAAATGAAGGATTGAAACTCCATCAGCTCCCTGTAAAACTGGTGATCGTCTCGAAAGGCGAATCGACGCCTGCCTACATCACCTATGGCGTTAGGTGTAGCAAATGCCACCGTCAAGGGCATCGTCGAGCCACCTGCCTCTTGAGGATCAATGGTGGACGTCATCAGGACACCCTGCAGGGCCCGGTGTCGAAGCCTCCCTTCTCCAAGCCCATGCCCTCTACATTTAATATTTCAAGATTATATACATTTTAAAATGTGAAATAATTAAAATAAACAGATAAAATTTTGATAGGAGGCTTATAAAATAATTTGATATGTATTGAATATAAAATATAAAGAAAAATTATTCATGATAAATGTACCTTAGATGTCGAAGAGGTCCATTAGCGCCAGTTCAGAAAGTGATTCAATGATTAAAGGAACCCATATTCACTGATAGAAGTTGGTTTTGTCTCTGATCAATGATGATCGTACGCGCTTCCTGAAAAGGGTTCATAAACACTTTTGAAAGAATTGATTTTTGGTAGACATGCCAATCCTGTAATTGCGATGTTAAAATATATTTATATACACTCGTAAACAAAAAGAAGCTGTACCTTCTAGCAGGTATATCGGGATTCAGATAATAATTCTGAAAGATATTACAGTGACCTTTATTGAAGACACACGAGATAACCAAGTGTAAACAACCTCTGTCTCCTTCAAAAAACAGGCTACCGGCAGACATCCACTTAAGTTTTGTCCATGAATGTATATTAAAACACGATCCCTCTGGTTTATTACCCCAAAAACCATAATTTGCATAAGAATATCAATCATTTTTGCTCTACACATCATGTCCCACTAGATTAAGTCTATTCCAAAATGATAATGTAATACCTAGTAATAACGCGCCATCTATCTGATACAAATGTAAACACCAGACGCGAATGTTTCTTTTCACTAATGAATCAAACTTCTACTGTCCTTACTGCAATGAAAAATTGTATTGGGAGGGCTTGGCTCCTCAGTGGTGAACCCTTCCAGCGGTTTCTCCAATTTAATCTACCATATTTTAAATGTAAATCTACTGTCCTAGAAGCTTTTGGCCATAGTTTTCTTAAATACCATTTCTAAGATTCCACATTTCAGTGTTGCATATAAAAGCAGAATTATCCAATACAGTATTAGAGTTCTAAAGAAGCAGTCTGGTAGATTAAAAATTGTCGAAACCACTGGTAGGGTTCACCACTGATGAACCAAGCCCTTCCAATACAACTTTTCATTGCAGTAAGGACAGTAGAAGTTTGATTCATTTTTGAAAAGAAACATTCGCGTCTTGGTGTTTTCATTTGTAAAATGATAATGCTCGTTCCATACTAAGGCAATATTTATTCGAAAATTATCACTTTAAATGAAAAGAAACGAAAAATTAATTTGTTTTATTCATATATATAAAGTAGGTATTTTTGTTGAAACAGTTCCCGAAACCTGGTTTCACCAGATAAATGAAATACTTATGAATAAATGACGACAGATTTGCTAATGATTCTTCATTGCATTGTCAATTCGGTATTGATCTTTTCATTTATAAATTTAATATCAACAAAACGTGTGCATTTTCAAACTCTATCTAGAAACACCTAGGTTAATCAATAAAATGCAATTCTTCTTAAATGCATAACGACTGATTTGCTAGTGATTCTTCTTTTCATTGCCAAATTGGTATTGATCTTTTCATTTGTAAATTGACTATCAACAAAACGTGTGCATTTTCAAACTCTATCTCCATAAACCTAGGTTAATCGATTAAATACAATTCTTCTTGAATGCCTGACGACTGCAATTTCTAGTGATTCTTCATTTCATTGCCAATTTGGTATTGATCTTTTCATTTGTAAATTGAATAGATATCAATAAAACGTGTGAAATATTCAAATTATATATGTCTTTTCCTCTCTCCAGGAACCTTTTTTAACCAAATAAATGAAATTTTTCTGAATAATTTACGACTGATTTGCTAGTGATTCTTTATTTCAGTGCCAATTCGGTATTGATTTTTTTATTTGTAAATTGAATAGATATCAACAAAACGTACGAATTTTCAAACTCTATCTCCAAAAACCTAGGTTAATCAATAAAATGCAATTCTTCTTGAATGCATGACGACTGCAATTGCTAGTGATTCATCATTTCATTGGCAATTATATAAATTGAATAGATGTGGATATTATCTCCATAAACCTAGGTTAATCAATCAAATGCAATTCTTCTTGAAAGCATGACGACTGTGGTCGCTAGTGATTCGGCCATTTCAGATCAATGCTTCGATGTTGTGGCGATTGTTGAAGCTCATCTCTGGTGGCCGGAGCAACAGAAGGGGGAGCCGGGAGTTCCATATGAGCATAAGATGGGCTGTCATTTTGACATGGACCCTAGTGGCCGCGTCACAGAAACCTTACCATGGGACCCATAAATCAATCATACACCTCCTTAAAACCCTTAACAAAAAGGAATTCAATATTATGGATATGAATAGTAGAAATCATTCTAAAAATAAGATAAACGAAAAGCAAAATTCTGTTACTTACGATCACCAAAATGCTGGAGCACTTTATCCTATTGATTACCAAACATCCGAATTTCCATTGAATTTTGAAGTTAATAATAAAGTTAGAGGAAAAATCTTGAAATTTGGGAAAACACATGGTACAACTGAATATTACTCAACCAATGTTCTTATTCAAGATTCAGCAGCTAATTTTCTTGAAGCATTTTTCACCAAAGACCGTTCATCAAATAATGCTCAAAATCATGAGAATTTGGAGGATGAAAAAAATGATAATGATGAAATTACAATTGACCGTAATTTTTTGAAGGAATTTTTTATCAATCTCACTAGTATCTTTGTAGATGACTGTCTACCTAAATGTCTTGATAAGATAAGGGCGGATTTAAAAAACAAAACACGTAAAACTGGATGGCCAATAATGGATGAGAAGCCATTATGTCCCACCATATCTGAATCTTATGATACCCAACCAATTACCGAAACAACTGAACTTCTTTATCAATTCAATGATATTGATGATATTGATCTTGATAATGAACTTTTTAAAAATCTTTTCCCTCATTATAAATTTGTTTCGAATAGAGATGTAAGTTCTGCCTTCTTGAAAGTTCTTGGGAAATGTATAAATGCTTCTAAACGTTCTAAATCAACAAGCCTGCTTCCTAAAAACTTTAGAGAGAAAAGAAATCGTAATAAAAATGTACGTAGAGATGGTATGAGACCTGTTCCACTCAAAGTTATCTACTACGAAGATACACCTGAAGAAGTTGTGTGGACTCCACAGATCAAAATAATCAAGAAAACAAAAAACTCAATCGCTTCTATGCCATCGTTTTCACTACATCTAAATTGGCTATGGAGTCATTTAGAAACAGTTTTAGGAATGATCACTATCACATTACTTGGTTTACTTGTGCTTATTGTTGGACTATACAATCAAGAAAGACAAGATGATGTATCCATTCTCGATTCTGTAGATGTCTCAAAATTTACAAATACCTCAGCTGCAAAAAAGAGTCGGGCAAGTTCCGGTCAAAATTCGGAAGATCAAGTCTCTTGCACCAGCAGAATATCAGGGATAATAAAGAAATATTCAAAGTTTATCTGTATCATTCAAAAGCCTTTAACCTATAAGAAAAGTAAATGTGAATTGCAGAGTGTTATTTTAGGATCGTCTCCTGGATCAATGAAAAGATTAAGACCCCGCCGCAGAAAAAAGAAACAAAATACATCTGGATTTACGAAAGAGATGCTTAAATTAAATCTAAGTTCGAGCAACTCGAGCGAAAACAGTTTAGATGATCACGAATTCGATTTCATTTTGGAAAGTGAAGCTAAAATATCAAACGTAGCTGAAGCGTTAAAGAAGAGTGTGGAATCATTCACTCTTGAGAAACTGAAACGAGATCGTAAGTTGATGCGCTCCGTGTTGCTGGAGAGGCGGAGTCATTCTGAAGAAGAAGAGGAGGAGGAAGTAGAGAGCCAATCAGGAATCAGTACGGGGCCCAGCCTCTCCCACAAGAAGGAATTGGATTCGCCCAGCTTGGACACCACACCCACTGAAGTCCCCGCCCCTCAAGCTCCCGCTCCCCAAGGTCCCTCCCCCCCACCTGGGGTCACCTTCAATGATGACCTCCAGTTAATTTACTCCACGTGATTATCAGGGTCATCATTTCTGTCTCAATTTTCTGCACGATGAGCTTTCCCTTGGTGGAAACACCGTGGAATGTTTGTCTTTTAGGATTCTATTAAAGAGAATACAAAGTATATGTGTGATATCATATGGCCCATCGACTCTTTGCTTTGTTTTACATACCCAAGTAAAAATGAGTTACTTGCCGAAGTATCTTTAATTTTCAGAACTATACTTGGTATAGGACATGATAATCATGGTGGATAGTTAGCGATTTCTTTTACCGTAAGTATACCACATGCTACACGCGTGTGACTTGCACTCACTTTTTTTTTCCATAAAAAAGTTCCTAATGCAAAATAATGAATTGATTAGTATATTCTTGGAATAGATAATGATCATAATAATATATTTATTAAATATATTTCATCTTTTTACTACTAATAATTAGCATTTGTTTTCTAAAATAATATTCGTTTTGATGGGCGAAGATAGGTCATTTAAAACTAGTGTTATAATAAAATAAATAGGAAAAAAACAATGTTTTTAATTGCCAAAATTAACATAATTAATATATCAGAGAGAAGTATACAATTTAAAAATGGAAAAAGTTTCAATTTCCTAAAAACAAAAATCAGAAGATAAAATACATCTTATGGGGCACATATCAGCTCGACGGTGGCGCTCGAGTGGCGGAAATGGGAACTAATATTGGTTTTGTATTATATACAGCCAGTTCAAATATAAATTTGAATTAGGAAATATGTTTGTATATATAATTATAAAAATAAACAATTATCAAGTTAAAAACATTCAATTTTTCCTTTATATGAGGCGTTAATTGTATAAAGGTTATTTTAGTTCCCAATTCTGCCACTCGAGCGCCACCGTCGAGCTGAAAGTAAGCCTAAGAAGGCTTCTTACTTCTGTGAGTTGATTTAAAGTTAACAATTTCAATTTTATTATTACATTTTCACAAGATGTTTTCCATAATTGGCGTTTATCCATTTGTTTTTATTTAATTTTATCAAGAAATTTTCAATATTTTAGAATTCAGTGCATAGTTTAGCTCAAAGGTTCGATTCTCTAAAAGGTATATATTTTTTCTCTACTCGAAATGTGTTTATTTTGTCATTTTTATATTTTACAAAACTATTCCAGAGATTTGTATATTTAGGAATATTGATATTTGGCTTATTTATTCTTATGTTTTATAGGAGGATCTGACGTTTGATCATTTTATTCTATAAGGATGACATTTTAGTGACGGTAAGTTCGCCTTTAGTGACACATTGTAGTGAGGTTTAATTACACTGGTCTACACAATAAATAGTAGTTCTTTGTCACAATTGACCAGAATCTGTGTAGCTTTTTGTGCTGATTGTTTGAATATTCAGGACAAAAGATCCTTTTAATATAAGAATTTACAAACTGTTTATTAAGAACTCTTGTGAAATACTAAAATGACAACAAAAATGGCAGTGTTACAGGGGTTCCAAACTAGAATGAGTATTTTATTTTTCACTGAAACACAACATCTCAAATACAGATATCTAATATATTAGTTTTTCCTATCACATCTAAGGTTTCTTATAGTGACATTATCTTCAAATTTGAGGAACATTTACATTTTTAGATGGAAGTGTTGCTGTGAGGACATTGATCTATACAAAATAAGTCACCTGTCCCATCAAAATAGATGCCATCTATTGATGTTTCTCAGTTTACCAAAGCTGCTGTGGCTTTGTCTCTAACTCAAGGCCACTAGTTTGCTGCGAAGGTCATGGTCACTAGACTGCATCTAGTTTTGACGTTTATTTTAATACATAGGGGTCTACAGGATAAGGCACAATTTAGATTATAGATTATAAACACAAGGTAATAAGACCAAATCCAAATAAATAAATAGTGTGTGATGTTTTGGTAACAACGCTGTTATGTCACACACTATTTATTTATTTGGTCTTATTACCTTGTGTTTATATTCTATAATCCAAATTGTGCCTTATCAATTTATATTATAAATTAGAAAAAAAAGGGTAACAAGACAAAATCCAAATTATTGGAATGATTTGGTCCTGTTTTACCTTTAGGTCTACATGGGAAAAAAAATATTTTTTTAAAGTAGTGACCAGAGGATTTTCTCCTCTATTTTGTTTGTGGTATAACCCTCTTGTGTGCCCAGCAGTAGTCAGCAAGTATACTGGGACTCCATTTACTTTGATACTGCTTCTCCATGCTTATTATATTGTAGTGATGAAATCAATTCTTTGAATATCCTAAGATGCAAAAGTATTACAGTAAAACCTCCCTGTAAAGGACAACAACTAATTGCAGAGCCAAAATGTCCTTTTGGGAGAGATGTCCTCTTACCATAGAGTTGCTAAATTGTAAAAATGGTAATTTTGAAAATGAAAACTGTCCTTTGTGGAGAGGTGTCTGCTAAAGGGAGGTTCTACTGTATATGCCATGTCTAAGCTAACATTGATGAGGACCCTGGGAAGTCGAAGAGGGCACTTGGCAGAGAGCTGCAGGTTTATGAGGCTTCCATCAGACATGTTACGTGAGTTTCATGAGGACCTCCGTTACAAATCATATGTGATGCAGAGAGGAAAGTTCATGTCTGAAAGAACCAAGGTGAACCACTTGACCAGAGCCAAGCACCTTCTGAACAAGCTCAAACATCCTGAGGAGCCAGGAATGATCTGGTTTTTCTCAGACATGAACTTTGTTCAGGACCAGAAGGTGAACCATAAAAAATGATCGGTAGCTGTGTAAAAGCCTGATGTGGTACCTACATTCATACACACCAAATTTCCAGGGAAAAAAATGCTCCAATGGCCCCCGATTCTTGCAAAAGTCCAACTGCACCAGCGAGTGCAAGTAACCAAACAAAGCTCTGGCACATTTGTAAGTGCAAAGTTGAACTGCTTTTCATATGCGTAGACATGTGGTGCACTTACAGTAAAAGCAGTCGCCTATTTCTACCCACCATGATTATCATGGCCTGCACCACATGTACTAGGGATAAGCAAAAAAAAAAATTTCCAGCATCAATGATGGTTCTTGGTGTTGTTAGTAGTGAAGGTGATGCCTCCACATTTTTTTTACTCCAGGTGCCAAAGTCACAATGCTGTTGCTTACACCGAGCTGTTAGTCACAGTTGACAAACATTGGATCGCTGCTGTAGCATGTGGGAGGCCGTATGTTTTAAAACAAGACTCAGCACTTTACAGTCAGAACAACCCAAGAATGGATGGCTGAGAATCTTCACGACCATCTCACACCTAACATTTGGCCCCTCAGCTCACCAGATGTCAATCAGCTGGACTATTACATGTGGGGCGTAGTTGAGAGAGACTCCAATAGTCATTCCCACAATACAGAGCTGCTATAATGGATGCAATGCCAAACATTCCCAAGACCCATCTCATTACTGCCTGCAGTCAGACAGCATATAGAAGCTATTATTGCTGCTGATGGCAGGTTCATTGAATTCTGTAGTAATCTTTTAGGTATGTATTCATCTATATAAAACTTTAATATGTAATACTCTTTTTCCTTTTTCTATTCATTTTTCCCATAGAGATCATTTTGTTCCCAAATAGCTGTCACACCCTGTATATATATAAGTAAGTGCATAAGTTGAACAATGAACCATGATGAAAGAATGGACATAAATGATGGCTTTATTAGAAGATAAAGAGGTGGTGGTGGTGGTGGGTTGGGGGGACTTATGCAGAACGCAGTCCGAGGAACTGATCCAGTTCCGCGCGACGCTGTTGGACTTTGCCATAGAAGTAACGGAAAACTGCTTCCTGGGCCCATGGGAGGTAGAAGAAGGAAGATCTGCGTTCTTCCTCTGGATTGGAGGAGACATCCGTGATGGTCTTAAGGTCTCTCATCTGACTGACCAGCCACTTGCTGATGAAACACTGGGGATCCTTGGTGAAACTCAGGAAGAATTCCCGATTGGTCTTGAGCTGGTTGATGGTCTCCACTGTCTCGTGGATCTTGGTGTCCAAGCCCATGATCTCCTGCTGGCTGTTGGTGGAGAGCAGGAAGTTGTTCATCTGGCCCTTCAGTGGGTCGTCCTGCACAGCCAGGGATGAGCATGGGGGGGTGGACGTACCACCACTCAGGGGAGGGAGAGAACACTTTTACACACATTATAGAATTAGAAACAAAAGGTAAATACAGTAGAACTACCTCCCTATAAAGGACAACATCTAATTGGAGAGCCAAAGTGTTCTTTAGAGAGAGGTATCCTCTTACCGGAGAGTTGCTAAAAAAAGTAAAGATAGCAATTTTGCAAATGAAAACTGTCCTTTACAGAGAGGTGTCCTCTAGTAACACCAAATCCAAATAAATAAAGAGTGTGTGACATTTCAGTTACAATGCTGTTACCAAAAAGTCGCACACTATTTAGTTATCTGAATTTGGCCTTTTTTTTGTTTCTAATCTATAAACCAAATTGTACCTAATCACACATTATCATTTATTTACATCCCAATCCTAGATTTAAAGGCAGCTGGATCAAAGGCGGCTAGTCAAATTTAAAACCTACTAGATAAAAAAACAAACAAATCCCATTTAACACCTACTGAATTAGAAGACCAAATTACATGTACAACCAACAAGATCATGATCAAATCATAGAGAAACTGGATCAAAATCTAAATTGTACTTAAAACTGGTTGAATTAATGGTTAAACCATATTTAAATTATAATTAATTAAATAATTATCACAGCTAAGATCCCTCTCTCTCTCTATCATAATTAAAACCTACTAGATCATGACCAAATCCAAGACCTATAAATTGGATCCTATCTACTGGATCAAATCATATTTATGACGTGCTGGGAGGTAGAGAAGGAAAAAGAGAAATCCAAATAAAGTTATATGAGAAATATCCAATATACAGTTACGAGCGTCATTCCTCATCGGCCTCTGTCACGGTTTGCTTTTTTTTTTTTTTGGAATGGCGCCCTCCTTAACAAGCACTAGAGCACACAAGATTTCAACAATATACAGAGGAACCTTGTCATTAACACCTCCTTTAGTTTTTGTTTCTTATTTCCTTGTGATTACACGAATTCCATGAGTTCATGCTCCTCAAGCTGTTTTATGATAAGCAGTGGCCTCTCCCAAAGGTCCTGTTTAGTGCATCTAATGCAAGCCAAAATGTGTTCTGGAGCTGCAGGTGCCATGCTACATTTTGTGGAAGTGGGGTAGATTTTGTTATTTGTTTCTATCTTCAATGGCTTGAGATGGCCTGTTCTAAATCTTGTTAGTATTGTTTGATGCTGTCTGATGTTCAGAGCTCCTCCTAGGTTCACTCCATGTCTGCTTTCTTTAGTAACAATAACTTGACATAACAAGCCCCAATCCACATCAATATATTCTGCGTGACATTTTGGTATCAGCATGGTTACCAATTTAAAAATACTTTTAAACATAGTTTTTAGTACTTCTCTCTGAAGATGATCTTCAGAGAGAAGTACTAAAAACTATGTTTAAAAGTATTTTTGTCTGAAAATGGTTACCTTAATGATAAAAATCAATTTAGATTTGATCTTGTAACCTTATGTTCTAATCTATATCCCAAATTATACCACATTACTATATAGTAAATTGGTTATAATTCTATTAATGTCTCCCAACTACACAAGGTAGTACAGTAGAACTACCTCCCTATAGCGGACACCCTGCTAGCGGATACCTCTCTACAAAGGACAGTTTTTATTTGCAAAATTACCATTTTTACAATTTAGCAACTCTCCGGTAAGAGGGTCAGAAATAGACAGCATCAAACAAACACTAACAAGATTTAGAACAGGCCATCTCAAGCCATTGAAGATAGAAAATAATAACAAAATCTACCCCACTTGCCCAAAATGTAGCTTGGCACCTGCAGCTCCAGTACACATTTTGGCTTGCATTAGATGCACTAAACAGGACCTTTGGGAGAGGCCGCTGCTCATCATAAAACAGCTTGAGGAGCATGAACTCATGGAATTCGTGTTTTCTTTACACAAGGGGATAAGAAACAACTACAACAGTACAGTAGAACTACCTCCCTGTAAAGGACAGCTAATTGCAGAGCCAAAGTGTCCTTTAGGAGAGGTTTCCTCTTACCGAAGAGTTGCTAAATTGTAAAAATGGTAATTTTGCAAATGAGAACTGTTCTTTGTAGAGAGGTGTCTTCTAGCGTGAGTATCCTCTCATGGAGGTTCTACTGTAAGACCAAATCAAATAAATAATGTGCGACATTTCTGCAACAGCATTGTCTTGTTTACTTATTTGGATTTGATCTTATTACCTTGTAGTTCTATAATCCAGGACCTTTGGGAGAGGCCGCTGCTTATCATAAAACAGCTCGAGGAGCATGAACTTATGGAATTCGTGTAATCTTTACACAAGAGGAAAAGAAACAACAAGAACAACATAATCAAAATGTTGCCTTATCAGGTTTCCCAATTGTTTTAACCCATGACAACAGATCCCAAGTGATATTCCTATAATGGAGGTTCCCCACAGTGTGGAAACAAAGGTTTTGACTACAAAGCAAAGACAAACACAACATCTATGGAGGTCAAAACATACCACCTCCACGTCGATATCGTAGCAGGCTGTCTTCTTGGTGTCCGGTCCGTCAACACTGGACAGTGGAGGTGTCAGAGAGACAAGACAGACAATATGGAAAAAGTCCACTACTCACCTGATGATATGATTGATAACAATGGGATCTGCCGCGTGAAGCAATGGATGGAGCCGCTGCGGAATCTCCGCAAATTTCATGCGCATACATTGGAAGATCTGAAACATACATCATGGTCCTGTTGTAACTCCTGAGAGAAGAAAATAGAGGTGATCAAATATTTTCATGACTATATAGAGGCCATTTCTCTACTAATACATTTAATGAAGCGTTGAACCTACTTACAGAAAAATTGCGCTAAAACTAACAGGCTGCACATGGTGTCTATTCCTCATGTCAGAGGCGGCCATTTCTTTTGGAGCCAAGTCGGCCTGCCACTGAATAGTGCTCCCAGTCTTAATGACAAAGGCAGACGCATTCTACTTCACCTAGTCATTAGGTTGTCAAGTCTCAAGCTCTACAAGCTTGATACCCTAATATGATTGAGTGGAGATAAGAAAGAAGTAGAAGAAGGGGGGTAAACACAAGGTAATAAATACCAAA
>CP092876.1:17791885-17816659 GCA_030710605.1 Cordylochernes scorpioides | reverse complement strand
TGATATTTTCATTTGTAAATTTAATATCAACAAAACGTGTGCATTTTCAAACTCTATCTACAAACACCTAGGTTAATCAATAAAATGCAATTCTTCTTAAATGCATAACGACTGATTTGCTAGTGATTCTTCTTTTCATTGCCAAATTGGTATTGATCTTTTCATTTGTAAATTGACTATCAACAAAACGTTTGCATTTTCAAACTCTATCTCCATAAACCTAGGTTAATCGATTAAATACAATTCTTCTTGAATGCCTGACGACTGCAATTTCTAGTGATTCTTCATTTCATTGCCAATTTGGTATTGATCTTTTCATTTGTAAATTGAATAGATATCAATAAAACGTGTAAAATATTCAAATTATATATGTCTTTTCCTCTCTCCAGGAACCTTTTTTAACCAAATAAATGAAATTTTTCTGAATAATTTACGACTGATTTGCTAGTGATTCTTTATTTCAGTGCCAATTCGGTATTGATTTTTTGATTTGTAAATTGAATAGATATCAACAAAACGTACGAATTTTCAAACTCTATCTCCAAAAACCTAGGTTAATCAATAAAATGCAATTCTTCTTGAATGCATGACGACTGCAATTGCTAGTGATTCATCATTTCATTGGCAATTATATAAATTGAATATATGTGGATATTATCTCCATAAACCTAGGTTAATCAATCAAATGCAATTCTTCTTGAAAGCATGACGACTGTGGTCGCTAGTGATTCGGCCATTTCAGATCAATGCTTCGATGTTGTGGCGATTGTTGAAGCTCATCTCTGGTGGCCGGAGCAACAGAAGGGGGAGCCGGGAGTTCCATATGAGCATAAGATGGGCTGTCATTTTGACATGGACCCTAGTGGCCGCGTCACAGAAACCTTACCATGGGACCCATAAATCAATCATACACCTCCTTAAAACCCTTAACAAAAAGGAATTCAATATTATGGATATGAATAGTAGAAATCATTCTAAAAATAAGATAAACGAAAAGCAAAATTCTGTTACTTACGATCACCAAAATGCTGGAGCACTTTATCCTATTGATTACCAAACATCCGAATTTCCATTGAATTTTGAAGTTAATAATAAAGTTAGAGGAAAAATCTTGAAATTTGGGAAAACACATGGTACAACTGAATATTACTCAACCAATGTTCTTATTCAAGATTCAGCAGCTAATTTTCTTGAAGCTTTTTTCACCAAAGACCGTTCATCAAATAATGCTCAAAATCATGAGAATTTGGAGGATGAAAAAAATGATAATGATGAAATTACAATTGACCGTAATTTTTTGAAGGAATTTTTTATCAATCTCACTAGTATCTTTGTAGATGACTGTCTACCTAAATGTCTTGATAAGATAAGGGCGGATTTAAAAAACAAAACACGTAAAACTGGATGGCCAATAATGGATGAGAAGCCATTATGTCCCACCATATCTGAATCTTATGATACCCAACCAATTACCGAAACAACTGAACTTCTTTATCAATTCAATGATATTGATGATATTGATCTTGATAATGAACTTTTTAAAAATCTTTTCCCTCATTATAAATTTGTTTCGAATAGAGATGTAAGTTCTGCCTTCTTGAAAGTTCTTGGGAAATGTATAAATGCTTCTAAACGTTCTAAATCAACAAGCCTGCTTCCTAAAAACTTTAGAGAGAAAAGAAATCGTAATAAAAATGTACGTAGAGATGGTATGAGACCTGTTCCACTCAAAGTTATCTACTACGAAGATACACCTGAAGAAGTTGTGTGGACTCCACAGATCAAAATAATCAAGAAAACAAAAAACTCAATCGCTTCTATGCCATCGTTTTCACTACATCTAAATTGGCTATGGAGTCATTTAGAAACAGTTTTAGGAATGATCACTATCACATTACTTGGTTTACTTGTGCTTATTGTTGGACTATACAATCAAGAAAGACAAGATGATGTATCCATTCTCGATTCTGTAGATGTCTCAAAATTTACAAATACCTCAGCTGCAAAAAAGAGTCGGGCAAGTTCCGGTCAAAATTCGGAAGATCAAGTCTCTTGCACCAGCAGAATATCAGGGATAATAAAGAAATATTCAAAGTTTATCTGTATTATTCAAAAGCCTTTAACCTATAAGAAAAGCAAATGTGAATTGCAGAGTGTTATTTTAGGATCGTCTCCTGGATCAATGAAAAGATTAAGACCCCGCCGCAGAAAAAAGAAACAAAATACATCTGGATTTACGAAAGAGATGCTTAAATTAAATCTAAGTTCGAGCAACTCGAGCGAAAACAGTTTAGATGATCACGAATTCGATTTCATTTTGGAAAGTGAAGCTAAAATATCAAACGTAGCTGAAGCGTTAAAGAAGAGTGTGGAATCATTCACTCTTGAGAAACTGAAACGAGATCGTAAGTTGATGCGCTCCGTGTTGCTGGAGAGGCGGAGTCATTCTGAAGAAGAAGAGGAGGAGGAAGTAGAGAGCCAATCAGGAATCAGTACGGGGCCCAGCCTCTCCCACAAGAAGGAATTGGATTCGCCCAGCTTGGACACCACACCCACTGAAGTTCCCGCCCCTCAAGCTCCCGCTCCCCAAGGTCCCTCCCCCCCACCTGGGGTCACCTTCAATGATGACCTCCAGTTAATTTACTCCACGTGATTATCAGGGTCATCATTTCTGTCTCAATTTTCTGCACGATGAGCTTTCCCTTGGTGGAAACACCGTGGAATGTTTGTCTTTTAGGATTCTATTAAAGAGAATTCAAAGTATATGTGTGATATCATATGGCCCATCGACTCTTTGCTTTGTTTTACATACCCAAGTAAAAATGAGTTACTTGCCGAAGTATCTTTAATTTTCAGAACTATACTTGGTATAGGACATGATAATCATGGTGGATAGTTAGCGATTTCTTTTACCGTAAGTATACCACATGCTACACGCGTGTGACTTGCACTCACTTTTTTTTTTCATAAAAAAGTTCCTAATGCAAAAGAATGAATTGATTAGTATATTCTTGGAATCGATAATGATCATAATAATATATTTATTAAATATATTTCATCTTTTTACTACTAATAATTAACATTTGTTTTCTAAAATAACATTCGTTTTGATGGGCGAAGATAGGTCATTTAAAACTAGTGTTATAATAAAATAAATAGGAAAAAACAATGTTTTTAATTGCCAAAATTAACATAATTAATATATCAGAGAGAAGTATACAATTTAAAAATGGGAAAAGTTTCAATTTCCTAAAAACAAAAATCAGAAGATAAAATACATCTTATTGGGACCTATATCAGCTCGACGGTGGCGCTCGAGTGGCAGAAATGGGAACTAAAATTGGTTTTGTATTATATACAGCCAGTTCAAATATAAATTTGAATTAGGAAATATGTTTGTATATATAATTATAAAAATAAACAATTATCAAGTTAAAAACATTCAATTTTTCCTTTATATGAGGCGTTAATTGTATAAAGGTTATTTTAGTTCCCAATTCTGCCACTCGAGCGCCACCGTCGAGCTGAAAGTAAGCCTAAGAAGGCTTCTTACTTCTGTGAGTTGATTTAAAGTTAACAATTTCAATTTTATTATTACATTTTCACAAGATGTTTTCCATAATTGGCGTTTATCCATTTGTTTTTATTTAATTTTATCAAGAAATTTTCAATATTTTAGAATTCAGTGCATAGTTTAGCTCAAAGGTTCGATTCTCTAAAAGGTATATATTTTTTCTCTACTCGAAATGTGTTTATTTTGTCATTTTTATATTTTACAAAACTATTCCAGAGATTTGTATATTTAGGAATATTGATATTTGGCTTATTTATTCTTATGTTTTATAGGAGGATCTGACGTTTGATCATTTTATTCTATAAGGATGACATTTTAGTGACGGTAAGTTCGCCTTTATTATACCATCACATTGTAGTGAGGTTTAATTACACTGGTCTACACAATAAATAGTAGTTCTTTGTCACAATTGACCAGAATCTGTGTAGCTTTTTGTGCTGATTGTTTGAATATTCAGGACAAAAGATCCTTTTAATATAAGAATTTACAAACTGTTTATTAAGAACTCTTGTGAAATACTAAAATGACAACAAAAATGGCAGTGTTACAGGGTTTCCAAACTAGAATGAGTATTTTATTTTTTATTTTTCACTGAAACACAACATCTCAAATACAGATATCTAATATATTAGTTTTTCCTATCACATCTAAGGTTTCTTATAGTGACATTATCTTCAAATTTGAGGAACATTTACATTTTTAGATGGAAGTGTTGCTGTGAGGACATTGATCTATACAAAATAAGTCACCTGTCCCATCAAAATAGATGCCATCTATTGATGTTTCTCAGTTTACCAAAGCTGCTGTGGCTTTGTCTCTAACTCAAGGCCACTAGTTTGCTGCGAAGGTCATGGTCACTAGACTGCATCTAGTTTTGACGTTTATTTTAATACATAGGGGTCTACAGGATAAGGCACAATTTGGATTATAGATTATAAACACAAGGTAATAAGACCAAATCCAAATAAATAAATAGTGTGTGATGTTTTGGTAACAACGCTGTTATGTCACACACTATTTATTTATTTGGTCTTATTACCTTGTGTTTATATTCTATAATCCAAATTGTGCCTTATCAATTTATATTATAAATTAGAAAAAAAAGGGTAACAAGACAAAATCCAAATTATTGGAATGATTTGGTCCTGTTTTACCTTTAGGTCTACATGGGAAAAAAATATTTTTTTAAAGTAGTGACCAGAGGATTTTCTCCTCTATTTTGTTTGTGGTATAACCCTCTTGTGTGCCCAGCAGTAGTCAGCAAGTATACTGGGACTCCATTTACTTTGGTACTGCTTCTCCATGCTTATTATATTGTAGTGAAGAAATCAATTCTTTGAATATCCTAAGATGCAAAAGTATTACAGTAAAACCTCCCTGTAAAGGACAACTAATTGCAGAGCCAAAATGTCCTTTTGGGAGAGATGTCCTCTTACCAGAGAGTTGCTAAATTGTAAAAATGGTCATTTTGAAAATGAAAACTGTCCTTTGTGGAGAGGTGTCTGCTAAAGGGAGGTTCTACTGTATATGCCATGTCTAAGCTAACATTGATGAGGGCCCTGGGAAGTCGAAGAGGGCACTTGGCAGAGAGCTGCAGGTTTATGAGGCTTCCATTAGACATGTTACATGAGTTTCATGAGGACCTCCGTTACAAATCATATGTGATGCAGAGAGGACAGTTCATGTCTGAAAGTACCAAGGTGAACCACTTGACCAGAGCCAAGCACCTTCTGAACAAGCTCAAACATCCTGAGGAGCCAGGAATGATCTGGTTTTTCTCAGACATGAACTTTGTTCAGGACCAGAAGGTGAACCATAAAAAATGATCGGTAGCTGTGTAAAAGCCTGATGTGGTACCTACATTCATACACACCAAATTTCCAGGGAAAAAAAATGCTCCAATGGCCCCCGATTCTTGCAAAAGTCCAACTGCACCAGCGAGTGCAAGTAACCAAACAAAGCTCTGGCACATTTGTAAGTGCAAAGTTGAACTGCTTTTTATATGCGTAGACATGTGGTGCACTTACAGTAAAAGCAGTCGCCTATTTCTACCCACCATGATTATCATGGCCTGTACCACATGTACTAGGGATAAGCAAAAAAAAATTTCCAGCATCAATGATGGTTTTTGGTGTTGTTAGTAGTGAAGGTGATGCCTCCACATTTTTTTTACTCCAGGTGCCAAAGTCACAATGCTGTTGCTTACACCGAGGTGTTAGTCAGGGATGTTTTTCGTATGTTTTTTAACAAGACTCAGCACTCATACAACCAGAACAACTCAAGATGGCCGAGAATCTTCACGACTATGTCACACCTAATGTTTGGGGGACCAGATGTCAATCAGTTGGACTATTAAATGTGGGGTGTAGTTGAGAGGGACTCCAATAGTCATTCCCACAACACAGCTCTCAGAGATGCTATAGTGGATGTAATGCCAAACATTCCCAAGACCCATCTCATTACTGTCTGCAGTCAGACAGCGTATAGAAGCTATTATTGCTGCTGATGGTGTGTTCATTGAATTCTGTAGTAATCTTTTAGGCATGTATTCATCTATATAAAACTTTAATATATAATACTCTTTTTCCTTTTTCTATTCATTTTTACCATGGAGATCATTTTGTTCTCAAATATAGCTGTCACACCCTGTATATATATAAGTAAATGTATAAGTTGAACAATGAACTATGATGAAAGAATGGACATAAATGATGGCTTTATTAGAAGATAAAGAGGTGGTGGTGGTGGTGGGTTGGGGGGACTTATGCAGAACGCAGTCCGAGGAACTGATCCAGTTCCGCGCGACGCTGTTGGACTTTGCCATAGAAGTAACGGAAAACTGCTTCCTGGGCCCATGGGAGGTAGAAGAAGGAAGATCTGCGTTCTTCCTCTGGATTGGAGGAGACATCCGTGATGGTCTTAAGGTCTCTCATCTGACTGACCAGCCACTTGCTGATGAAGCACTGGGGATCCTTGGTGAAACTCAGGAAGAATTCCCGATTGGTCTTGAGCTGGTTGATGGTCTCCACTGTCTCGTGGATCTTGGTGTCCAAGCCCATGATCTCCTGCTGGCTGTTGGTGGAGAGCAGGAAGTTGTTCATCTGGCCCTTCAGTGGGTCGTCCTGCACAGCCAGGGATGAGCATGGGGGGGTGGACGTACCACCACTCAGGGGAGGGAGAGAACACTTTTACACACATTATAGAATTAGAAACAAAAGGTGATACAGTAGAGCTACCTCCCTATAAAGGACAACATCTAATTGCAGAGCCAAAGCGTTCTTTAGAGAGAGGTATCCTCTTACCGGAGAGTTGCTAAAAAAAGTAAAGATAGCAATTTTGCAAATGAAAACTGTCCTTTACAGAGAGGTGTCCTCTAGTAACACCAAATCCAAATAAATAAAGAGTGTGTGACATTTCAGTTACAATGCTGTTACCAAAAAGTCGCACACTATTTAGTTATCTGAATTTGGCCTTTTGTTTCTAATCTATAAACCAAATTGTACCTAATCACACATTATAATTTATTTACATCCCAATCCTAGATTTAAAGGCAGCTGGATCAAAGGCGGCTAGTCAAATTTAAAACCTACTAGATAAAAAACAAACAAATCCCATTTAACACCTACTGAATTAGAAGACCAAATTACATATGTACAACCTACAAGATCATGATCAAATCATAGAGAAACTGGATCAAAATCTAAATTGTACTTAAAACTGGTTGAATTAATGGTTAAACCATATTTAAATTATAATTAATTAAATAATTATCACAGCTAAGATCCCTCTCTCTCTCTATCATAATTAAAACCTACTAGATCATGACCAAATCCAAGACCTATAAATTGGATCCTATCTACTGGATCAAATCATATTTATGACGTGCTGGGAGGTAGAGAAGGAAAAAGAGAAATCCAAATAAAGTTATATGAGAAATATCCAATATACAGTTACGAGCGTCATTCCTCATCGGCCTCTGTCACGGTTTGCTTTTTTTTTTTTTTGGAATGGCGCCCTCCTTAACAAGCACTAGAGCACACAAGATTTCAACAATATACAGAGGAACCTTGTCATTAACACCTCCTTTAGTTTTTGTTTCTTATTTCCTTGTGATTACACGAATTCCATGAGTTCATGCTCCTCAAACTGTTTTATGATAAGCAGTGGCCTCTCCCAAAGGTCCTGTTTAGTGCATCTAATTCAAGCCAAAATGTGTTCTGGAGCTGCAGGTGCCAAGCTACATTTTGTGTAAGTGGGGTCGATTTTGTTGTTATTTTCTATCTTCAATGGCTTGAGATGGCCTGTTCTAAATCTTATTATTGTTTGATGCTGTCTGATGTTCAGAGCTCCTCCTGGGTTCACTCCATGTCTGCCTTCTTTAGTAACAATAACTTGACATAACGAGCCCCAATCCACATCAATATATTCTGCGTGACATTTTAGTACCAGCATGGTTACCATCATCTTCAGAGAGAAGTACTAAAAACTATGTTTAAAAGTACTTTTGTCTGAATATGGTAACTAATGCTGATACCAGAAACCATAACAATCGATTTAGATTTAATCTTGTCACCTTATGTTCTATATCCCAGATTATATACCATATTAATATATAGTGTAAATTGGTTATAACATTATAATTCTACTAATGTTTTTCCCAATTACACAAGGTAATACAATAGAACCTAAGGACACCTAATTTCAGAGCCAAAGTATCCTTTAGGGAGAGGTATCCTCTTACCGAAGAGTTGCTAAATTGTAAAAATGGTAATTTTTCAAATGAAAACTGTCCTTTGTAGAGAGGTGTCTTCTAGCGTGAGTATCCTCTCATGGAGGTTCTACTGTAAGACCAAATCCAAATAAATAGTGTGTGAGGTTTCGGTAAAAGCATTGTCTTATTTACTTATTTGGATTTGATCTTATTACCTTGTAGTTCTATAATCCAGGACCTTTGGGAGAGGCCGCTGCTTATCATAAAACAGCTCGAGGAGCATGAACTTATGGAATTCGTGTAATCTTTACACAAGAGGAGAAAAGAAACAACAAGAACAACATAATCCAAATGGTGCCTTATCAGGTTTCTCAATTATTTTAATCCAATGACAACAGATCCCAAGTGATATTCCTATAAACAGGTTCCTACTGAGTAAACAAAAGCAAGGGTTTTGACTACAAAGCAAAGACAATCACAACATCTATGGAGGTCAAAACATACCACCTCCACGTCGATATCGTAGCAGGCTGTCTTCTTGGTGTCCGGTCCGTCAACACTGGACAGGACGGTGTCAGAGAGACAAGACAGACAATATGGAAACTACTCACCTGATGATATGATTGATAACAATGGGATCTGCCGCGTGAAGCAATGGATGGAGCCGCTGCGGAATCTCCGCAAATTTCATACGCATACATTGGAAGATCTGAAACATACATCATGGTCCTGTTGTAACTCCTGAGAGAAGAAAATTGAGGTGATCAAATATTTTCAAGACTATATAGAGGCCACTTATCTACTAATACATTTAATGAAGAGTTGAACCTACTTACAGAAAAATCGCGCTAAAACTAACAGGCTGTACATGGCGTTTGTTCCTCATGACAGAGGCGGCCATTTCTTTTGGAGATAAGTCGGCCTGCCACTGAGTAGTATTCCCAGTCTTAATGACAAAGGCAGACGCATTCTACTTCACCCAGTCATTAGGTTGTCAAGTCTCAAGCTCTACAAGCTTGATACCCTAATATGATTGAGTGGAGATAAGAAAGAAGGGGGTAAACACAAGGTAATAAATACCAAATCCAAATAAATGAATAGACTGTGACATTTTGATAACAACGCTGTTACTGAAACATCACAAACTATTATTTGAATTTAGTCTTATTACCTTGTGTTTATGATCTATAATCCAAATATAATGCCTTATCATAACTAAGGGGGGTATTAGGGCATTCTCACATGACCCGTTCAAATGTAACACATCATAAAGAAAACATGAGTCATAAGTAAATATTATAAACAAAATATCTAACTAACCACAAAGACTATGATCTTATGGAGGTAAACATAATATTAAAATGAAATATTAATACAGTAGAATTAAAACATCAGGAACGAATTTTCTTTTTGGTATTTGGTGTTTTATACCTTGTAATTCCTACTAAACTAAAAAAATTGCATTCTGCCATTGAATGCAAGTAACCAAATAGAGCTTGAGCACCAAATAAGTGCAAAAGATGTAGATCTATTGTTGTTTCTGTTCCCCTTGTGCAAAGATTACACAAATTCCATGAGTCCATGCTCCTTGAGCTGTTTGATAAGCAGTGGCTTCTCCCAAAGGTTCTGTTTCTTGACAGTAAGAGACAACAATCTTCTTCTTCTTCTTTCTTATCTCAAAGCCATGATAATCATGGTGGGTAGTTAGCGACTGCTTTTACTGTAAGCGCACCACATATCTACACATGTGAAAAGCAGTTCGGCTTTGAACTTACAAATATGCCAGAGCCCCGTTTGGTTACTTGCACTCGCTGGTGGGGTTAGACTTTTGCAAGAATCAGGGGCCATTGGAGCATTTTTTTTTTTAAACAGAAAAAGTGTCCAATGCGGGGATCGAACCCGGGTCGTAGTGGTCGAAAACCAAACGATTTAACCAGCCTTCCACCGACCCCCCAGAGACAACAATGGAGCTCACCTGTTCCAGGTACTTGTCACAGTTGATGTACTCCCTCTCATTGAGGTCCTGCAGCCGGTGGGTCTTGATGTACTGCCAGAGAGCTGATATGATCTGAGGCCGTGTCTGGGTGTGGATGCCCAGGAGTCGGGCAAGTCGAGAGTCCAGTTTGAACTGCAGAGGCTGGACACCATCAAATACCACAATTATCTCCAGTCCACAGGTTTATTCTCTATACTACTGTGGAACTATACATCTCTTCAAGGACAACACCTAGTTGCAGATTCAAAGTATCCTTTAAGGGAAAGAGAGGTGTCTTTTTATACAGAGGAACAGTTAAATGGTAAAAAATGGAAATTTTGTTGATTAAAAACTGTCCATTGTAGGGAGATTGTTCTCACATGGAGATTCTACTGTATCACATGACCTCAACAGCATTGAGTTCATTAGCCAATCAGCATGCAGCATTATTTTAGCACAAGGGTTTGCATCAAGCAACAATGTTCTACATTAAATATAAGATTGTGTGTGTGTGTGTAGATCTAATTTTTTTATATACTAAAAATAATTTTATATTTCTAATCATTTCCAATTATGTACAGTAGAACCTTTTTAATTCAACATCAACTTTAATTAAAGAGTCTTTTTCAAATCCCAATAAGACTATTTTCTTTAATTTAACCTACTTTAATTCTCAACTGAAAATTAAAGAAAATAAGACTTAATCCAAATAAATTAATAGTATGTGATGTTTCGGTAACAGCTTTGTTACCATCATCAGACAATTTTTTTTTTTATTCTTTTGTCTGATGATGGTAACAATGCTGTTACAGAAACGTCACACACTATTAATTTCTTTGGATTAGGTCTTATTTTCACGTATCTATAATACAAATTGTGCTTTATCATTCAACTGAAAATTCTGTGATCCCTAGGGTGTATTGAATTAACCCTTTCCAGTTGGACAAGCCACTGTCAGTAGCCTCATGTTAGGGTTCGCTAGCATGCCAAGAGCCACTAACAGTGGCTTCTGTGTAAAACTGGGGTATGGTATCGCATTTCCTGGAAAACCAAGTGAGGATCTTGATAAATCATCTTCTATTCACTCTCACCTCTTTTCTTTACCAATTTTGCTTTCATTTTATCTCTTTTTTTAACATGGCATCTACATTGTCCACTCGCTCCAAATCTCCTTTTTGAGTTATTGCTCAACAACTGATATGTTTCTTTCAAATTATTCTGATTCTCAAGTTCCCCGAGGCTACCGAAATTTATCAATTTGATCAGGAATGGAAATCTGACAGAGCAGGAGGGGCAAGCACAGGTTCTATCCTTCCAAGAGAACAGCAGTCTTTGATATCCAGATTTAAGTCTGATCATCTATGAACAATCTCCTTCTTCTTTCTTATCTCCACTCAGCAATCAAGGTATCAAGCCTGTAAAGCTTGAGATTTTTATGGGGTCTGCCGGGGAAGAGTAGAGCTCATCAATGGATGAGTCAATACAGTCTCTATAATCTCTTTGAACAATGACTTTCCAGAATGGTTGCAAGATTTTCCCCAATATGTACTATGTGTCAACCTGCAACCCCCAAACCACATTATTGACTGTATTGACTCATCTATTGATGAGCTATTGATTATATCAATATTGAACTGAGAGCGGTTCAAATTGATCCTGTTCTTGTCTGGAGGAGGACTCTCTCAGGGTGGAGGAACCTCCACTCTCTCTCTCTCCCGAGAACAGCTTTTTTAATTTAATCACTAAATCAATTTTTTTTTCCCTCCCTATTGAATATAACAAAATATTTTTAAAACTTAATTCTGTTGACGTTATGTGGCGCTGAGTTTTTGTTGACACACACATTAAATATGTTATAACACCTTGATAAAGGTTGGCATTCAGCCAACTGAAATATTGGTAAAATAAATGATATTTTGATCCAATATATGCCTTTTAAATTAAAAGATTTATTTATGGATTGCTCTATTTTCAAAACAATCACTAAATAGTTAATTTTACCCACAAAAGTCTACCAATTGAGGTTTATTTACACAATCTACGTATTCTTCGTAGATCACGAAATTCGTGGTTTAGCTGGAGACTCGCTGGCGATTCTCCACCAAACTCTGCAGCACTGGCAGAGACGCCATGTTCTTTGTACAAAGTATGATACATATATATATAATTATCTTTTTTTTTTTTAATAGTGCAGACTGTGCACTTTACATGTATTGACACCTTTGGGAGAGGCCGCTGCTCATCATAAAACAGCTCGAAGAGCATGAACTCATGGAATTTGTGTAATCTTTATACAAGGGGATAAGAAACAACAACAACATGTATTGACAAGATGTCAATAAAATTATTTTAATTGTCAATTGAGGTTTATTTATACAGTAGAACCTCCCTTTAGCGGACACCTCTTCACAACGGACAGTTTTTGTCACCAAAATTGTCCTCCCATTGAAAATACACTAGCGGATATTCTCGCTAGCAGACACCTCCAAACAAAGGACATTTTCTCAATGGATTACTTATTGATTTTTACATATAGAAGTCCTTCCTGCTAGCGGACAAATAAAAATTGCCAAAAATAAAAATTAAAGTAATAAAAAATTTGTAAAAAATACCTATTTAAAAAAAATATATATAAATTTTGAAATAAATATCCTGTTTAAAAAATATCTCTTATTTTATTATAACACCCGTTGCCTTTGTTTTCATTTTATGCGCATGATAAGGCACAATTTGGATTATAGATTATAAACACAAGGTAATAAGACCAAATCCAAATAAATAAATAGTGTGTGACGTTTCGGTAACAGCGTTGTTACCATCTTCAGACAAAAGTACTGAATGGCAAGGTAATAAGACCAAATCCAAATAAATAAATAGTGTGTGACGTTTCGGTAACAGCGTTGTTAAAAGTACCGAATCAGTATCTTTTGTCTGAAGATGGTAACAACGCTGTTACCGAAACATCACACACTATTTATTTATTTAGATTTGGTCTTATTACCTTGTGTTTATAATCTATAATCCAAATTGTGCCTTATCATCAAGTTTCAATATAATAAAAATACAGTTAAACCTGTCTATAGCACCCTATTTTGGTGAGTCCCAAGAGGGGGGCGTTATAGACAGGTTTAACTGTTAACAACACTTTGGCTCTGCAACTAGGTGTCCTTTACAGAAAGGTTTTTACTGTTTTAGTTGCTTTCAAAATAGAGGTTCCATCAAGAGCCCTCCCAATATATTTTTTCATTGCAGTAAGAACAGTAGAAGTTTGTATTATATATAAAAGAAACATTCATGCTTTTAAATCTTTTTATTTTATATGTATAGGTTTAACTGTACCAACTCGGCACAAAAAAAATGTCTCAATTTTCAGGGATGTGGGGGGAAATGCCAAATTGCTTAAATAAATAATTGGAGCTGGAATTGATTTACTACCCTGAAACATTTAATGGTTTAATTGATGAGGCACAATTTGGATTATAGATTATAAACACAAGGTAACAAGACCAAATCCAAATAAATAAATTATTACCTTGTGTATTTAATGGTTTAAGTAAAGGCAAATTGTTCCTTCGATGATACCAAAAATTTAGAGAAAGAGATCTGTAATTTAGATCTTCCAATTGATATATTGATTAAGGAATTGGAAGACTGTATGAATGAAGAAAGTGAAAGATGAAAGTAAAGAAGAAAATGAAGATACAACCATTATATGACAAAACCTTCATTTTATAGAAGCAAAACACCAAGCTTGGAAAATGTAAAACAATATGCAATTCATATAGGAAGTTTTGAAGCCAATGAGAAACTATAAGAAGCTGAACAAATGTTGGAGGACTCTTATCTATATACATAGGTTTACAACAGAGACCACTACAACAACAACAAAAAGCCTTTATTCAGGGTCACTGACCCTATACAGGATTCACCAGAGGTATGCATAAGAACAAAGCAGTGAGACAAAGGAAATAGACAGAGACCACTATTTTAAATTATTTTTTAAAAAAAAATTTAAAACCGCTATGACCAGGGTTCGATTCCTGCATTGGGCACTTTTTTCTGATTTAAAAAAAAAATGCTCCAATGTCCCCCTATTCTCGCAAAAGTCCAACCCCACCAGTGAGTGCAAATAACCAAACGGGGCTCTGGCAAAGTTGTAAGTGCAAAGTCGAACTGCTTTTCACATGTGTAAACATGTGGTGCACTTATAGTAAAAGCAGTCGCCTACTTCTACCCACCATGATTATCATGGCCTGTACCACGTGTACTAGAGATAAGCAAAAATATACTGTATATTCTTTAGTTGCTTTCAAAATAGGTTCCTCTTTTGTGTCATATCTAGGGAGTGAAACCACTTCATCTCTAATATTAAATAGAGATCTTGCCATTCACTTTAAGGATTGTGAATCATTTTGCTGCAGCAAAATCCCCATCAAATAAAAATCCTGTTTTCACATTTTTTACAGATAGATTCGAAACAAAATGCCAACCTTATTGACATTTTTTTTTCTAGAATGTAGAGTTACTGGGACAAAATTATATAAAAACAGACAAGGAATGTCTCAGAGAGAGAGAGAGAAAGCGAGAAACTGGAGAAGAAGAAAAAAAATAAATAAACAAATTTCGATGGGGCAAACTTGAGCCCCTTCAGAAAAAAAAAAACTTACTTTATCTTTGCAGTAAGGATTCTCCACTGGTCCACCTGGTCTCTTGATTCCATAATACTTCAACACAGCTATATAGTCACCAGAAAAAAACTAAAACGTAGCTCGGAAGAAATATTTAAAAAAAAAGAAGCCAACTGCCATTATAGATTACACTTCGAATATGAGACATGTGAATATTGCTGACCACTATTGAACAAAATTTCTCAGAAAATACTGTAAAATGGTTGAGAAAAGAAGTTTTTTTCTGGAGTCTAGAAGCGGCAACTGCCAACTCATACATCATATACAGCCAGAACATGAAAAATAATGGAGAGATAAGGCCAATCAGAGACACAACAAATGTTGCCAACAGTTGGTGAAAGAGCTTGTAGAAGAACCATGGCAGAATGAACGTCCATAATGTATGGAAGCTTTGACTGAGAGAGGATGGAAAGAATGGACAATCAGTTCCACATTGATAACATCCAGACTGCAAGGTCTTCCCCATCCATCCACACCTGGTGGAAGAAAAAGAAAAGGTTTTTATTGTGAAACCTGTAGTGACAAAGCCAGCTCTCTATTTATTTGGGGAGATTTTATTAAAATATTGGGAGTATATTTTAGTTTGTGTGGGTTTTATTTGAAAATTGAAGCTTTATTGTGAAAAATTGGTTAGACATTCAATGTTCAAAGAATTGTCTGTTGTTAACCACTACTTTTTCCTATCTTTCTGGCAATTGATGGATACCATCACAGAAAAAGGCCGGCTCTTTGGCCTCTATCCATTTTTTGACTTTATCGTAATTGGAGAAGTGCTGGTCAGCCACAGGCCATGTTGCATTGATTAGAAAAGATAATAATCGGAAGGAGCAATGTCTGGGCTATACGGCCGGTGGGGTAGGACTTTCCATTTGAGCGTTTCTAAGTACGTTTTAATGGGTGCTGCAGCATGTGGCAGAGCTTTATCATCTATTATCACTTTGTCATGTCTAATAGCATATTGCAGCAGTTTTCCTCGCAATGCTTGGCTCAAATGCATCAATTGTCTTCGGTAGACCTCCCCTGTGATCCTTTCGTTCGGATGTAACAGCTCATAATATATCACTCCTAGCTGGTCACACCAAATACACAGCATAATCTTCTTGCCATGAATATTCGGCTTGGCCGTCAATGATGAGACACATCCAGGGTAACCATACATTACCCGACATTTTGGATAATTGTAATGGACTTACTTTTCAACACAAGTTACAATTCGAGGCAAAAACTTGTTTCTTTTTTTATGTTAGAGCCGTTGTTCACATGAGAAAAAATGGCATTCAACTTCTCTTGGCTTTAATTCATACGGCACCCAATTTCCTACCTTTTGGATCATTCCCATTTCTTTTAAGTGATGAAAAATGGCTGGTTGAGTGACTCCAAGTGCTTTTGCGGGTTCCTTTTGTATTTGTGTTGGAACTTCATCAAGCCTTGCCTCTAATTCTTCACCCTCAAACTTGGGTGACGCTCCGGGTCTTTCTTCATCTTCCCCAAATCAAAATTTCCACTTTTAAACCGTGCAAACCACTTCTGACACGTTCGTTCAGCTAGAGCATGGTCACCATAAACTACGATGACTCTCAACAGCCTTTTTTCTTCATATTGAAGTAATGACATAAAACTCCCCGCAAAAACACATTATTTGGTACAAAGGTTGACATTTTAGAAGCAAAACAGAAACTAGGTTGTTTACACTTCAGAGAAATGACGGTTACTGATAATGAAAGCCCTATAATGACGCTTCAAAATAATGCCAGCTGAAACAGTGGAATAATAAACTAGTAGCGCCATCTTTATCAAAACCGCACAAAGTTATTTATATACTCCCAATATATAAATTAAAATATCTATTATATATTTATGCTTTTTTTATATAAAGTTTACGTACAATAAATATTTATAATTTGTAAAACATGGTAATTTCATCGTAAAGATAGAGGCTGCCTGGCCAGAATTCATAGTTCTTCAAATTAAAGATACTTTGGCCAGTAAATCTTTTGTCTCGACGTTTCGACAAAAATCTTTGTTAGAACGACATTTGAAAATATCCCGCCTGTGTTTCTTTTGAACAAAAAATCGAAACTTATTTTAAGGAGAAATAACGACCATTTCCAACTTTAGAGATGAAGTATGAAAGGATGAATTGTGAAGAGTAATGATAAACAAAAAAAATAAAAGTGTGGATCGAACTGTGGGTCTGATTCCCATCCCTGGACACTTTTATTTTTTTGTTTATCATTACTCTTCACAATTCATCCTTTCATACTTCATCTCTAAGGTTGGAAATGGTCATTATTTCTCCTTAAAATAAGATTTTTCGTTCAAAAGAAACACATGCGGGATAATTTTCAAATGTCGTTCTACAAAAGCTTTTTGTTGAAATGTCGAGTTAATAAAAAGATTTACTGGCTGAAGTATCTTTAATTTGAATAGCTATGGTATTTTCAATTATTATTTGATAAAATAAGGGAAGATGCACAAACAGATTGTGTTACCTGCGCTGTAGATGGCAGCCTCTACACTTATATAATATGATGCACTAGCGCGCCATCTGTTATCAAAATCCAAAACTATTCCAAAGGCGTAAGATTCTTTTTGATATTAAACAATATTATAAATGTTCTAATAAAAGAAATAATTTGATATTTGCAGAAGAGCGATTGCTCGAAGCATATTATATATTTATAAATGTATGTAATTCTACTGTCCTAAAAGCTTATGTCCATAGTTCTTCTAAAATACCCATTCAAAGAGTCTAGCAACAGTATCACTATAAAAGGAAGTTCCAAAAATGCAATATAACAGCGGTATGGTAGATTAAACAGGCGAAACCGCTGGGAAGGTTCACCACTGATGAGCCAGGCCCTCTCATTAATTTTTCCATTGCAGTAAGGGCAGTAGAAATTGTTGGTCTTATTACCTTGTGTTTATAATCTACAATCCAAATTGTGCCTCATCAACTATCAAATTGTTTCTTTTATTAGAACATTTATAATATTGTTTAATATCAAAAAGAATCTTACGCCTTTGGAATAGTTTTGGATTTTGACACTTATATAAAGAAATTCACATGCAGAATGGAAAAGGTTAAAGAAGTTAGGCTGTATTTGGGAATCTTATATTGATATATAGGGCTATTTAATTTTTTATAGAAGGGAATTTTGATGGGGCATGGATCTATAAAAAGTATGGTCACCTCTCTCATCAAAATAGTCGCTAAAACTAAGCAAGCACCATCTACATTACAGACACTCTCCTTAGAAGACATTTCTCTACAAAGGACAATTTTTTTTTCTTTGACAAAATGATCAGTTTTGACCAATTACCAACTCTCCAAAAAAAATAAATTCAAGATAAATTTTTGACATATATATTTCTTTTTAAAATAAATTTCTACCGCCCCCCCTTTATTGCAATGATAAAATAATGGGAAGGCTTTGCTAATAGGTGGTGGCCTCCTTGCCGCAATGATCAGAAATCAGCGGTGGACAGCAAAATGCAATATTACAACGGTATGGTAGATTAAACTACCGAAATCGCTGGGAGGGCTCACCACTGATGAGCCAGGCCCTCCCATTATTTAATCATCGCAGTAAGGGCAGTAGAAATTATATTATTTTTAGAAGAAACATACACGTCAAAAATTAGTTTGAATTTCTCGTAACAAATGGCATGCTCATGCATTATCTCCTGAAAGAGGACACCTCTTTCAAAGCAGAAGAGATATATGTTGATTAGTTTTAGCTTCTATATTTTGACAAGGGAGATGATTAATATTTTTATAGGTACAGTAGAAACCTCCCTGTAAAGGACATACCTTGCTAAAACGTGATCTTTAGGAAGAAGTGTCCTCTTACCAGAGAGGTAAACACAAGGTATTAAAACCAAATCCAAATAATGAAATAGTGTATGACATTTCGGTAGCACTGTTGTCACCAAAACATCAATATTTATTTAGATTTGGTTTTATTTACCTTGTGTTTATAATCTATAATCCTCCTCCAACCCCACCAGCGAGTGCAAGTAACCAAACGGGGCTCTGGCACATTGTAAGTGCAAAGTCAAACTGCTTTTCACATGTGTAGACATGTGGTGCGCTTACAGTAAAAGCAGTCGCTAACTACCCACCATGATTATCATGGCTTTGAGATAAGAAAGAAGGAAGATCTATAATCCAAATTATGCTTTAGCAGCTGCTAATAGTAAAAAAAAGGTCATTTTTGCAAATGAAAACTGTCCTTTGTTGAGAGAGGTTCTCTAGCGAGAGTGTCCTCTCATGGAGGTTCTACTGTATGTTTTTGTACAATAGGGATCTGAAGCTTGCTCTTTATTCTGTAAAGGTATGTTTTAGCAATGTGGGAGAATAGTTTAACTTTATTACATTCACATATGATAAAATATACACAATTTGGATTATAGATTATAAACACATGGTAAAAAGACCAAATCCAAATAAATAATTAGTGTGTGACGCTTTGGTAACAGCGTTGTTATTGATAAGGCACAATTTGGATTATAGATTATAAACACAAGGTAATAAGACCAAATCCAAATAAATAAATAGTGTGTGACGTTTCGGTAACAGCGTTGTTACCATCTTCAGACAAAAGTACTGAATGAGAAATTTTACCACAGCATGTTTTTAATTTTACACACTTGATAACAGTAACTATTTAAAAACATGCTGTGGTAAAATTTCTCATTCAGTACTTTTGTCTGAAGATGGTAACAACGCTGTTACCGAAACGTCACACACTATTTATTTATTTATTTGGATTTGGTCTTATTACCTTGAGCGTTGTCATTGAAAAGTCACACACTATTTACTTATTTGGAGATTTGGTCTTATTACCTTGTGTTTACATCCACAAGGCAACAAATCCAAACTGTAGGAGATAACATCATGCAGAAGAGAACCCCCCATGAGAGGACAATCTCAGGAGAGGACACCTCTCTACAAAACAACAGTTTTCACCATCAAAATCGCCCCATTCTTTTTACCAATTAGCAGCTTTCCAGCAAGAAAAACATCTTTCCCTTAAAGACACTTTGTTCTGCAACTTTGGTTTCCTTTACAGAGAAGTTCTACTATAATTTAAAATGTAACTTTTCATCAAGACTTTGGAATTCATCTTCTTCAGCTCATAGGAAGAATAATTTCTTAGGTCCATTTAAGTCTATCAAAAATGATGAAGCGCAATTTGGATTATAGATTATAGATACAAGAAAATAAGACTTAATCCAAATAAATTAATAGCGTGTGACGTTTCGGTAACAGCATTGTTATCATCATCAAACAAAATAATTTTTAAAAATTAATAAAATTAATTCCTATGAGCTGAAGAAAATGAATTCCAAAGTGAATATTACATCAAGACATTTTTATGTTTAATTATTCTTGAATTTGAGAAAAAACAAAAGCATCTCCTGACCATGCAACTCAAAGTTGCCAATGGCTTGCGCCAGCTGTAGGAAGAAAAACAACTAACCGTTGATTTTTTATTATATCAGAATATATTGGCCAAATTCTCTTTCTTGATTAACCAAGAAAACCCAACCATACCAAAGGGCATTTGGTCAATATTCTAGAATAAAAAAATAAACAATTTACTTTAAAAACACAATGTAATTAAGACCAAATAAATAAATAAAGTATGACATTTCGGTAACAACGTTGTTACCATCATTAGATTAAAAGTACTGAATATTTTTGTTTGATGATGGTAACAATGCTGATGCCTAAATGTCACACACTATTGATTTATTTGGTCTTGTTTTACTTTATGTTTCTTATCTACAATTCAAATTATACCTAATCATAAACAATTAGTTGCTATTGATTATGACAAATGCCACAAGTCATTGCAGCAACTTTCAGTGGCACCATCAAGAGAATCTTTTTTTTCTTTATCAACTAACCCTAGTACAATTTGTCATTTTGTGTGCAAATTTAGTTGAAATGTTTTGTCAGCAAGTTTCAGTGGCATAGATAAGAGATGCTTTTTTTTTCTTTTATTTATCAACTGAATCCTAGTAAAACATCAATTTTGTGTGCAGCTTTAGTTTAAATTAAGAAGAAGGCCAGTACAATGTCACATTTGTACTATTTTTTCACATTTAGTTTAAATGTCTTCAACTTTCAGTGGCATAGATAAGAGATGTTTTTTTTTTCTTTTATTTATCAACTGAATCCTAGTAACAAACATTAATTTTGTGTGCAACTTTAGTTTAAATTAAGAAGAAGGCCAGTACAATGTCACATTTGTACTATTTTTTCACATTTAGTTGAAATGCTTTCAACGTCAGCAACTTTCAGTGGCATAGATAAGAGATGCTTTTTTTTTTCTTTTATTTATCAACTGAATCCTAGTAACAAACATTAATTTTGTGTGCAACTTTAGTTTAAATTAAGAAGAAGGCCAGTACAATGTCACATTTGTACTATTTTTTCACATTTAGTTTAAATGTCTTCAACGTCAGCAACTTTCAGTGGCATAGATAAGAGATGCTTTTTTTTTCTTTTATTTATCAACTGAATCCTAGTAACAAACATTAATTTTGTGTGCAACTTTAGTTGAAATTAAGAAAAAGGCCAGTACAATGTCACATTTGTACTATTTTTTCACATTTAGTTGAAATGTCTTCAACTTTCAGTGGCATAGATAAGAGATGCTTTTTTTTCTTTTATTTATCAACTGAATCCTAGTACAAACATCAATTTTGTGTGCAACTTTAGTTTAAATTAAGAAAAAGGCCAGTACAATGTCACATGTGTACTATTTTTTCACATTTAGTTGAAATGTCTTCAACTTTCAGTGGCATAGATAAGAGATGCTTTTTTTTCTTTTATTTATCAACTGAATCCTAGTACAAACATCAATTTTGTGTGCAACTTTAGTTTAAATTAAGAAAAAGGCCAGTACAATGTCACATGTGTACTATTTTTTCACATTTAGTTGAAATGTCTTCAACTTTCAGTGGCATGGATAAGAGATGCTTTTTTTTCTTTTATTTATCAACTGAATCCTAGTACAAACATTAATTTTGTGTGCAACTTTAGTTTAAATTAAGAAGAAGGCCAGTACAATGTCACATGTGTACTATTTTTTCACATTTAGTTGAAATGTCTTCAACTTTCAGTGGCATGGATAAGAGATGCTTTTTTTTCTTTTATTTATCAACTGAATCCTAGTACAAACATCAATTTTGTGTGCAGCTTTAGTTGAAATGTTTCGTCATCAATTTTCAGTGGCATAGAAAAGAGATGCTTTTTTTTCTTCAAATTTATCAACATAATCCCAGTACAAACATCAATTTTATGTGTGCAGCTTTAGTTGAAATGTTGTGTAGGGAGCCTCACCTGATAGTCTAGGAGCAGGAGAATGGTACACCTCACATTCTTATCTCCAGGCCGTTTGACCTGGAAACCATCTGTTTCTGTGGTGTTGGGGGTCCGGTGCCATTCCACCAGGTGGTTGTCCGGTCCGTACAGGTCCTTGTCCAGCTCGATCACCAGGCTCTTGAAGAAGGAGGAGAACTTACGCTTCACCTTGCTCTGATCAGGTTTGGCTGTGGCGGTCTGCTCGCGCAGGATCTAGGTCAACATGTCGCGTATTTTGTCCGAGTAATTGATCTCAACTTACATCCTCTAGAAGCCTCCCCTCTACCCGCAGTTCCCAGGAAGGGACTGGTCCACCAGTTGGGTTGGTAGCTTCCTCAACACCAGGCTCCGCACCGTCAACTACCTTCCCTGGGTAGAATGTATTGGAGATGAAGATCCTCAACTTGCGCTTTTGCTGAAAAATTAAAAAAAAACATAAAAATTGGAATTAGATTTGCATCCCATATATATATATATATATTGTAACATTCTGAAAATAGAGCGATCCATACTTAAATGATTAGATAGTAAAAAGGCATATATTGGATTGGTAAATAGATCTTTTATTCAATCCAATATATGCCTTTTTACTATCTAATATTGTAACATTTAATTTAGTTTTCACTGAAATTATTTATTCAGTTTGTTTTATTTATTTACTAGCCGAATGACCCGGGCAACGCCCGTGTTTTACCCAATTGAATGTTTTGATTCAAATACTATTTGTTACAATTATAAGTTGGCGCCTTAAATAAATGCATATGTTAGTTATTATTATAGCCTATGTGCTTTATCTGTCTATGTACTGTTGGCTTCCGTAGGCGTCTCTTACTGGGAAAAAGAAAGAGAGGATTCCATTTGGTTATTAACTAATATATGCATTTATTTAAGGAGCGACCCGCTCCAACACAATAGTTACAGAAATGGGGGGGGGCAAAGGTGGCGTGATCATAGCCGACCAATAGGAGGGCGCCATTCCAAAAAAAAAGCAAACCGTGACAGAGGCCACGCATGACGCTCGTAACTGTATATAGAATTATCAAATAAGACGCGATATTCCCAACAAGGGATACTTACGTCAAGAAACAACACTAGATACTATATTACATAAACAATTGAATAATTACAAGGTTTGAGTAGAGTTTAAAGAAGAAAAGAAAAGAAAGGACACTAAACTCATGCTAGAATTTACAACCAACTAATGAAATAAACACAAATATTGTTCTGTTTGATGATTCAGAAACATCTACAAGTCACCTCTTTGCCTTTGTAAATTAATACCGATATATTTTAACTCTTTTTTTTTAGATTTTTATCTGAAGATTCTTTACATAAATAATCTTATTGATAATTTTATTGGCTTTATCAATTACTTTACAATTGAAATTAATTCTGTGATAAATAAATTAAATATTATGTACAGTTAAACCTGTCTATAGCGACCCCTCTTGGGACTCACAAAAATAGGGTGCTATAGAAAGGGGGTGCTATAGACAGGTTACTTTTAATGTAAATTGCATCATACTACAGTTAAACCTGTCTATAGCGCTCCCCCTCTTGGGACTCACCAAAATAGGGTGCTATAGAGAGGAAGTGCTATAGACAGGTCACTTTTAATGTAAATTGCATCATACTACAGTTAAACCTGTCTATAGCGCTCCCCCTCTTGGGACTCACCAAAATAGGGTGCTATAGAGAGGAGGGGCTATAGACAGGTCACTTTTAATGTAAATCGCATCGTACTACAGTTAAACCTGTCTATAGTGCCCCCCCTCTTGGGACTCACCAAAATAGGGTGCTATAGACAGGTCACTTTTAATATAAATCACATCGTACTACGTATTTAAAATTGGGCGCTATAGAGAGGAAGGCGTTATTTAGAGGGAGGCACTATAGACAGGTTTAACGGTATCAACATATATAGTCACGACCGTCATGGCCGGCCGGTTCTGTCACGGATGCGCGCGCACAGGGAGGTCACGTGCTCGCCGGCAGCCAACGGGCGCGCGCCGCCGGCATTACGTCATAGATTATAAACACAAGGTAATAAGGCCAAATAAAAAAATAGTGTGTGATAAGGCACAATTTGGATTATCTACTTATATAATTGCCTTATTCTCTCTGTGTGAAGTTCACTGTGTGAAGTTCACGGATAGATTTTGGTCAGAATGGATAAAATAAAAAAAGTGTCAAGGGATGGGAATCGAACCCACGACCTTCCGCTTACCGGGCAGATGCCATGACCACTAGGCTACCCTGGACATATTTTTCCGTTCACATTTTTATTTTTATATTTTCAAGACACACACAGTTTGGGGCGGGACGTTTCACAAGAGAGACATCCACGGCGCCAATTTATAATTGTAACGAATAGTATTTTAATTAAAACATTTTTAAAATATATACGCACTCGGGTAAAACCTGGGCGTTGCCCGGGCCATTCGTCTA
>CP092876.1:17767332-17791785 GCA_030710605.1 Cordylochernes scorpioides | reverse complement strand
TCCAAATAAATGAATAGTGCATGACATTTTGATAACAACGCTGTTACTGAAACATCACAAACTATTATTTGGATTTAGTCTTATTACCTTGTGTTTATAATCTAAAAAACAAATTGTGCCTTATCATAACTAAGGGGAGTATTAAGGCATTCTCACATGACCCTTTCAAATGTAACACATCATACAGAAAACATGAGTCAAAAGTAAATATTATAAACAAAATATCTATCTAACCACAAAGACTGATCTTATGGAGGTAAACGTAATATTAAAATGAAATATTAATACAGTAGAATTAAAACATCAGGAACAAATTTTCTTTTTGGGATTTGGTGTTTTATACCTTGTAATGGCTACTAAACTAAACTAAAAAATTTGCATTCTGCCATTGAATGCAAGTAACCAAATAGAGCTTGAGCACCAAATAAGTGCAAAAGATGTAGATCTGTTGTTGTTGTTTCTTATCCCCTTGTGCAAAGATTACACAAATTCCATGAGTCCATGCTCCTTGAGCTGTTTGATTATAAGCAGTGGCTTCTCCCAAAGGTTCTGTTTCTTGACAGTAAGAGACAAAAATCTTCTTCTTCTTTCTTATCTCAAAGCCATGATAATCATGGTGGGTAGTTAGCGACTGCTTTTACTGTAAGCGCACCACATGTCTACACATGTGAAAAGCAGTTCGGCTTTGAACTTACAAATGTGCCAGAGCCCCGTTTGGTTACTTGCACTCGCTGGTGGGGTTAGACTTTTGCAAGAATCAGGGGCCATTGGAGCATTTTTTTTTTAAACAGAAAAAAGTGTCCAATGCGGGGATCGAACCCAGGTCGTAGTGGTCGAAAACCAAACGATTTAACCAGCCTCCCACCGACCCCCCAGAGACAACAATGGAGCTCACCTGTTCCAAGTACTTGTCACAGTTGATGTACTCCCTTTCATTGAGGTCCTGCAGCCGGTGGGTCTTGATGTACTGCCAGAGAGCTGATATGATCTGAGGCCGTGTCTGGGTGTGGATGCCCAGGAGTCGGGCAAGTCGAGAGTCCAGTTTGAACTGCAGAGGCTGGACACCATCAAATACCATGATTAGTCTGCATCTTTAGTTCACAGGTTTATTCCTATACTACTGTGGAACTATACATCTCCTCAAGGACAACACCTAGTTGCAGATTCAAAGTATCCTTTAAGGGAAAGAGAGGTGCCTTTTTATACAGAGGAACAGTTAAATGGTAAAAAATGGAAATTTTGTTGATTAAAAACTGTCCATTGTAGGGAAATTGTCCTCATATGGAGATTCTACTGTATCACGTGACCTCAATCAGCATTGAGTTCATTAGCCAATCAGCATGCAGCATTATTTTAGCATCAAGGATTTGCATCAAGCAACAATGTTCTACATTAAATATAAGATTGTGAGTATGTGTAGATCAAATATTTTTATAAATACAGTAGAACTTGGATAATTCAAACCTCTTTAATTAGAAAAAGTCTTTAATTCAAATACAGTGGTACCTCGACATAAGAGTTTAATTCGTTCCGCAACCTTGCTCGTATCTTGAATTACTCGTATCTCGAAACAAATTTCCCCATACAAAATTCCCATTTAAAATCACAGATTAATATCTTCAACACAACCGAACCGAACTCAGACCTCGAATTTCGCTCGTAACTCAAAGCAAAAATTGCTTCATCACTTGCTCGTCGGCTTGTATCTCGAAAAACTTGTATGTTGGGGCGCTCGTATGTCGAGGTACCACTGTATTTATCTTAGTCCCTAGAATTTCCTATAAATAGAATTTCAGTTTTTAATTTGAATTTTTGGATAATTCAATTTTTTTTTTTTTTGGTTCCTTGGGCTCTGAATTATTCAAGTTTGACTGTACTCTAAAATTAATTTTATATTTCAAATCATTTCCTATTTGTACAGTAGAAACTCTTTAATTCAACACCTACTTTAATTTAAAAGTTTTTTTTTTTCAAATCCCGATAAGAGTGTTTTCTTTATTGTAACCTACTTTAATTCAATACACACTTTAATTCAAATGAAAAATGCTAATCCTTAGGATGTGTTGAATTAACCTTTTTTGGTTAGGCAGGCCACTGTCAGTGGCTTAATGTTAAGGTTCGCTAGCATGCAGTAAGCCAATAACAGTGACTTTTCTGTAAACAAGCAGTAGGGGATGACATCGGGTTTCCTGGAAAACTAAGTGAGGATCTTGATAAATCATCTTCCATTCACTCTCACCTTTTTTCTTTACCAATTTTGCTTTTTCATTTTATCTTTTTTTTTTAACATGGTATCTACATCATCTTCTCGCTCTGAATCTCCTTTTTGAATGACTGCTTAACAACTGAAATTTTTCTTTCAAATAATTCTGATTCTCAAGTTCCTCCAGGCTACCCAAATTTACCAATTTGATCAGGAATGGAAATCTGACAGAGCAGGAGGGACAAGCACCGGTTCTATCCTTCCAAGAGAACAGCCGTCTTTGATATCCAGATTTGAGTCTGATCATCTATGAACAATCTTCTTCTTTCTTATCTCCACTCAATCACACTAGTAAAGCTTGAGATTTTTGATGGTGTCTGCTGGGGAAGAGTAGAGCTCATTAATGGATGAGTCAATACAGTCTTTATAATCTCTATGAACAATGACTTTCCAGAATGGTTGCAAGGTTTTCCCCACTATGTACTAAGTGTCAACCTGCAACCCCCAAACCACATTTATTGACTGTATTGACTCATCTATTGATGAGCTATTGATTATATATCAATATTGAACTGAGAGCGGTTCAAATTGATTCTGTCCTTGTCTGGAGGAAAAAACTCTCTCAAGATGGAGGAGCCTCCCTTCCTGAGAACAGATTTTTATATTTAATCACTAAATCAAATTTTTTTTTCTCCCTATTGAATATAACAAAATATTTTTAAAACTTAATTCTGTTGACGTTATGTGGCGCTGAGTTTGTTGTTGACACACATTAAATATGCTATAACACCTTGATAAAGGTTGCCGTTCAGCCAACTGAAATATTGGTAAAATAAATGATATTTTGATCCAATATATGCCTTTTTAATTAAAGATTTATTTATGGATTGCTCTATTTTCAAAACAATCACTAAATAGTTAATTCTCATTAATATTGTAATTCTCTTTATTTTTTTTTTGTAATTCTCATTAACTTTTGTATCAATTGACTAAGAGTGTCAATAAAATATTTTGTTTTCTACATTTTCAATGTTTTCTACATTTTCATTGTTTTCTACATCCCATTGTTGTCTAAATATCCATTGTTGTCTAAATATCCATTGTTGTCTAAATATCCATTGTTGTCTACATTTCCATTGTTTCTACATTTTAAATTGTTGTCCACACACACACATATTCATTGTTGTCTACATTTGCATTGTTGTCTACATTCGCATTGTTGTTTACATTTTCATTGTTGTCTACATTTTAATTGTTTTCGACATTCTCATTGTTGTCTGCATTTTCTTTGTTGTTGACATTTTAATTGTCGCCTACATTTTCATTGTTGACTCTATTTTAATTGTTGTTGATGAGTTCTACTCATCCTGAGCAGACAACATCAACAAGCTCTACAAACTTGATACATTAATATGATTGAGTAGAGATAAGAAAGAAGAAGAATAGAGACCAATTTGATGAGTCAAACATTTGGTCTAATTGTAATTTCAAGTTTAATATCAAATTCCTCCCAGCCTTCATTCACTGCCCCTTTGCCGGTCCCAAGCCCGGATGAAAAAGGAGGAGGGGGAGCAGTAACAAGCTCGCTAAAAAACCTGGGCTCAGCTGGCCCGGCTGATAGTACCCTGTAAGGGCTCCTAATCCAGGGATACAGGATGAGCAGCATTTGTACTCCATGTTAGGAGCGGCTGTACATGGCATCTGTTCCTCATGTCAGAGGCGGCCATTTATTTTGGAGCTAAGTTGGCCTGCCACTGAGTAGTGGTCCCAGTCTTAATGACAAAGGCAGATGCATTCTACTTCACCCAGTCGTTATCTCAAGCTTTACAAGCTTGATAACCCTAATATGATTGAGTGGAGATAAGAAAGAAGAAGAGAAGAGGTAGGTATATCAACTTACATCTTGGTCACCAATTCGATATTTCTAGCTATTTTTTTATCAGCTATTATTTTTTTATCCCCTTGTACAAAGATTACATAAATTCCTTAAGTCCATGCTCTTCGAAGCTGTTTGATTAGCAGTTGCCTCTCTCAAAGGTCCTGTTTATTGAATCTAAGGCAAACTAAGATGTATTCTGGAGCAGGATTTGCCAAGCTACATTTTTGGGTAAGTGGGGGTAGACTTTGTTATTATTTTCTATCTTCAATGACTTGAGATTGCCTTTTTTGACCAGCTTATTCATTGAAATGATTTGCCACAGGAAACTAATAGATGATATTAAAATGTTACACAAATAAATTTACTGGCAATGTGTTTCTTTTAAATATCATCAAATATTATCTCTACAGAGATTAAATTGGCGAAACCGCTGAGAGGGTTCACTACTGATGAGCCAAGCCCTCTCATTCAATAACTTTTATCATTGCAGTAAAGTCTGTAGAGATAATATTTGATGATATTTAAAAGAAACGCATTGCCAGTAAAAATTTATTTGTGTAAAATTTTAACAATAGATGGTAATTAAATTTATAAATTTAATAGATGATATGCAGGTGGAAAAACTATCACAATAAATCGCAGCAAAATAATCTTTTTTGAAGTGTTTGAACTAAGATCACTGTGAAGGTATTTCTATAGCATTCTTTGGCTACATTCTCAAATATGGGAATTATACCTTTGCCCTCAATAGATGACTACTGTGGTCTCTAAAGTTTTTCTAAATAGATGTCATTTTTCTCAGCTATTTTCACAAAAAAAAATCATTACAAGCAAATTTATGTTATGTTCCACATCATTACACATGATCCTGTCGAACTGCTTTTCACATATGTAGACATGTGGTGCACTTACAGTAAAAGCAGTCATCCACTTCTATCCACCATGATTATCATGGCCTGTACCATGTGTACTAGGGATAAGCAAAAAAAAAAAAACACCTGATCCTAGGCCGATTTCAACAAGAAATATTTTTTTAAATGAAACATTATATGGAGTTTTTGAATAAAAAATTGTTTATAATTTATTTCCAGAGTAGTTCAAAATCTTGAAATTGATGGCAAGAGTTAAGTTTCATGGGAAGAATCAGGGTCAAAAACCTAGAACCCACAAAAGCCTACCAATTGAGGTTTATTTACATGATCTACGTATTCTTTGTAGATCGCGAAATGTATGGTGTCGCTGGAGACCTGCTGGTGATTCTCAACCAAACTCTGCAGCGCTGGCAGAGGCGCCATGTTCTTTGTACTATGATGCATATATATTCAATTATCTTTTTTTAAATAGAGCAGACTGTGCACTTTACATGTATTGACAAGATTCAATAAAATTATTTTAATTGTCAATTGAGGTTTATTTATACAGTAGAACCTCCCTTTAAAGGACACCTCTTCACAACGGGCAGTTTTTGTCATCAAAATTGTCCTCCCATTGAAAATACACTGGCGGATATTCTCGCTAGCAGACACCTCCAAACAAAGGACATTTTCCCAATAGATTACTTATTGATTTTTACATATAAAAGTTCTTCCTGCTAGCAGACAAATAAAAATTGCCAAAAATAAAAATTGAAGTGATTAAAAATTTTCAAAAATACCTATTTAAAAAAAATTGATATATATTTTGAAATAAATATCCTGTTTAAAATAACTCTTATTATATTATAACTGTTGCCTTTGTTTTCATTTTATGCGCATGATAAGACACAATTTGGATTATAGATTATAAACACAAGGTAATAAGACCAAATCCAAATAAATAAATAGTGTGTGACGTTTCGGTAACAGCGTTGTTATCATTTTCAGACAAAAGTACTGAATCAACTGTATACTGAATCAATTCAGTACTTTTGTCTGAAGATGGTAACAATGCTGTTACCGAAACGTCACACACTATTTATTTATTTGGATTTGGTCTTATTACCTTGTATGCTCTTTTGTTAAGTCTCTTGTTTTCTTAATAGAACTTTGTATTTTCAATATAAAATAGCTAAATTTATATCTATATTTCAGACATCTACATCAACCCAGCTGTGGTCATAGAGGTGATAAAGAGGCCTTCAGGATCTGGTCTAGACTTGAAGTCCAGACCTGGGACAAAAGAAAAAAAAAATCTATATTTTGTTAAAATTGCATGTTTGCTGATCAAACATGAAAATATCTTGATTTTAATGATCGATTCAATGTAAATTCCAATGTCTAAAAAGGGGGAGAAGAAGAGTGTTCTTGAGATTGAAATGTCGGTTGGTAAGACGCAAATTTTCTAACATTTCTAAAGGACAAGAAAAATATCAAGTTTCAATCACAAGGTAATAAGACCAAATCCAAATAAATAAATAGTGTGTGACGTTTTGGTAACAGCGTTGTTACCATCTTCAGACAAAAGTACTGAATGGCAAGGTAATAAGACCAAATCCAAATAAATAAATAGTGTGTGACGTTTCGGTAACAGCGTTGTTACCATCTTCAGACAAAAGTACTGAATGGCAAGGTAATAAGACCAAATCCAAATAAATAAATAGTGTGTGACGTTTCGGTAACAGCGTTGTTACCATCTTCAGACAAAAGTACTGAATGGCAAGGTAATAAGACCAAATCCAAATAAATAGTGTGTGACGTTTCGGTAACAGCGTTGTTACCATCTTCAGACAAAAGTACTGAATGGCAAGGTAATAAGACCAAATCCAAATAAATAAATAGTGTGTGACGTTTCGGTAACAGCGTTGTTAAAAGTACCGAATCAGTATCTTTTGTCTGAAGATGGTAACAACGCTGTTACCAAAATGTCAAACACTATTTATTTATTTAGATTTGGTCTTATTACCTTGTGTTTATAATCTATAATCCAAATTGTGCCTTTTCATCGAGTTTCAATATAATAAAAATACAGTTAAACCTGTCTATAGCACCCTATTTTGGTGAGTCCCAAGAGGGGGGCGTTATAGACAGGTTTAACTGTAAACAACACTTTGGCTCTGCAACTAAGTGTCCTTTACAGGAAGGTTTTTACTGTTTTAGTTGCTTTCAAAATAAGAGGTTCCATCAAGCCCTCCCTATATATTTTTTCATTGCAGTAAGGACAGTAGAAGTTTGTATTATATATAAAAAGAAACATTCGTGTTTTTAAATCCTTTCATTTTATATTTATAGGTTTAAATGTAGCAACTCGGCACAAAAAAAAAATGTCTCAATTTTCAGGGATGTGGGGGGAAAATGCCAAATTGCTTAAATAAATAATTGGAGCTGGAATTGATTTACTACCCTGAAACATTTAATGGTTTAATTGATGAGGCACAATTTGGATTATAGATTATAAACACAAGGTAATAAGACCAAATCCAAATAAATAAATTATTACCTTGTGTATTTAATGGTTTAAGTAAAGGCAAATTGTTCCTTCGATGATACCAAAAATTTAGAGAAAGATATCTGTAATTTAGATCTTCCAATTGATATATTGGTTGAGGAATTGGAAGACAGTGTGAACGAAGAAAGTGAAAGATGAAAGTGAAGAAGAAAGTGAAGATACAACCATTATATGACAAAACCTTCATTTTTATAGGAGCAAAACACCAAGCTTGGAAAATGTAAAACAATATGCAATTCATATAGGAAGTTTTGAAGCCAATGAGAAACTATAAGAAGCTGAACAAATGTTGGAGGACTCTTTATACATAGGTTTACAACAGAGACCACTACAACAACAACAAAAAGCCTTTATTCAGGGTCACTGACCCTATACAGGATTCACCAGAGGTATGCATAAGAACAAAGCAGTGAGACAAAGGAAATAGACAGAGACCACTATTTTAAATTATTTTAAAAAAAAAATTTTTAAACCGCTATGACCAGGGTTCGATTCCTGCATTGGGCACTTTTTTCTGATTTAAAAAAAAAATGCTCCAATGTCCCCCTATTCTCGCAAAAGTCCAACCCCACCAGTGAGTGCAAATAACCAAACGGGGCTCTGGCAAAGTTGTAAGTGCAAAGTCGAACTGCTTTTCACATGTGTAAACATGTGGTGCACTTATAGTAAAAGCAGTCGCCTACTTCTACCCACCATGATTATCATGGCCTGTACCACGTGTACTAGAGATAAGCAAAAATATACTGTATATTCTTTAGTTGCTTTCAAAATAGGTTCCTCTTTTGTGTCATATCTAGGCATTGAAACCACTTCATCTCTAATATTAAATAGAGATGTTGCCATTCACTTTAAGGATTGTGAATCATTTTGCTGCAGCAAAATCCCCATCAAATAAAAATCCTGTTTTCATATTTTTTACAGATAAATTCGACACGAATGCCAACCTTATTGACATTTTTTTCCTAGAATGTAGAGTTACTGGGACAAAATTATATAAAAACAGACAAGGAATGTCTCAGAGAGAGAGAGAGAAAGCGAGAAACTGGAGAAGGGGAAAAAAAAAAAAACAAATTTCGATGGGACAAACTTGTGCCCCTTCAGAAAAAAAACAACTTACTTTATCTTTGCAGTAAGGATTCTCCACTGGTCCACCTGGTCTCTTGATTCCATAATACTTCAACACAGCTATATAGTCACCAGAAAAAAACTAAAACGTAGCTCAGAAGAAATTCAAAAAAAAAAGAAGCCAACTGCCATTATAGATTACACTTCGAATATGGGACATGTGACTATTGCTGACCACTATTGAACAAAATTTCTCAGAAAAAAACTGTAAAATGGTGGAGAAAAGAAGTTTTTTTTCTGGAGTCTAGAAGCGGCTACTGCCAACTCATACATCATATACAGCCAGAACATGAAAAATAATGGAGATAAGGCCAATCAGAGACACAACAAATGTTGCCAACAGTTGGTGAAAGAGCTTGTAGAAGAACCATGGCAGAATGAACGTCCAAAATGTATGGAAGCTTTGACTGAGAGAGGATGGAAAGAATGGACAATCAGTTCCACATTGATAACATCAAGACTGCAAGGTCTTCCCCATCCATCCACACCTGGTGGAAGAAAAAGAAAAGGTTTTTATTGTGAAACCAGTAGTGACAAGGCCAGCTCTCTATTTATTTGGGGAGATTTTATTAAAATATTGGGAGTATATTTTAGCTTGTGTGGGTTTTATTTGAAAATTGAAGCTTTATTGTGAAAAATTGGTTAGACATTCAATGTTCAAAGAATTGTCTGTCGTTAACCACTACTTTTTCCTATCTTTCTGGCAATTGATGGATACCATCACAGAAAAAGGCCGGCTCTTTGGCCTCTATCCATTTTTTTACTTTATCGTAATTGGAGAAGTGCTGGTCAGCCAGGCCATGTTGCATTGATTAGAAAAAATAATAATCGGAAGGAGCAATGTCTGGGCTATACGGCCGGTGGGGTAGGACTTTCCATTTGAGCGTTTCTAAGTACGTTTTAATGGGTGCTGCAGCATGTGGCAGAGCTTTATCATCTTTATTCATCATCTATTATCACTTTGTCATGTCTAATAGCATATTGCAGCAGTTTTCCTCGCAATGCTTGGCTCAAATGCATCAATTGTCTTCGGTAGACCTCCCCTGTGATCCTTTCGTTCGGATGTAACAGCTCATAATATATCACTCCTAGCTGGTCACACCAAATACACAGCATAATCTTCTTGCCATGAATATTCGGCTTGGCCGTCAATGATGAGACACGTCCAGGGTAACCATACATTACCCGACATTTTGGATAATTGTAATGGACTTACTTTTCAACACAAGTTATAATTCGAGGCAAAAACTTGTTTCTTTTTTTATGTTAGAGCCGTGGTTCACATGAGAAAAAATGGCATTCAACTTCTCTTGGCTTTAATTCATACGGCACCCAATTTCCTACCTTTTGGATCATTCCCATTTCTTTTAAGTGATGAAAAATGGCTGGTTGAGTGACTCCAAGTGCTTTTGCGGGTTCCTTTTGTATTTGTGTTGGAACTTCATCAAGCCATGCCTCTAATTCTTTACCCTCAAACTTGGGTGACGCTCCGGGTCTTTCCTCATCTTCCAAATCAAAATTGCCACTTTTAAACTGTGCAAACCACTTCTGACACGTTTGTTCAGCTAGAACATGGTCACCATAAACTACTAAGACTCTCAGCAGTCTTTTTTCTTCATATTGAAGTAATGACATAAAACTCCCCGCAAAAACACATTATTTGGTACAAAAGTTGACATTTTAGGAGCAAAACAGAAACTAGGTTGTTTACACTTCAGAGAAATGACGACTATAGAAAAAAGGAAGCTTTATGATGACGCTTCAAAATAATACCAGATGAAACAATGGAATAATAAACTAGTAGCGCCATCTTTATCAAAACCGCACAAATTTATTTATTATACTCCCAATATATAAATAAAAAATATCTATTATGTTTATGTACACTAATAAATATTTATAATTTGTAAAACATGGTATTTTCATCATAAAGATAGAGGCTGCCTGGCCGGCATTCATAGTTCTTCAAATTAAAGATACTTCAGCCAGTAAATCTTTTTATTATCTCGATGTTTCGACAAAAATCTTTTGTAGAACGACATTTGAAAATATCCCGCCTGTGTTTCTTTTGAACGAAAAATCGAAACTTATTTTAAGGAGAAATAACGACCATTTCCAACTTTAGAGATGAAGTACGAAAGGATGAATTGTGAAGAGTAATGATAAACAAAAAAAATAAAAGTGTGGGTTGAACTGTGGGTCTGATTCCCATCCCTGGACACTTTTATTTTTTTGTTTATCATTACTCTTCACAATTCTACTTTCATACTTCATCTCTAAGGTTGGAAATGGTCATTATTTCTCCTTAAAATAAGATTTTTCGTTCAAAAGAAACACATGCGGGATAATTTTCAAATGTCGTTCTACAAAAGCTTTTTGTCGAAATGTCGAGTTAATAAAAAGATTTACTGGCCGAAGTATCTTTAATTTGAATAGCTATGGTATTTTCAATTATTATTTGATAAAATAAGGGAAGATGCACAAACAGATTGTGTTACTTGCGCTGTAGATGGCAGCCTCTACATTTTTATATAGAAATTCACATGCAGAATGGAAAAGGTTAAAGAAGTTAGGCTGTATTTGGGAATCTTATATTGATATATAGGGCTATTTAATTTTTTTATAGAAGGGAATTTTGATGGGGCATGGATCTATAAAAAGTATGGTCACCTCTCTCATCAAAATAGTCACTAAAACTAAGCAAGTGCCATCTACAATACAGACACTCTCCTTAGAAGACATTTCTCTACAAAGGACAATTTTCTTCTTTGACAAAATGATCAGTTTTGACCAATTATCAACTCTCCAAAAAAAGAAATTCGAAATAATTTTTTGACATATATATATTTCTTTTTAAAATAAATTTCTACCGCCCCCCTTTATTGCAATGATAAAATAATGGGAAGGCTTTGCTAATAGGTGGTGGCCTCCTTGCCGCAATGATCAGCAATCAGCGGTGGACAGCAAAATGCAATATTACCGCAGTATGGTAGATTTAACTACTGAAATCGCTGGGAGGGTTCACCACTGATGAGCCAGGCCCTCCCATTATTTAATCATCGCAGTAAGGGCAGTAGAAATTATATTATTTTTAGAAGAAACACATACACGTCAGAAATTAGTTTGAAATTTTCATAACAAATGGCATGACAATGCATCATCTCTTGAAAGAGGACACCTCTCTCAAAGCAGAGATATATATTGATTAGTTTTAGCTTCTATTTTGACAAGGGAGATGATCAATATTTTTATAGGTACAGTAGAAACCTCCCTGTAAAGGACATACCTTGCTAAAAAGTGATCTTTAGGAAGAAGTGTCCTCTTACCAGAGAGGTAAACACAAGGTAATAAAACCAAATCCAAATAATGAAATGGTGTATGACATTTCGGTAGCACCGTTGTCACCAAAACATCAATATTTATTTGGATTTGGTCTTATTAACCTTGTGTTTATAATCTATAATCCTCCTCCAACCCCACCAGCGAGTGCAAGTAACCAAACGGGGCTCTGGCACATTGTAAGTGCAAAGTCAAACTGCTTTTCACATGTGTAGACATGTGGTGCGCTTACAGTAAAAGCAGTCGCTAACTACCCACCATGATTATCATGGCTTTGAGATAAGAAAGAAGGAAGATCTATAATCCAAATTGTGCTTTAGCAGCTGCTAAATACTAAAAAAAAAAAAATGGTCATTTTTGCAAATGAAAACTGTCCTTTGTTGAGAGAGGTTCTCTAGCGAGAGTGTCCTCTCTTGGAGGTTCTACTGTATGTTTTTGTACAATAGGGATCTGAAGCTTGCTCTTTATTCTGTAAAGGTATGTTTTAGCAATGTGGGAGAATAGTTTAACTTTATTACATTCACATATGATAAAATATACACAATTTGGATTATAGATTATAAACACATGGTAATAAGACCAAATCCAAATAAATAATTAGTGTGTGACGCTTTGGTAACAGCGTTGTTATTGATAAGGCACAATTTGGATTATAGATTATAAACACAAGGTAATAAGACCAAATCCAAATAAATAAATAGTGTGTGACGTTTCGGTAATTTTACACACTTGATAACAGTAACTATTTAAAAACATGCTGTGGTAAAATTTCTCATTCAGTACTTTTGTCTGAAGATGGTAACAATGCTGTTACCGAAACATCACACACTATTTGTTTATTTATTTGGATTTGGTCTTATTACCTTGAGCGTTGTCATTGAAAAGTCACACTATTTACTTATTTGGAGATTTGGTCTTATTACCTTGTGTTTACATCCACAAGGCAACAAATCCAAACTGTAGGAGATAACATCATGCAGAAGAGAACCCCCCATGAGAGGACAATCTCAGGAGAGGACACCTCTCTACAAAACAACAGTTTTCACCATCAAAATCGCCCCATTCTTTTTACCAATTAGCAGCTTTCCAGCAAGAAAAACATCTTTCCCTTAAAGACACTTTGTTCTGCAACTTTGGTTTCCTTTACAGAGAGGTTCTGCTATAATTTAAAATGTAACTTTTCATCAAGACTTTGGAATTCATCTTCTTCAGCTCATAGGAAGAATAATCTCTTAGGTTCAATGAAGTCTATCAAAAATTATGAAGTACAATTTGGATTATAGATTATAGATACAAGAAAATAAGACTTAATCCAAATAAATTAATAGTGTTTGACGTTTTGGTAACAGCGTTGTTATCATCATCAGACAAAAAAAAATTAAATAATCAATTCCTATGAGCTGAAGAAAATGAATCCCAAAGTGAATATTACATCAAGACATTTTTATGTTTAATTATTCTTGAATTTGAGAAAAAACAAAGCATCTCCTGACCATGCAACTGAAAGTTGCTGATGTCTTGGCCAAATTCTCTTTCTTGATTAACCAAGAAAAGCCAATCATACCAAAGGGTATTTGGTGAACATCCTAAAATAAAATAAATAAAGAATTAGTTTAAAAAAACAATGTAATTAAGACCATATCCAAATAAATAAATAAAGTATGACATTTCGGTAACTACATTGTTACCATCATCATATTAAAAGTACTTAATACATCTGTTTGATGATGGTAACAATGCTGATGCCTAAATGTCACACACTATTCATTTATTTGGTCTTGTTTTACTTTATGTTTCTTATCTACAATTCAAATTATACCTAAACATAAGCAATTAGTTGATATTGATTATGATAGATACTGCAAGTCATCAGCAACTTTCAGTGGCATAGATAAGAGAAGCTTTTTTTTCTTTTCTTTATCAACCGAATCCTAGTAACAAACATTAATTTTGTGTGCAACTTTAGTTTAAATTAAGAAGAAGGCCAGTACAATGTCACATTTGTACTATTTTTTCACATTTAGTTTAAATATTTTCAACGTCAGCAACTTTCAGTGGCATAGATAAGAGATGCTTTTTTTTTCTTTATCAACTGAATCCTAGTAACAAACATTAATTTTGTGTGCAACTTTAGTTTAAATTAAGAAGAAGGCCAGTACAATGTCACATTTGTACTATTTTTTCACATTTAGTTGAAATGCCTTCAACGTCAGCAACTTTCAGTGGCATAGATAAGAGATGCTTTTTTTTTCTTTTATTTATCAACTGAATCCTAGTAACAAACATTAATTTTGTGTGCAACTTTAGTTTAAATTAAGAAGAAGGCCAGTACAATGTGTCACATTTGTACTATTTTTTCACATTTAGTTGAAATGCTTTCAACGTCAGCAACTTTCAGTGGCATAGATAAGAGAAGCTTTTTTTTTTCTTTTCTTTATCAACTGAATCCTAGTAACAAACATTAATTTTGTGTGTGCAGCTTTAGTTGAAATTAAGAAAAAGGCCAGTACAATGTCACATTTGTACTATTTTTTCACATTTAGTTTAAATGTCTTCAACGTCAGCAACTTTCAGTGGCATAGATAAGAGAAGCTTTTTTTTTTTATTTATCACCTTAATCCTTATAACAAACATCAATTTTGTGTGTGCAGCTTTAGTTGAAATTAAGAAAAAGGCCAGTACAATGTCACATTTGTACTATTTTTTGACATTTAGTTGAAATGTTTTCAACATCAGCAACTTTCAGTGGCACTATCAGTAGAAGCTTTTTTTTTCTTTATGAACTAAATACTAGTACAAACATCAATTTTGTGTGCAACATTAGTTGAAATTAAGAAAAAGGCCAATACAATGTCACATTTGTACTATTTTTTGACATTTAGTTGAAATGTTTTCAACGTCAGCAACTTTCAGTGGCATAGATAAGAGATGCTTTTTTTTTCTTTTATTTATCAACTGAATCCTAGTACAAACATTAATTTTGTGTGCAACTTTAGTTGAAATTAAGAAAAAGGCCAGTACAATGTCACATTTGTACTATTTTTTTCACATTTAGTTTAAATGTCTTCAACTTTCAGTGGCATAGAAAAGAGAGGCTTTTTTTTCTTCAAATTTATCAACATAATCCCAGTACAAACATCAATTTTGTGTGTCCAACTTTAGTTGAAATTAAGAAAAAGGCCTGTACAATGTCACATTTGTACTATTTTTTCACATTTAGTTTAAATGTCTTCAACTTTCAGTGGCATAGATAAGAGAAGCTTTTTTTTTCTTTTATTTATCAACTGAATCCTAGTAACAAACATTAATTTTGTGTGCAGCTTTAGTTGAAATGTTTCGTTATCAACTTTCAGTGGCATAGAAAAGAGATGCTTTTTTTTCTTCAAATTTATCAACATAATCCCAGTACAAACATCATTTTTGTGTGTGCCCAACTTTAGTTGAAATGTTGTGTAGGGAGCCTCACCTGATAGTCTAGGAGCAGGAGAATGGTACACCTCACATTCTTATCTCCAGGCCGTTTGACCTGGAAACCATCTGTTTCTGTGGTATTGGGGGTCCGGTGCCATTCCACCAGGTGGTTGTCCGGTCCGTATAGGTCCTTGTCCAGTTCAATCACCAGGCTCTTGAAGAAGGAGGAGAACTTACGCTTCACCTTGCTCTGATCAGGTTTGGCTGTGGCGGTCTGCTCGCGCAGGATCTAGGTCAACATGTCGCGTATTTTGTCCGAGTAATTGATCTCTACTTACATCCTCTAGAAGCCTCCCCTCTACCCGCAGTTCCCAGGAAGGGACTGGTCCCCCAGTTGGGTTGGTAGCTTCCTCAACACCAGGCTCCGCACCATCAACCACCTTCCCTGGGTAGAATGTATTGGAGATGAAGATCCTCAACTTGCGCTTTTGCTGAAAAATAAAAAAAAAAACATAAAAATTGGAATTAGATTTGCATCCCATATATATATTGTAACATTCTGAAAATAGAGCGATCCATACTTAAATCATTAGATAGTAAAAAAGGCATATATTGGCAAATAAATATCTTTTATTCAATCCAATATATGCCTTTTTACTATCTAATATTGTAACATTTAATTTAGTTTTCACTGAAATTATTTATTCAGTTTGTTTTATTTATTTACTAGCCGAATGACCCAGGCAACGCCCGTGTTTTACCCAATTGAATGTTTTGATTCAAATACTATTTGTTACAATTATAAGTTGGCGCCTTAAATAAATGCATATGTTAGTTAATAACTATAGCCTATGTGCTTTATCTGTCTATGTACTGTTGGCTTCCGTAGGCGTCTCTTACTGGGAAAAAGAAAGAGAGGATTCCATTTGGTTATTAACTAATATATGCATTTATTTAAGGAGCGACCCGCTCCAACACAATAGTTACAGAAATGGGGGGGGGGGGGGGGGGGGCAAAGGTGGCGTGATCGTAGCCGACCAATAGGAGGGCGCCATTCCAAAAAAAAGCAAACCGTGACAGAGGCCACGCATGACGCTCGTAACTGTATATAGAATTATCAAATAAGACGCGATATTCCCAACAAGGGATGCTTACGTCAAGAAACAACACTAAGATACTATATTACATAAACAATTGAATAATTACAAGGTTTGAGTAGAGTTTAAAGAAGAAAGGAAAGGACACTAAACTCATGCTTGAATTTACAACCAACTAATGAAATAAACACAAATATTGTTCTGTTTGATGATTCAGAAACATCTACAAGTTACCTCTTTGTAAATTAATATTGATATATTTTAACTCTTTTTAGATTTTTATCTGAAGATTCTTTAAATAAATAATCTTATCGATAATTTTATTGGCTTTATCAATTACTTTACAATTGAAATTAATTCTGTGATAAATAAATTAAATATAATATACAGTTGAACCTGTCTATAGCGCCCCATCTTGGGATTCACCAAAATAGGGTGCTATAGAGAGGGGGTGCTATTGACAGGTCACTTTTAATGTAAGTCGCATCGTACTACAGTTAAACCTGTTCTTAGTGCCCCCTCTTGGGACTCACCAAAATAGGGTGCTATAGACAGGTCACTTTTAATGTAAATCGCATCGTACTACATATTTAAAATTGGGCGCTATAGAGAGGAAGGCGTTATTTAGAGGGAGGCACTATAGACAGGTTTAACTGTATATAAAATAATAATAAGGGTTGCGGTGGAGGAATGGTGAAAAATGGCAATTTTTGACAACAATGATCTTAGTTCAAATCCCGCATTGGATGCTTTTCTCTTGAAGACAAAAAAATTCACTTCTGTTTCTTGCAAAAGTCCAATCCCATCAGTGAGTGCAAGTAACCAAACAGGGTTCTGTCCCCTTGTAAATACAAAAGTCAAGCTACTTTTTCTGAGTGTTGTTTGGTGCACAGTATAAATGAATGTTGCTAACTCACCACCATGATTATTGCCTTGGCTCTTATCTTGTGTACTTAGTGCTAAATAATTGTGAAATCTGGGAGAGTGTCTTGGAGTGTTAAAGTGAAAATATATACAGTATAACCTCTCTGTAAAGGACACCTAATTTCACAGTCAAAGTGTCCTTTAAGGAGAGGTTTCCTTTTACCGGAGAGTTACTAGTTAGTAAAAATGGTCATTTTGGCGATGTAAACTGTCCTCTAGCGCAAGTGTCCTCTCATGGAGGTTCTACTGTATATATATATATATATAATGCTATACCTTCATGGGCCTCTTTAAAGCTTCTTGGATGTCCAGTCGCTTCCTGGTGATGGTGTAATCCAGCTTGCGTTCGAAAGCCAAGAGGTCCATGTAGGCTTGAGATTCAGGCACAAGGTCCCGCACTTTCTGGGGCAGGATCTTATCTGCCAGCTTCTTCTTCTTCTTGGGTCCTATGGGAGGCATGGGGGGTCCTCCTGGGCCACCTAGGGGTCCACCAGGCCTACGCAGAAGCACGCTGAACAACCAAAGTCAAGCAGGGACGCAAGGAGGGGTTACCTCTTGTTAGGCTGACCCCCCATGGGCATCCGTCCATCTCTATCCCCTGCCCTCTTGCCAGGTCCCATAGGGGCCTGCGGGGGCATACGGGGAGGCGGAGGCGCCCCGTAACTGTTTGTGGGGGGTGGGGGACCCATCCCGCGAGGGGGCATGGCAGGATAAGGGGGCCTTTGTGGGGAGGCCTGCACACCACCCCACTATGGCCAACCAGTGGCCATGGGCATAGTTGGGCCTCCGTCGGTAAAAATCTATCTAAGGTAGTAGAGATAGAAGCTGAATATGAGTAGGTGAGATAAACTTTTAAGAGAAATCAGATACCGGAAAACCCTCCAAGAAGGAGCCACCTTTGTGAGAAATCAAAAAAAAAAAGGACTAGACCAACCTCCCACTGAGAGACCAAGGAAGAGTCTTTTATAGATGGTCTCTCAGGAGAGGTTGTTTCTCTGAGAAAGTGTTGGTAAACACAATCCACAGAGGCGTGAAGGAGCTACCTGATATCCTGCGGGAGGTCCATACTGACGAGGTGGACCTGGGGGTCCGTGACGAGGAGGACCTCCAGGGGGAGCAGGACCCATGCCCACAGGGGGCATGACAGGAGGTCCCTGGGTGGGGGGCACAGGGGGGTAGACCCTGTTCATGTTGTTGGCCATTGCCCTGGGCAACACACATAATTAGAACGGGACAACACAAGGTGTGGGTAAACCCTATACAGTTCAGGTCAATTCTCAGAATAACCACAGAGCCAGGGGACGGAGAACTTTCGAATCTTTTTGATAAGGTATAAAATTTGGATTATAGAATAAAAACACAAGGTAATAAGACAAAATAAATCAATGCTATTCATTTATTTGGATTGCCCTGGGCAACACACATAATTAGAACTGGACAACACAAGGTGTGGGTAAACCCTATACAGTTCAGGTCAATTCTCAAAATAACCACAGAGCCAGAGATGTAAAAGTTTCCAGTCTTTTTTGATATGGTAAAATTTGGATTACAGATTGAAAACACAAGGTAATAAGACAAAATAAATCAATGCTATTTATTTAGATTTGATCTTATTACCTTGTGTTTCCAGTCTTTTTAAATACACAATTTGGTCTTATTTCCAATTACTGTAAAACCTTGCTATAGTTTGCAAATATAGGGACCTAGTCTTTAGATATCCTGAAATGGCATTTTAAGATAGGACACTTTTTTTCTAATACAGTAGAACCTCTCTATGAAAGAACACCAAATTGTAGAGCCCAAAGTATCTTATAGAGAGAGGTGTCCTCTTATCAGGAGCAGCCTGGTAGCAAAAATGGTGATTTTGGTGATGAAAACTGTCCTTTGTACAAATATGTCCTCTAGTAGGAGTGTCCTCTCATGGAGGTTCTACTATATACAGTCTAACCTCGTTAATTTGACACTCTAAGCCAGTGATTCTCAACCTTTTTTTTGTTGCGGCACTATTTTAAAGATTTGAAAATTTGGCGGCACAATTTTAGAATTTCGCGGCACACTTTTGCTAACTTGAATGCAAGAAAATTCAAATTATGTATCAATATTTCTATGCAAAATATAAGTAATATACATCTCTAACATTCAATTTGCTAATTTCGTTATTTTAAAAAGTAAAAAAATGAAAAAGAAAAAAAGAAAAACCAATACAAACGTGAACATAATCATATGACTAAAATTCGGCGGCACATTTTTAGAATTTCGCGGCACACAAAATTACCGCTGCACAGTGGTTGAGAATCACTGCTCTAAGCTGTCAGGGTTTTTGGTTGAATTAAAGTTAGTTAGATGATAAGGCACAATTTGGAATATCTATATATATAAAAATGAATGTTTGTATGTTTGTTTGTTTGTTTGTATGTCCGGTATACAAATTCGCAGTAGTTCACTAATTCAAACCAAAATTTCCATACATAGGTTAAAAAAAATACGGGGAAGACGATAGGCTATTTTAAAAAATATATAAATCAATTATTAAAACTATATATTCAAATTATTCTACTTAGCTCACGAACAGCGCCCTCTATCAACGATTAAATTATGCTGATGCAAACAAATAGATAATGTGCTAATAGCAAACAATTATTTAAAAAAAAATCTTATCTAAATATATATCACTCGGGTAGATATGCACACGGGTCAATCCCGGTGTGAAGCCCGGGTCATTCGGCTAGTAGATTATAAACACAAGGTAATAAGACCAAAATCAAATAAATAAATAGTGTGTGACGTTTCAGTAACAGCATTGATACATGTCACACACTATTTATTTATTTGGTCTTATTACCTTGAGTTAGTTAGATGATTTCATCATGACATTCACTGCTAATGGACATTTCTCTAAGATAACCAAATATATAATTAAAATACAGTAATTCCAAGGAGATTTTTTAGATAGAAACTTGAATATTTGGATTTATTCCTTCTTCAAAGTCATGAACAATTTCTGAAAAATTCAAGTGGCGACTCCCAACAGTTTCTGAGAGTTGAAATTGTGCAACACAAAATATTTAAAAGGAAAAATTAGTTCATTTCTGGCCACACCGATAACCCAGAAATGTGAAAATTTGTACACATGCATTGTTAGTTGAATTGAGAAATTATTTAAAGTTTCAGACTTTTTATGTTGTCTGCAAGCGTAATATTAAAATTAAATTACAAAATTTGATGTCAACGCTTGAGAGGGTATTGAATTTTTTTTTTTTTTAAATCTGGGTTGAATTATAGCGCCAGTTAAAAGACTACTGTAAGGTTTTTGCAAAAGTCCAACCCCACCAGTGAGTGCAAGTAACCAAACAGGGCTCTGGCACATTTGTAAGTGCAAAGTCGAACTGCTTTTCACATGTGTAGACATGTGGTGCATTTACAGTAAAAGCAGTCGCCTACTTCTACCCCACCATGATTATCATGGCCTGTACCACGTGTACTAGGGATAAGCAAAAAAACGTACAGTAAAGTCACTACTAGATGAGCTGCGAGAGACACTCACTTAACAGATCAATTAGGAGAATATGTGTGTCCATATACGGAATCACCAAATGTCAAACTCAACTTGATGGGGACAATAACAGAACAACAACAACAAGGTAATTACACCGGTTCTCAGGTTTGAAAACAGCTGAATCATTACTAAGTGTAATACAAATGAAAACACCCAAAACGTGAATGTTTCTTTTCACACTTTTTGTAAAAAAGAAACATTTGCGTTTGGGTGTTTTCATTTGTATTATATAGATGGCATGTTATTACTATGTATTAATTTATTGCTATGTGTGTTGATTTTTTTTTTCTCCACTCTGAAGTAAATGTTTAATTTTCAAGAAGGCAATCACATTCTTAGGCTATAAGATCAATGCAAATGGAATCTCTTTTGAAAGAAAGATACAAACCCATTAAGGATTGACAAACACCAACTGAGATGACATCACTAAACTCTTTTTGGGTATGATTTCCTAATATTTATAGTGTGTTGAATTAGTCAGTTGAATTGAAGAGAGAATCTATACTGTATATAACTATTGATAAGGCACAATTTGGATTATAGATTATAAAACAAGGTAATAAGACCAAATCCAAATAAATAAATAGTGTGTGATGTTTCGGTAACAGCGTTGTTACCATCTTCAGACAAAAGTACTGAATGAGAAATTTTACCACAGCATGTTTTAAATAGCTATTTACACACTTGATAACAGTAGCTATTTAAAACATGCTGTGGTAAAATTTCTCATTCAGTACTTTTGTCTGAAGATGGTAACAACGCTGTTATCGAAACGTCATACACTATTTATTTATTTGGATTTGGTCTTATTACCTTGATTATAAATATTGTTATCTACTTCCATAGAATAATTGAATTCAGGACATTGTTGAAGGTATTCTCTCTCAATATTCTTTGTTCACTTCCCTGATTAATAATTGTATAAATGTATATCGGTAAAACCCCGCTAATACGAACCCTGGATATAACGAACCTTCCCTTATAACGAACCCACGCCGATTCCCAATTCCATTCCATTGAAAATACCATCGTTATAACGAACTTTGCGATTTTTAGAATAACGAACTACCCCTATAACGAACCTATTTTCGGTCCCAAAATAATAAAATCTATTTAAAATACTATGGTTATAACGAACTTAGAATTGTAATTTAAAAAAAAATTAAACAACCAAATTTTTAGCATGTTTCAGCTCGCGGATCGCGATTTCAAAACAATACATTTAGCGGCATTGTTTGTTTTGAATTTTGCACATTATTTTTGCTGTATGTTGTATAAATTTTAACACATTATACTTTTTATTAAATAGAATATATTTGCATCCATTAAATTTGAAATATAAAAATGCAAATGGCTTCCAAAATGAAGAAAACAAAGGCATTTTAAAAACAAAAGCGTTATTTCTTTTTAAAAAAAAAGGCCATTTTCAGAACTTTTCAAAGTGAAACAACACGGGCAAAATGTTAAGAACATATTAAAATAAGATAATATAACTTTTCTATTATAAAAGATAAAATATAAAGCTATTAAAAATTGTTACAAAGAGAAATCAACCTCAACTTTTGCAGCGATCGCGATCGTACGTTTTAGGGCTAAAAAAAATCCAAATAAATGGTCCCGTGATGAAACAAAAACTATTTTTATGTCATTAACTATGGTGATTTTAAAGTCAGCAATGTTTTGCATGACAGGTTAAAAAAAAAAACGAAATCTAGACCTAGAAGAATATGTGGGAAAATGAAATGGAAGAAAAACACTAACTTTATTTGAATGGTGCAATGCTTGAAGAATGTTTTGAAGCAACAAGGTGTTAGAGCCATTTTTCCAAGTAAACAATGTATTATATAATGTGATAATGATGCTTTAAAATGATTTTATATCTTTGAATATATATTTAATAAAACTTTGCCTAGGATTTGTCTTGATTTTTAAATTAGACATAGAGGTACATGTATGTTAATGATAAGAAGAATCATCATCTAATGATTTCTATTATTATTCAGTATTAATGTAAGGAAATTGGTCAATTAAGGGAATTAAAACAAAGTGACCATTATTAAGAGGAAGCCTCTTCTTGTGTGTATAGCTGTCCTTTAATTATACGGTCTAAAAATTTTGGAAAGTAAAAAAAATAGCCAAACCGTGGCTATAGTGAACCAAAAGCTCTGTCCCATTGGGGTTCACTATAGAGGGGTTTTACTGTAACTATAAAAATGAACGATTAGAACTAATGGAAATTTTTCAGAGGAAGGAAATTGATCAAAAAAAACTACTTCTTCAATCAAAATAGATTCAAAAACTATGCACCTTCTCATAAGGCAACATGGCCAAATCAACTAATTGTACTTTATACCATTATGCATCATCTCTTCTATCTTGCAGACTTCAGTTGATAACTAAGTTGCAGTGCCAGAAGCTTTGGTAAAATATAGAAAGGCTCTCAGTTAAAAGCAGCATTGGTCTTACAAGGAGTATAGCAGGACACAAAGATGATAAGGCACAATTTGGATTATAGATTATAAACACAAGGTAATAAAACCAAATCCAAATAAATAAATAAAGTGTGTGACGTTTCAGTAACAGCGTTGTTACCATCTTCAGACAAAAGTACTGAATGAAGATGGTAACAACGCTGTTAACAAAATGTCACACACTATTTATTTATATTTGGTTTTATTACCTTGTGTTTAGGACACAAAGATCTTCATCTCACTTTTGTCAAAGCATTGTGGCTTTGTCCCTGACCCAAATCTGTTAGAATTAAGATGGTGTACAGTTTTTGCGAAGAGTTGATGGCCGGTGGTATAAACTGTCGGATTCCGACAGCCATGGACCAGGATTGAATCCTGCATTGGACACTTTTTTTCTGTGAAGAACCTGCTCACATATTATTCATTATCTTCTTCTTCTTTCTTATCTCCACTCAATCATATCAGGGTATCAAGCTTGAGACTTTTGATGGTGTCTGCCGGGAAAGAGTAGAGCTCATCAATGGATAAGTTAATACAGTCAATAATATGTTTTAGGGATGTAGGTTAAGAATTGCACTTAGTACATATTTGGGAAACCTTGCAATCATTTTGGAAAGTCATTGTCCATAGATGATTCATTTGTCATTGATTGTCAATTATTGATTGTAAATAACATAAGGTAGGTGTTGCTCTTTTTGAGCTGTACCTAATAAAGTTCTTTTGGAACAGGAACAGTTTTTGCATGGACAAGAAATTTCTCTTTAATTTATAGATAGAAGAGAGAGATATATGAAGATAAATTGAAAGTTTGGTTGGGTGAGTAGTTCAGTCTTGCTGACATCTTAATAAGGATCATCCACTTCTTTCTTCAGCAGGAATCACACATACACACAAAAGCCTTTATTAGAGACTTGCCCCATACAGATTCTCCCAATTGGGTAAGGTAATAATCATCTTGTGTTATTTACATAGAAATTGAACTGGCTTTACTCTTCATCTCAAAGTCATTCACTTGTTGACTGGTC
>CP092876.1:17724501-17767232 GCA_030710605.1 Cordylochernes scorpioides | reverse complement strand
TCCAGTTTCCGGCTCAGGTCCTGGGAATTTGCAGACTGCTCCTCAGCCTGGGATTCCTTCTCCTGAAAACTGCATCTCTTTCCTTTAGAATGAAACCTTTGATCTATGGGCATATCTATGGGATCTACTCTTAACTCAACTGAGAACTATGGGCTATATAATTAAACTAGCCGAATGACCCGGGCAACGCCCGTGTTTTACCCGACTGTAGATGTTACAACGGTGATCCTTAGGTCGCTGGTTCAAATCCGGCTCGAGGGAGCCGGCGAGCACGTGACCTCCCTGTGCGCGCGCATCCGTGACAGAGGCCGATGAGGAAAGACGGTCGTGACTATATATATATAATAATAATAATATATATATATATATTGCGTATGATATTGTTTTTTACAGCACAATACAACAATGTTGGCAAGTTTCTCTAGAGTGGAATGTCGAGGTGACGAATCCACTCCAGGGCCTCCTCTGTGCACTGGTGGATATCCCCAAGTGTTCCCTTATCGAGCAACTGAAAGTTGCTGATGGCTTGCGCCATCTATCGGAATAAATATCAACTATTAAACGATAAGAACTCTTAAAATTTGGTTAAAGGAATAAGCATAAAAAGACTAAGAGGAGCTTCTTTCAAAATTTATTCTGCAAGCTTTCGGACTAGACGTCCTTCTACAGGCAAGGATAGTTGTAAAAACTAACGCATATAAACGATCATTGAGCCATTATAAAGATGACAATATTTACATCCCTATATCTGTAAAAACTAACATAATAAAAAAAACTTTATGACTAAGAATTTTGCATGTACAAAATTGGAGAAATTTAAAATTAAAATTTCAAATATGACAAATAATTTAAAAGGTATAATCTAAAATTAACTATTAAATAAATACGGAGATTAAAACATATAGAAGTTAGAGATCAATAAAATTGGGCTAAATACCAAGATACACAAGACAGGGGGTCCCACCTTCTTATGTTTGAGTTGAAACAGAATATTATATGACTATTAGTAAAGAACCTGGTATATGTCTGGGATATCTATTTTTCTATTAATGCTATTGGTTTGATTGGATATGACTGATTCTAAATAAAGTCTATTGTACTTATTGTGTATATTACGGTATAAGATTTTTGGGTGATCTAAGTTAAACTGGTGACCTGTTTGTGCTGTATGTTGATAAATTAACGATTTAGGATCTTTGTTACGGATATTTCGTTTGTGTTCGGTTAGTCTGATATGTGTCGTTCTGCCTGTCTCACCCACATATGTGGACGAGCAATCTTGGCATGAGACGACATATACTGCTCCTGTAGAATGTATGGGAAGGTTAGGACTATCAGATTTGGTGATTGGATGTCTTAATATGGTGGACAGACTAGGAGAACTGTTGTAGTGTACTTTAATTCCAAAAGGACGGAGGATTCTGGATATTGAAATTGATGAGGCTGAATATGGAAGAAAACAGGTAGCTCTGTGTAAGGTGGTGGTCTTTGGAACAGATGGATCATAGAAATGCCTCTGAATAAAGGGCCTGGGATAACCTGCTTTAGTTAAAGTGGATACTATTCTTGCTTTCTCTATTGTTTTAAATATGGGTAGGGAACAATGAGTGAAAATTCTTTTTGATAATGTCCTGACTGTATTAATTTTACATGCAATCGGACTATTGGAGGAGAAATGGGTATACTGCGGTGGAATGGTCTTCTTATAATATACTGTAGAGTGGAACTTCTGTGGAGTACGAATAATTAAAATATCTAAAAAAGGTAAAACAATATTTTGTTCTATTTCGTATGTGAACTTTATATGGGAGTTGAAACTATGTAGGGTGTTATGAATGAGATGTAAACTGTCGGATTTGATGATACAAAAGATATCATCCACATATCTCCTCCAATAGTATATATCCAAAGGAAGGGTAAGGTTAATCCATCTGTCCAAGAAACCCAAGACTATTTCTGAAATGACTGAAGATAGTGGGCTACCCATAGGGGTTCCTCTAATTTGCCTATAATATTGCCCTTGAAAGGTAAAAATACCCATTGATAAACCATGGTTTGGCCATCTGTACCTGCTGTACTAAGGAAGGATTGTAGGCTATCTATAATAAGAGCATGGGGCAATGATAAATATAAAGAAGTGATATCAAAGGAGGCCATAGTATGATGCGGTGGAGGTGGTAGTGATGAAATCTCATCTATGAAATTAGGGGGGTTTGTTATACTGTAAATGTTTGGACTATTATTTCTAATGGGGGATAGGATACTCACCAGGTATTTAGCCATCGGGAATGCCGGAGATAAATGATACGCTATTATAGGTCTGAGCGGGACTCCTGGCTTGTGCATCTTGGGAGAGCCATAAATGTATGCGTTTTTGTCTAAGGAGCCGGTAAACTGGGCAAACTGGTCGGCAGTGATAGTCTTGGTATTTTTTAAATTAATAAGGGATTTTTTAAAAGATTTTTTCAGAAGGGTTTTTTCTTTCTCAGAAATGGGCTTGAAAGTGTCTTCATCTGTGAGTATATCCATCATCTTCTTTTTATAATCCGCACTATCAAGAATCACGGTCTGATTGCCTTTGTCTGACTTGGTGATAACAATCGATCCAGATTTCCTAAGCCTGTTTATAGTGGAATGGTATCTCTGTTGGATGGAACTGTCTGTTGGTTGGATCTGTGTAAAACTTGCGTAACTGCATTTCTGATTTTCAGTGTTTCCACATGGTTCAATGACCTAATGGCTCCTTCAACGCCTGCTATGATCATGGGTATGTCGGGGGTGGATTTTTTCGGAGGGATGAATCGTAACCCCAGGGATTTGATTTTTAATTATTCCAGAATTGGCCAAATACATTTTGTGTAGAAATAGGATTAGTTGACTTTATAAGGTAAACTTATTCATACAGTTTGTATCCCTCGATAGCTCAGTTGGCAGAGCGGAGGGCTGTAGATGTTACAACGGTGATCTTTAGGTCGCTGGTTCAAATCCAGCTCGAGGGAGTTTTTTTTTTTTTTTTTTTTTAATTGGCTGCCGGCGAGCACGTGACCTCCCTGTGCGCTCGCATCCGTGACAGAGGCCGATGAGGAAAGATGGTCGTGACTATATATAGGGATGGGAGGATATCTATATCCTTAGTTGATGTTATCTATGGACTCCACACTTCTATGGTGTTGTAGTGTTATAAGACTAACTGTGCTCTTAGCTGAACTGAGAACTATGGGCTTTACAATTAAATGGAAGATGATAAGGTACAATTTGTATTATAGATTAGAACTACAAGGTAATAAGACCAAATTCAATTTTAATAAATAGTGTGTGACGTTTCAGTAACAGTGTTGTTACCATCATCAGACTGATTAAAAATAAATCAGTACTTTTATTTGATGATGGTAACAACACTGTTACCGAAACATACTATTTATTTATTTGTTCTTATTAGATTTTGTTAAAGAATTAGCAGAGTTTTTATTATTTAACAAAATGTTTAATTGAACATCTTAAAACAAATATATTCAAAGCAAGGTGTGGGTAAGCCTTTTTTACAACAACAACAACAACAAGAGTAACAAGAGTGCCAGATCATTATAAAATATCTTAAACGTCAAAAAAATAAAATCACAGACACAAAAAATATTTTAACAGCTTTTATATCCCGAATGTACCTTATCATTTTGGATTTTTTTACTTGGGAGAAGAGAAAGGTGTTACCTCTTGCAATCCGACATGAGGGGAAAATGGCGGGACTGGCTGGGCTGGGAAAACTCCACAGAGAGGATACAGTCCAGGATCTCAAGCTGATGGAGTCTGGAGAGGGCAGCCTTGGCAGTCTCATGGCTGGGGAAGATGGCGAAGGCTGTTTGCTTCTATCAAAACACAGAGCATCGTACACTTTACTTCTAGTGATGGCTGGGGAAGATGGCTGTTTGCTTCTATCAACACACAGAGCATCGTACACTTTACTTCTAGTGATGGCTGGGGAAGATGGCTGTTTGCTTCTATCAACACACAGAGCATCGTACACTTTACTTCTAGTGATGGCTGAGGAAGATGGCTGTTTGCTTCTATCAACACACAGAGCATCGTACACTTTACTTCTAGTGATGGCTGGGGAAGATGGCTGTTTGCTTCTATCAACACACAGAGCATCGTACACTTTACTTCTAGTGATGGCTGGGGAAGATGGCTGTTTGCTTCTATCAACACACAGAGCATCGTACACTTTACTTCTAGTGATGGCTGGGGAAGATGGCTGTTTGCTTCTATCAACACACAGAGCATCGTACACTTTACTTCTAGTGATGGCTGGGGAAGATGGCTGTTTGCTTCTATCAACACACAGAGCATCGTACACTTTACTTCTAGTGATGGCTGAGGAAGATGGCTGTTTGCTTCTATCAACACACAGAGCATCGTACACTTTACTTCTAGTGATGGCTGGGGAAGATGGCTGTTTGCTTCTATCAACACACAGAGCATCGTACACTTTACTTCTAGCGATGGCTGGGGAAGATGGCTGTTTGCTTCTATCAACACACAGAGCATCGTACACTTTACTTCTAGTGATGGCTGGGGAAGATGGCTGTTTGCTTCTATCAACACACAGAGCATCGTACACTTTACTTCTAGTGATGGCTGGGGAAGATGGCTGTTTGCTTCTATCAACACACAGAGCATCGTACACTTTACTTCTAGTGATGGCTGGGGAAGATGGCTGTTTGCTTCTATCAACACACAGAGCATCGTACACTTTACTTCTAGTGATGGCTGGGGAAGATGGCTGTTTGCTTCTATCAACACACAGAGCATCGTACACTTTACTTCTAGTGATGGCTGGGGAAGATGGCTGTTTGCTTCTATCAACACACAGAGCATCGTACACTTTACTTCTAGTGATGGCTGGGGAAGATGGCTGTTTGCTTCTATCAACACACAGAGCATCGTACACTTTACTTCTAGTGATGGCTGAGGAAGATGGCTGTTTGCTTCTATCAACACACAGAGCATCGTACACTTTACTTCTAGCGATGGCTGGGGAAGATGGCTGTTTGCTTCTATCAACACACAGAGCATCGTACACTTTACTTCTAGTGATGGCTGGGGAAGATGGCTGTTTGCTTCTATCAACACACAGAGCATCGTACACTTTACTTCTAGTGATGGCTGAGGAAGATGGCTGTTTGCTTCTATCAACACACAGAGCATCGTACACTTTACTTCTAGTGATGGCTGGGGAAGATGGCTGTTTGCTTCTATCAACACACAGAGCATCGTACACTTTACTTCTAGTGATGGCTGGGGAAGATGGCTGTTTGCTTCTATCAACACACAGAGCATCGTACACTTTACTTCTAGTGATGGCTGGGGAAGATGGCTGTTTGCTTCTATCAACACACAGAGCATCGTACACTTTACTTCTAGTGATGGCTGGGGAAGATGGCTGTTTGCTTCTATCAACACACAGAGCATTGTACACTTTACTTCTAGCGATGGCTGGGGAAGATGGCTGTTTGCTTCTATCAACACACAGAGCATCGTACACTTTACTTCTAGTGATGGCTGGGGAAGATGGCTGTTTGCTTCTATCAACAAACAGTATCAACCATTTACTTCTATTACAATAGGAGGGGAATCGCAGGATGTTATTGCTAAGTTGCCTAATATGATGCACTAGCGCGCCATCTGTTATCAAAATTCAAAACTATTTTAAAGGCGTAAGATTCTTTTTGATATTAAACAATTTCTACTGCCCTTACTGCAATGGAAAAATTAATGAGAGGGCCTGGCTCATCAGTGGTGAACCCTCTCAGCGGTTTCGCCAGTTTAATCTACCATACCGCTGTTATATTGCATTTATGGAACTTCCTTTTATAGTGATACTGTTGATAGACTCTTGGAATGGGTATTTTAGATGAACTATGGACATAAGCTTTGAGGACAGTAGAATTACATACTTTTATAAATATATAATATGCTTCGAGCAATCGCGCTTCCGCAAATATCAAATTGTTTCTTTTATTAGAACATTTATAATATGATGCACTAGCGCACCATCTGTTATCAAAATTCGAAACTATTTTAAAGGCGTAAGATTCTTTTTGATATTAAACAGTAAGGGCAGTAGAAATTGTTTAATATCAAAAAGAATCTTACGTCTTTAAAATAGTAAGTTGCCTAAGTTACTAAGTTGCTTTTGATGGTCCCAAACCCGGGTGAAAAAGGAGGAGGGGGAGCAGTAACAAGCTCACTAAAAACCTGGGTTCAGCTGGTCCGGCTGATAGTACCCTGTAAGGGCTCCAGGGATACAGAATGAGCAGCGTTTGTACTCCATGTTAGGAGCGGCTGCACATGGCATCTGTTCCTCATGTCAGAGGCGGCCATTTCTTTTGGAGCTAAGTCGGCCTGCCACTGAGTAGTGCTCCCAGTCTTAATGACAAAGGCAGACACATTCTACTTCACCCAGTCATGATGGTTAAAGAAGATTGCTAAGAAGAGACCAGAGGTAAAAGTGACGACGTGCCATCTATATATAGCAAATGAAAACATCAAGACTCAAATGTTTCTTTCACACATAAATCAAATTTCTACTATCCTTACTGTGATGAAAAAATATTGGAAGGGCTTGGTTCATCAATGGTGAACCCTTCCAGCAGTTTCGGCAATTTAATCTACCAGACTGCTTCTCTTTAGAGCTCTAATACTGTATTGGATCATTCTGCTTTTATATGTTACACTGAAGGATGGAATCTTAGAAATGGTATTCAAGTTTTATGACAGTAGAATTACTTATAATATTTGCATTGAGCAATGTTCTCTTCCGTAAATTGAATCTTCTTCTTTCTTATCTCCACTCAATCATTCATGATTGAGTGAAGTAGAATGCCTTTGTCATTAAGACTGGGAGCACTACTCAGTGGCAGGCCACTGACTTAGCGCAAATTGTATTATCTATTACAGTAGAACCTCCATGAGAGAACACTCACACTAGAGGAGACCTCTCTACAAAGAACAGTTTTCATTTGCAAAATTATCATTTTTACTATTTTAGAAACTTTCCGAGTAAGAGGACACCTCTCCCTAAAGAACACAATGGCTCTGCAATTAGATGTCCTTTACAGGAAGGTTTTACTGTATTATTTATTAACACAAGGTAATAAGACCAAATCCAAATAAATAAATAGTGTGTGACGTTTCGGTAACAGCGTTGTTACCATCTTCAGACAAAAGTACTGAATCAATGTATTATTTATTGTCAAATTTTGAAACTATCACAGACACGTATGATTCTTTTTAAAATAAAATAATTTCTACGGCCCTTACTGCAATGGAAAAATTAATGGAAGGGGCCGGCTCATCAGTGGTGAACCCTCTCAGCGGTTTCGCCAGTTTAATCTACCATACCGGTGTTATATTACATTTTTGGAATTTCCTTTTATAGTGATACTGATGCTAGACTCTTGGAATGGGTATTTTAGATGAACTATGGACATAAGCTTTGAGGACAGTAGAATTACATATAATTGTAAATTTTGATAACAGATGGTGCGCTAATGCATCATAATATAATTATTTATTGTATTATGTCCTTCTAGCCAAGGAGAGGCAACCTACCAGACGACCTGTGTCAGACATGCAGCGGACTCTGGAGGCTCCGAAGTTGCCGAGGAGCTCCTCTCTTTCCTGGTGAGTGAGTCCCAGCGGGAGATGTTTCACCACCAGGGTGCAGCGGCTATCATCCAGTCTGGTCATGGCGGCACTTGGGCTGGAACTACACTGCTGTTTACTGAGCAATAGAGGCACATAGAATAAATACAAGCAAAACTCTTTGTAATATAATGATAAAGCACAATTTGGATTATAGATTATAATAAAAGAAAATAAGACCTAATCCAATAATTTATTAGTGTGTGACGTTTCGGCAACAACATTGTCACCATCATCAGACAAAAGAATAAAATGAACTTTCCAGTAGGAGAATACCTCTCCCTAAAGGACACTTTGGCTCTGCAATTAGGTGTCTTTTACAGAGAGGTTGTCTGATGATGGTGACAATGTTGTTGCCGAAACATCACGCACTAATAAATTATTTGGATTAGGTCTTATTTTCTTTTATCTTTGTAATATACTAGCCGAATGACCCGGGCAACGCCCGTGTTTTACCCGATTGAATGTTTTGATTCAAATACTATTTGTTACAATTATAAATTGGAGCCGTGGATGTCACTCTTGTGAAACGTCCCGCTCCAAACTTTACATGTACATTAGGTCAGCTGGTATTACCCCTCATTTTCACCGCTAGAGGCGCGAGCGAATTGACTTTTTGTAAATATACATAATTATAAAGATAGAAGCTTCTATAGAAGATAATGATCATAATGATGATGTGCGCGCATCTGTGACAGCGATGAGGAATTGAGGAAAGACGGTCATGACTATATATTAATAATAAAATAATAATAATAATATAATAATAATTATTATTATTATTATCATTAGATAATGATAATGATCATAATGATGATGCGCGCGCATCCGTAACATGAGGAATTGAGGAAAGACGGTCGTGACTATATATGTTGATAATATGTATATATGGTTTTGACCCCAAGGACTTGGTTGTGTGATGTAATCAATATATAGCGAGAGATATTCATGTTTTTAGTTCTTATGATAATTCTGTGTAATAATAAAATACTATGTAAATATATAAAACTTTCAGTAGCATACAATCTCTTTTAATCACAAGGTAATAAGACCAAATTCAAATAAATAGTGTGTGAAGTGTCCTTGTGTTTAAGAACCATTGATACAAGAAAATAAAACCTAATCTAAATAATTCAATAGTGTGTGACATTTCAGCAACAGCATTGTTACCATCATCAGACAAAAAAATAAATCTTTTATCCTATCTATCATTTATTCTTTTGTCTGATGATGGTAACAATGCTGTTGCTGAAACGTCACACACTATTAAATTATTTGGATTAGGTTTTATTTTCTTGTATCAATGGTTCTTAAACACAAGGTACTAAGACCAAATCCAAATAAATAAATAGTGTGTGACATTTCGGTAACAGCGTTGTTACCATCTTCAGACAAAAGTACTGAATGAGAAATTTTACCACAGCATGGTTTAAAATGTGGTAAAATTTCTCATTTGGTACTTTTGTCTGAAGATGGTAACAATGCTGTTACCGAAATGTTACACACCATTTATTTATTTGGATTTGGTCTTATTACCTTGTGTTTATAATCTACAATCCAAATTGTGCCTTGTCAATCTATTTTAAAAAAAAACTACACTACCTAAGATTATTGAATGTTAGGTAAAGAGTACACATAACACTCTTTATCTCAGAAAAGCATAAGTATGAAGAGAAGATGGTAAATACAGTAAAACCCCTCTATAGTGAACCCCAATGGGACAGAGCTTTTGGTTCACTATAGCCACGGTTTGGCCATTTTTTTACTTTTCAAAATTTTTAGACCGTATAATTAAAGGACAGCCATACACACTGGAAGAGGCTTCCTCTTAATAGTGGTCACTTTGTTTTAATTCCCATAATTGACCAATTTCCTTACATTAATACTGAATAATAAAAGAAATCATTAGATGATAGGTTCTTCTTATCATTAACATACATGTACCTCTATGTCTAATTTAAAAATCAAGACAAATCCTAGGCAAAGTTTTATTAAATATATATTCAAAGATATAAAATGATTTAAAACATTATTATCACATTTTATAATACATTGTTTACTTGGGAAAATGGCTCTAACACCTTGTTGCTTCAAAGCATTCTTCAAGCATTGCACCATTCAAATAAAGTTGGTGTTTTTCTTCCATTTCATTTTCCCACATATTCTTCTAGGTCTAGATTTTTTTTTTTTTTTAACCTGTCATGCAAAACATTGCTGACTTTAAAATCACCATAGTTAATGGCATAAAAATAGTTTTTGTTTGATCACGGGACCATTTATTTGGATTTTTTTTTTTTAGCCCTAAAACGTACGATCGCGATCGCGGCAAAAGTTGAGGTTGATTCCTCTTTGTAACAATTTTTAATAGCTTTATATTTTATCTTTTATAATTGAAAAGTTATATTCTCTTATTTAAATATGTTCTTAACATTTTGCCTGTGTTGTTTCACTTTGAAAAGTTCTGAAAATGGCCTTTTTTTTTAAAGAAATAACGCTTTTGTTTTTAAAATGCCTTTATTTTCTTCATTTTGGAAGCCATTTGTATTTTTATATTTCAAATTTAATGGATGAAAATATATTCTATTCAATAAAAAGTATAATGTGTTAAAATTTATACAACATACAGCAAAAATAAAGTGCAAAATTCAAAACAAACAATGCCGCTAAATTTATTGTTTTGAAATCGCGATCCGCGAACTGAAACATGCTCAAAATTTGGTTGTTTTAATTTTTTTTTTTAATTACAATTCTAAGTTCGTTATAAGCATAGTATTTTAAATAGATTTTATTATTTTGGGACCGAAAATAGGTTCGTTATAGGGGTAGTTTTTTTTTTTACTTGAAAACACAAGGTAATTAGATCAAATCGAAATGAATAAATAGTATGTGACATTTCGGTAAAAGCGTTGTTACCATTATCAGACAAAAGAACTGAATCTTACAAGTCCAAATTAATGAAAATATTTTTAATTAATGATTATTAATTAATGATTTGATCTCTTGTTATACCTTATGTCTCTAATCTATAATATAAATTGTAACTTATGCTTTATTACTTTAGCAAGCCTTATATTTTGACAATTAAATTTTGTGTCAATATTTTGAAGCAAGCTTCCTTGTAATGCAAGTATTTTAAGCTTTTTTTCATGCTTATTAGAGGTTAGAAATATGTATATATTATCACAGTTAAACCTGTCTATAGCGTCCCCTCTTGAGAATCACCAAAATAGGATGCTATAGAGAGAGGGTGCTATAGACAGGTCACTTTTGATGTAAATATAGCATCGTACTATGTATTTAAAATCGAGCGCTATAGAGAGGAAGGCGCTATTTAGAGGGGGCGCTATAGACAGGTTTAACTGTATATTGAATTAATTCAAACTGAAATTAATCCTTTTAGGCAAAAAAACTAAATCAATTTTATGATTAATGATGATGTAAAACATAAATAATAAGAAAGATCACCAACCAATTGGCCACTGAAATGATGAGATGTAGGTAGGTAAGGTCAAGTTTTGAGTGCCACTTAATTGGATGTCATGTTGAAAAGAAAAGTGAGTGGTTTGACAGCCTGCCTAATATTAAATACCAGACAATGTGGTGAAAGTAAAATTTTATTTTTAAAGTATTTTATTAGTTTAATAAACTATACATATGCATACATTTGGATTTATGAACATTTGTTACTCTCATTTAGAAAGATCTTTAAAAGTTGGTACTAGCACATTATCACAGACACAATTCAACATAAAGAATTTGTGTGCATCACATATGTATATTTAATATCTATTTTTTATATAAATTTATATTCTGATATTTGGCTGGGTTGGGATTATTCTATATAAGGTTTTCAATTACATTCTCGAGATATCAAATAAGTTTAATACTCTTGCAGGGAAACTCAACAGCGGAAAATTAATTCTACATATGTTTATAATATTATTTTTCAAATTGTCTGTATTTTCAATCACATATATATATATATATATAGGGTGGAAATGTGCACACCTAAACCTGCATTCCAAATGCTACGATAAGTACGAAACTTAATGGAACCACAATTTTTTTAAATATTGTTTTAATTTATTATTATTGTTATTTTAATTTATCTTAAGCGGCATGACTTTTAACTAATCTGCTTCTTTTTGATTCACGATTGTTTGTAAATAAAGATGATGATTGAAATCAAATAAATATTCAGCGAAATATTGGATTGATCCACAAGACATGAAATATATAAATAATCAGTTAATATAAATATTTTTCAAGCCTTGATTCATTTAAAATTTTGAAATGTCAAACTCATACGGTATTGTTAAGAATTTTTATTTTCAATTATATTATTAAGATAATAAAGGTTTGGAGAGTTAAAACATTTTGAAAATGGTAACGCCTTTTTTGATCTACATTTATGAAATGTAATGTTTACTCATATGTGATATGAATATAATTCCTAGTTTCAAATGTTCATTGTTGTGGCCTTTTCAGAAGTCTACTAAGTACTTTTCCTTGAACCAAGCCCAAGGTCCCTTAATAGAGAATCACCCCGAAAATTCACTAAACTAGAGGCATTCTCACTATAAAAAGATATGTCAAACATTGGGTACGCTATACAAAGGCAGAACTGAAAAGACAGGAAAACCAAGTTCTTTGGATGTTAGTAGGCTTTCTCGCAAGGTATGTCGAGACGAAAAAATTTTACTTTGAATAAAAAGAGTGTGCGTTATTAATGTTTTATGTGTCTCCTATAGAAGGCTTTCAAGTCTGAAAGATAGAGATCGTTTTTTTATCAAAATAAAATCATACCTTGATGGTATTATTTTTATTTCAAAAATTTAATTACAAGAATTAGTTAGCTTTTCAAATTTCTTATAAGATTTTCAAGAACATAAATATTGATATGTTGTTTGGGGGCCTAGAAATTACATATATCAGAATATAGAAAATATAATTAAATAAAATATTTTTCATTTTTCAAAGATTATTTCAAATCGTATTTATTATTTTATAAAATGGAAAAAAATAAAAAATAAATAAATAAAAATAAAAAACACTGTTTGTAAATAAACTTTCGAAATATGGCTTCGAGCGCGGACCCGGCTACTTTCAAACTAGTAAGTTTTTTTTTTTAATTTATACAAAATAAAATAGTTATAATAGTAATATTCGATGCACCTTGTGAAAAGGGTCTTATTTAGTAATGTAATTAACGTCACATGAAAGTTGTCACTATCTTTCTTTGATATTAAGAAAACAAAAGTATATTATTAATCACAGATATCACCAATTAAAGTTTAAAGAATAAAAAATGTGTCAAAATATATTTAAGATTATAGATTTACGCCCTCCACAAGTTATTCATTCAGAAAATCTATATCTATTTATGAATAGTCTAATTATAAATACAGGGCATTTCACTCAAAGTGATTTTAAAAAATAGCAAGAGAACTATTGTTGAAAGCTTCTGAGGGAGATATCAGGTCTACTTTTGATGGATTTATCAACTCTAACCATACCTAACCATGGCTTCTAGACACTTCATGTTAGATTAAAAGTGAAATATCATTATAACAGCAAATGGGTATGGCATCATAAATCTTAAGTACCAATATTTAAATCTCAAATGTGTTTTATCTTTAGGTATACAGTAATACCTCCATGAGAGGACACTCGCGCTAGAGGACACCTCTCTACAAAGGACGGTTTTCATGGCCAAAATGATGATTTTTACTATTTAGCATTTCTCTGGTAAGAGGACAGCTCTCTCTAAAGGACATTTTGGTTCTGTAACTAGGTTTCCTTTACAGAGAGTTTCTACTGTATAAGTTATTTGTGATACAGTAGAACCTCCATGAGAGGACACTCACGCTAGAGGATGCCTCTCTACAGAAAACAGTTTTCATTTTCAAAATGATGATTTTTACTATTTAGAAACTTTCTGGCAAGAGAACACCTCTCTATAAAGGACACTTTGGTTCTGCAACCAGGTATCCTTTACAGAGAGGTTCTACTATAAACACAAGGTAATAAGACCAAATCCAAATAAATAGTGTGTGACATTTTGTTAACAGTGTTGTTACCATCTTCAGACAAAAGTACTGAGTTCTAAAGTATAAATGCTAAAATACTGAAAATTATTCATTCAGTACTTTTATCTGAAGATGGCAACAACGCTGTTACCGAAACATCACACACTATTTATTTATTTGGTCTTATTACCTTGTGTTTATAATCTAATAATCCAAATTTTGCCTTATCATTGTTCTACTATATAAAGTAAAGCTAAAAAATGTATACACTGCCCTTACTTCAATTATAAATATTGGGAGGGCTTGATTCATCACATATGAACCCTTCCAGCATTTTTGCCAGTTTTCTCTATACACTCTATACATATACAAGGTATGTCCCATAAGTTCCCGGACTGGGTCCATAAAAAAAAAAAAAAAATTAAGATATTTTTAAAAATAATTTCTCAAACTTTTCAAAGTAATCCCCCTTGCTTCAACGCACCAGCGCCATCGTTTCTCCCAATTGTCAAAACAGTTTTTATAGGACTCTTTTGGAATGCTCTTCAATGCCAACAGCGATTTTTCTATTATGTCATCTCTGGTGTCAAAATGTCTTCCTTTTAGAACTGCTTTAAGTTTGGGGAACAGGAAAAAGTCATTTGGTGCGGTGTCTGGGGAATAGGGTGGTTGAGGTAGGATTTGTGTCCCGTTTTTCGCCAAAAAACCTGTCACCAAGTGCGCTGTGTGAGGGCGGGCATTGTCACCATTAGTCCATTTTCTGGCCTTTTTTTCGAATCGCTTCCCTTAGACGGCGAAGAATGCCCAAATACATTTCCTTAATAACTGTTTGGCCTGCAGGAGGATACTCGTGATGAACAATGCCCTTGTTATCCAAAAAAGCGACCAGCAACACCTTGTTTCTGGATTTCAATATCCTGGATTTTTTGGGTCTAGGCTCACCCTGACCTCTCCACTCGGCAGATTGACGCTTGATTTCAGGGTCATAGCCATAGACCCATGTCTCGTCGCCTGTGATTATCTTGTCTTTCCATTCCAGATCCGTTTTTGTCATTTCCAACATGTCCTCACAGGTTTCAAGCCGACACAGTTTTTGCTCATTAGTGAGGAATCTTGGGATGAATTTTGCAGGAGTCTTTTTGAGCTTCAAATCTTCGGTTACGATCCTTCCAATCGTTGTTTTAGAGATGCCTGTGTCTTGCTCTAGCTCCAGAAAAGTGGTTCGAGGATTTTCTTTTATCAAATCGGTGATTTTTTGCACATTTTCATCAGTCCTTTGAAATTTTGGGCGTCCTTGACGAGGATCATCTTCAATGGAAATTCTTCCAGCTTTAAATCTAGAATGTCATTCAAAAACAGTTGTTCTCTTTGGGGCGTCATTGGGGAATGCTTTATTAAGCATTCAAAAGTTTCGGTTGTTGATATTTGAAGTTTCACACAAAATTCTATGCAAATCCTCTGCTTCAATTTTTGTTCCATCGTAAAATCGCCGCAGCGCTAGGTGTAACCTTTAAATAAATTAGAATGACCTTGGCGCGCGTGCACGTACCGCCTCGATATTGGTACCACCGTGTTGCCAGATATTTTTTCTATAATAAACAGTCAAATTTATTTACATTTTTCATTTATTTATTTATTTTATAGACCCAGTCCGGGAACTTATGGGACATACCTTGTACAATCATACAATACAATCTAACTTCTTTAATTCAACTCCTCAAGGGATCAGAAAGCTTTCAGTTTAATTAAACTCAGATGATTAGCTTATAATCTAACTCATTAAAATGGTTTTTTTTTTTTTTTTTTCTAAAAAAAAATTGTCATATTAATAATATGAATTGATAACTTCTTTAATTAAACGCCCCAAGAAATCAGCCCCATCATTTGAATTGAAGTTAGCCTTTTAAATGATAAAGCACAATTTGGATTTTAGATACCAAAAAAAATAAGACGGCACAATTTGGATTACCTTGTGTTTCTAATCTATAATCCAAATTGTGCCTTATCATTTTAATAGACTTCAATGGACCTAAGAAAAAAATAAGACCTAATCCAAATAATTTAATAGTGTGTGACGTTTCGGTAACAATGCTGTTATCGAAACGTCACACACTATTAAATTATTTGGATTAGGTCTTATTTTTAGTGTTCTGAAATATAGACAGTTAAGATTATATTATCAAATCATCACATCACATCACTGCTGGCAGACATTTCCTTAGAAGATCCAAATATTAAATCATTAAAATAATATTTTGGTAAAATACTCTTGTTATACACAAGGTAATAATAAGACACCAAATCCAAATAAATTAATAGTGTGTGACATTTCGGTAACAGCATTGTATAGTAGATACTATCTTGTTTACACACTTGATAACTATTTAAAACATGCTGTGGTAAAATTTCTCATTCAGTACTTTTGTCTGAAGATGGTTACAACACTGTTACAGAAACCTCACACACTATTTTTTTTATTTGGATTTGGTCTTATTACCCTGTATTTATAATCTATAATATTATAAAACTATTTTAGAGGCGTAATATTCTTTTTAAAATAAAACAATTTCTACTGTCCTTACTGCGATGAAAAAATTAAAGGGAGGGCCTGGCTCATCAGTGGTGAACCCTCCCAGCGGTTTCGCCAGTTTAATCTACCATACCGCTGTTATATTGCATTTTTGGAACTTCCTTTTATAGGTGACTGTTGTAAGACTCTTGGAATGGTAGATTAAACTGGCGAAACCGCTGGGAGGGTTCACCACTGATGAGCCAGGCCCTCCCTTTAATTTTTTCATCGCAGTAAGGACAGTAGAAATTGTTTTATTTTAAAAAGAATATTACGCCTCTAAAATAGTTTTATAATATGATAACAGATGGCGCTCTAGTACATCATAATCTATAATCCAAATTAATCCTTTATGGCTGTTGGTTTCTAGGTTAGAACTCAATTTAGTATGCATTCTAGCTGATTAATCTTCAAGAGGCATGTGTGTCTTCTTCTTTCTTATCTCCACACAATCATATTAGGGTATTAAGCCTGTAGAGCTTGAGACTTGACAACTATCATGACTGGGTGAAGTATAATGTGTCTGCCTTTGTCATCAAGACTGGGAGCACTACTCAGTAGCAGGCCGACTTAGCTCCAAAAGAAATGGCCGCCTCTGACATGAGGAACAGACGCCATGTGCAGCCACTCCTAACATGGAGTACAAACGCTCCTCATCCTGTATCCCTGGAACAGGAGCCCTTATAGGGTACTATTAGCCAGGCCAGCTGAACCCAGGTTTTTTAGTGAGCTTGTTACTGCTCCCCCTCCTCCTTTTTCATCCGGGCTTGGGACCGGCAAAGGCGGAGTTATGTATGTCTTTCCTCTTCTGTATGTTATTTCAAATAGCAGAATGTTACTCTCTAAGATACTTCTTTGTTATGCTGATGACTAACAGCCACTTAAGTTTGACTTAAAATGTCCAGAACAAAAATCTTGTAGGACATTGCAGCCAGTATTTATGACACAAGCATTGTAACACTTTTAAACACGGTGCGCATGCGCTAACTATGGCTGCTCTGACTCAGGTGCCAAAGTATTGTATTGTTAGCAATAAAATTATATTTAAACAAAAATTGCTAATTACAAAAGTAATTAGAGTAGAACCTCCATGAGAGGACACTTGCGCTAGCGGACACCACCTCTACAACAGACAGTTTTCATTTGCAAAATTACTATTTTTACAATTTAGAAACTCGCTGGTAAGAGGACACTTCTCTACAACGGACAGTTTTCACATTTGCAAAATTACAATTTTACAATTTAGCAACTCTCTGGTAAGAGGACACTTCTCCACAAAGGACAGTTTTCATTTGCAAAATTACAATTTAGCAACTCTCTGGTAAGAGGACACTTCACTACAAAGGACAGTTTTCATTTGCAAAATTACAATTTTTACAATTTAGCAACTCTCTGGTAAGAGGACACTTCACTACAAAGGACAGTTTTCATTTGCAAAATTGCTATTTTTACAATTTAGCAACTCTCTGGTAAAGGGACACCTCTCCACAAAGGACAGTTTTCATTTGCAAAATTACCATTTCTACAATTTAGCAACTCTCCAGTAAGAGGACACCTCTCCCTAAAGGACACTTTGGCTCTGCAATTAGGTGTCTTTTACAGGGAGGTTCTACTGTACCAAAGTTACATCTTTGGTCTCTTCCAACAAGAATTTCTAATGTTGTTAAAAATTGATTTTAAAAAAAGTGGTTGAATTATCAACGATGTTCAATTATTGTTGTCAAATTAATGAGGTTATACTTCAAGCATTGCTCTTTCACAAATAAAGGTATTTTAGACAGAATATAAACATGATATATTAGTGCACCATGTGTTATTGGAAATGTAAAGTATTTTATAGCGCATGTTTCTTTTTAAATGGCGAGTTAATGCATTATGTGATATATTATATCTAAAAGAGACCTTTTGCAGACCTCATATACATTGTTATTGCTAAAACAGCATAAACATTTCAATTTCTATAAGGCACAATTTGGTTTATAGATTATAAACACAAGGTAATAAGACTAAATCCAAATAAATAAATAGTGTGTGACATTTCGGTAACAGCGTTGTTACCATCTTCAGACAAAAGTATTGAATGAGAGATTTTACCACAGCATGTTTTTAAATAGTTACTGTTATCAAGTGTGTAAACAACTCCGCCTTTGCCGGTCCCAAGCCCGGATGAAAAAGGAGGAGGGGGAGGAGTAACAAGCTCACTAAAAAACTTGGGTTCAGCTGGCCTGGCTGATAGTTCTCTGTAAGGGCTCCTAATCCAGGGATACAGGATGAGCAACGTTTGTACTCCATGTTAGGAGCGGCTGCACATGGCGTCTGTTCCTCATGTTAGAGACGGCCATTTCTTTTGGAGCTAAGTCGGCCTGCCACTGAGTAGTGCTCCCAGTCTTAATGACAAAGGCTGACACATCCTACTTCACCCAGTGTGGAGATAAGAAAGAAGAAGAAGAAGAGTGTGTAAACAAGTGTTCTTCTTCTTATCTGTTACAGTGGACCCTCGGTTTACGAGCACCTTGGAGTACGAGCTTTTCGCAGTACGAGCAAAATTTTTTGAAAAATTTTACCTCGGATTACGAGTGAAATTTCGCATTACGAGCAACTCGTGATGGTTGCCCGTAATCGTGATGGATGAAAATTCACTGGGATCCCTCCCTTCAGATCAGATTCGGGAAATATGTAAAATGTGGGAAACTGTGCAATTGTTCGTAGCAAGAAGAATTGCCCGAGTTTCAATTATTAAAAATAAGAAATTAGTTTCGCACTACGAGCGTTTTGGAGTACGAGCATGGCTCTGGAACGGATTATGCTCGCAAACCGAGGGTCCACTGTATCTTGTTTACACACTTGATAACAGAAACAATTTAAAAACATGCTGTGGTAAAATTTCTCATTCAATACTTTTGTCTTAAGATGGTAACAACGCTGTTACTGAAATGTCACACACTATTTATTTATTTGGATTTGGTCTTATTACCTTGTGTTTACATTTCAATTTCATTTCATGAACATTTCAGTAACAGTGTTGTCACTGTATTTAATTGATACCTCTTTTACATATTAATCAAATGTTTGTAGAAAAACCACATTTTTTTATTCTCTTTTCATAAATGGGATTTGCTGGATGTGAGTGGCATCAAGTGTCTTGTTTTTAACAGCCATGACCCGGGATTGAATCCAGCATTGGGCACTTTTTTCTAATGGAAAAAAAAATTGCTTCTATGGATCCTTATAACTTACATAAGTACAACCCTACCAGTGAGTACAAGTAACCAAACAGGGCTTTGGTACACTTGTCTTCTTCTTTCTTATCTCCACTCAATCATTAGGGTATCAAGTTGTGATCTTTGATGGTATTTGACAACCATCATGACTGGGTGAAGTAGAATGCGTCTGCCTTTGTCATTAAGACTGGGAGCACTACTCAGTGGCAGGCTGACTTAGCTCCCAAAAAAAGAAAGGCCGTCTCTGACATGAGGAAAAGACGCTATGTGCAGCAACTCCTAACATGGAGTTTCAAATGCTGCTCATCCTGTATCCCTGGATCAGGAACCCTTACAAGGTACTATCAGCCGGGCCAGCTGAACCCAGGTTTTTTAGCGAGTTTGTTACTGCTCCCCCTCCTCCTTTTTCTTCTGGACTTGGGACCGGCATAGGCTGAGTTGGTACACTTGTAAAGTACAAAAGTGGAACTGTTTTCCCCACATATGTAGACATATTGTGCACTTATAGTCGCCAACTAAAACCCACATAATTATCATGGCCTGTTCCATATGTACTTGGGATAATAAAAAATAAAAAAATGATATAGATTGCTGTGTTAAAAAAATTGGCAGGTTGGAAGGATAGATGTAGTGTTAATTCTCCCCCCCACCAACACCAATGTAAAATCTACTTTCCTGATTGGCTGATGGAAGTGTTTTACAATTAGAATGACATCATAACAACTATCATATACCCCAAGACATATTATTGACTGTATTGACTCATCCATTCCCCGGCAGACTCCATCAAAAGTCTCAAGCTTTACAAGCTTGATACCTTAATATGATTGAGTGGAGATAAGAAAGAAGACAACAACTATATATTCTATATACAGTTACGAGTCTCATGCGTGGCCTCTGTCACGGTTTGCTTTTTTTTTTGGAATGGCGCCCTCCTATTGGTCGGCTACGATCATGCCACCTTTGCCCCCCCCCCCCCATTTCTGCAACTATTGTGCAAGAGACGCCTACGGAAGCCAACAGTACATAGACAGATAAAGCACATAGGCTATAGTTATTAACTAATATATGCATTTATTTAAGGCGCCAATTTATAATTGTAACAAATAGTATTTGAATCAAAACATTCAATCGGGTAAAACATGGGCGTTGCCCTGGTCATTCGGCTAGTATTTATATATACAGTGAAGCCTCCCTTTAGCAGACACCTCTCCACAAAGGACTGTTTTCATTTGCAAAATTACCATTTTTACAATTTAGCAACTCTCTGGTATGATAACACCTATCCCTAAAGGACACTTTGGCTCTGCAATTAGATGTTGTCCTTTACAGCGAGAGGTTCTACTGTATATATATATGAAAAAATAATAAAAAAGGTCAGGTGTTGGTATTAAAATCAAAGAAGGCATATCTTGACCCCAAGCACATGAGCTTTTTAGATGGCAGAATGCCAGTTTTTACGCAAGTGTGTTTGGCCTTAAATACCCATTTTTTTGGTTTCTCAAGAAGCCTCTGGGACCAAAATTCTTTTTGGTCGCAGTGGTACAGCCTGCGCCACGCTGACGAGGGCCAACTGCGAGAAACGCGTTCGTGGATGGTTTTTCTTGATTTATCAAGAAAATGGGTTGGCCAAATATCAGGGAACAGGTTAAATCAACATTTGGTTTATTTCTGTTCAACTAGATGGCACTCTGACATCTAAAAAGCTCATATGCTTGTGGTCAGGACATGCCTTCTGATAAGGCACAATTCGGATTATAAACACAAGGTAATAAGACCACATCCAAATAAATAGTGTGTGCCATTTCGGTGTAACAAGTGTTGTTACTGAAATGTCACACACTATTTATAACACTTTAAAATGTGTTTAAAATTTAATTGCTCCATCTATGGTTAAAATTGGGGGGTCGGTGGAAGGATGGTCTAAACCAGGGGTGGCGAACCTTTTTATATTAGAAGGCCAATTTTCATTTTACCATTTTACCATAATTTTCCATCTATATATATATATATTATATAATATATGACATTCGTATTAGATATTTTCAATAAAATAATGAAAGTAATTGAAAACTGCGAAACAAAAATTATAGTTTTGTATTTAAGAAAAGGCCACAACTTGGGCAAGAAAAGGCCACATGCGGCCTTAAGGCCGCACGTTCACCACCCCTGGTCTAAACCATTGGATTACGACCGCTACGACCCGGGTTCGATTCCTGCATTGGGCACTTTTTCTGATTAAAAAAAAATGCTCCAATGGCCCCCGATTCTTGCCAAAGTCCAACCCCACCAGCGAGTGCAAGTAACCAAACGGGGCTCTGGAACATTTGTAAGTGTAAAGTCGAACTGCTTTTCACATGTGTAGACATGTGGAGAACTTACAGTAAAAGCATTCTCCTTCTACCCACCATGATTATCATGGCCTGTACCACGTGTACTAGGAATAAGCAAAAAAAAGGTTAAAATTTGTAATACAGTAAAACCTCTCTGTAAAGGACAACACCTAATTGCAGAGCAGAAGTGTCCTTTATGAAGAGCTGTCCTCTTACCATAGAGTTGTTAAATAGTAATTTTGACAATGAAAACTGTCCTTTATAGAGAGGTGTCCTCTCATGGAGGTTCTACTGTAATAATTTTTGGCAATATGTTTCTTTTCGCATATCAAATATTATCTCTACAGACCTTTCATACTGCACTGAATCAAGTAATAATAATTAATCATTGCACATACACACAGTAAGGTCTGTAAAGATAATATTTGATATGTGTGTAAAGAAAAACACACATTGCCAACAATAATTAATATAAATTTTAACTTTAAAATGTTCCTAACATAAAACAATGTGAAAAAATAGTACAAATATGATATTGTACTGGGATAAGGTGCATAAATTATGAAAAAGTCATCTCCTTATCGTGCAACTGAAAGTTGCTGATGGATTGAGCCATCTATCGGAATAAATAACAACTATTCTCGTTGATTTCTAATTATTCCAGAATTTTTTTGATTAATCAAGAATGGGTAATTGGCCAATTCTGGAATAATTAGAAATCAACGAGAATAGTTGATATTTATTCCGATAGATGGCACAAGCCATCAGCAACTTTCAGTTGCACGATATGGAGATGCCTTTTTCATAAAACATTATGTAAAGGCTTTCTTTTTATATTTCATCAAATAAATAAAAAAGGAAAGATACTAAAAACATTTTTTATTTAAAATACAATAACAAATGTAATAAGAAACAGTAATGAATGTTACTTTTACAAAAAAAAAATACAATTTTACCTTTTTTTTTTTCCATCTACAAAGGTAATTGTGCAAAAAAAGGTGTAAGGCAGAGAAATCTACAGTTATTTCATGTTTTCTATCATAATTCTCTAAACATTGGAAGAGGATAGCTTATTTTGTTGCTTTTGGTGTGAAAAAGGATGAGATGCTTTTCATCCCTTTTTTATCAGCTTTCATCAATTGTTTCTGCTTGGGTGTAATTTTGGGAGTTTTCTTTGCAGCTTCTTTCTTTTTGCTGGCATCAAAATAATCTTCTGTTGGTGGCTCTTCACTCAATTTAGCCTTCTTTTTGGGAGGTTCTTCTTTGACAGGATCTTCTGCTCCCACTTTGGTTCTTAGCAAGGCTTCCAATTCAGAAGGAAGATATTCTGATACAAGATCAACTGCTACTCCTACTTGTTGAGGCCTTTTTCCTGGTGCCATTAGACAAGCTTCTACGTCTGATACTTTGCCTGCAAGCCAATCTAACATTTTACTTTGATTCAGTTTGTATAATTGTTCCTTTCCATGTTTCTTTATGTCTGTTACATGGTGTAGATGTTTTCCATACTGTAAAAGTGTACTGCATTGGTTGGGTAAAATATCTTCAAGACGACAGTATTTATTTCCCGCCTCTTTTTCTAAAAATGGCAGGATCAAATATATTGGATTGACAGGTGTCAAAAGAAATAATGAACCATCTTTTTCCACAACGTTATCAATAAACCAGGATCTGTATCCCTTTAAATGTTTTACTACCTCATATAAATTTTCTTCTTGTTGAAAGAAAAGTGCATCCTTGCCGTTTTTTGGGTGAGGTATATGTAAAAATGTGGATGAAGGACTTAACGTCTTATCGAGGCATTCTTCTGGTAATAATAATATCGTTTGCTTATTTTTCTTATGAATACCGTTTTGAACATTCTTTTTAGACATTTTTTGTTTACTTATAATTTACAAACATTAAATTTTACTCCAACTTTAGTATTTACCGCTAATATCCAGCGTAGTCGGATTCATTATCGCTCAAATCATAGACATGTTTATGATTTATATTATTTTAAATAAATATTTTATTTTTATTGCCTATTATACCAGCGTACTATAATGACTTCATTTTCAATATTCTATTTTTTTAAATCTTGAACAATAATATTTACATGTAGAAAAAGGAGCGAAAACAAACTTGAGAGGATGACCTGACAATTTATTTTTAACAAAGGAATTCCTAACTTATTTAAAAAGGAAAACAAAAAGACAATTTTAAAATATGCTGAGTAATAACAAGTTGATTAAATTTTTAAAACTCTCTCTCTCTCTCTCTCTACCACATAGATCCTTTCCTATGTAAGCTGGACCCACAGCATACAAATTTTGATGCTACTAATGTAGATTTTGCGTATTTCGGTCAAATTTACTCTCTGCGTGTTGTAAAATTTCCCTATTGGCTTTTAGTACATTTTATTGCGGGCTGAAAAGCGACTTTATAGTCTTAGTGTCTATAGAGACATATCTTGGAGGGAAGTCTTGGTATAGCCATGGTGGTGATATCCTAGCCTTTGTCGCGGTAAATGTAGTTACAGCACCCATAACATCAAGGTCAGCTCGGCAATCTTCAGTTTGTTTTACCTAGTATATCCATCAAAATGTCGCGTAGAAAAATTAGGGATGACAAACTTGTGTGTGTGTGAGGATGGCTTGGCAATTTATTTTGATCAAAAAAATTACATGGGAAAACAGGGAAATTATAGAATGATGCTTAGTAGAAAAATATCTAAAATAATAATATGTTAATTGAATTTTTGCCGCAATATATATTTCTACACAAACTTTTTACTTGTAATAAATTTTTTAAGTTAAATTTTTAACCCCACTATTTATTTACCAGAAAACAATTGAAGAAGTTCTAAAGCTACATTTTAAGGATCCAAAAACAAAAAGTAAGTTTATATTTTAATTTTACCTTTAATATATATTTTTAAAATATGTTGATATTTCATATTTTATTTATAATAATAACTTATTCTATCCTTAGAAATTTGGTGTTCTATTCACAATGTACATATTTAAGAAAAAGAAAATGTACATTTATAACATTTTATTTCCAAATATATCTGCATTTATATATGGTCTTGTGGAGATATTCATAAAATTATAGGGGATACACACTAGACAAAAGAGTTGAGTGCAAATCAACTCATGTTAATACATTACAGAAAGATTATAATTTTTTTTTATTTGCAGTCAACAATGATGCCCTGAAACTAGTGTCTGAAGTAATCAAATTTATGGTCCAAGGTAAGCAAAACTATTATATTTTATATAGATAGTTTATTATAGTTTTGGAGTGTAGAAGGAGCCAATAGAGCAGCTCTTCAAGCTCAGGTGAGAAATTAACCATTTAATTCATTGCTGGTGTGGTCTAATTATCTATTAATATATAGGGTGACTCTTCAACTGATGTCTCTATTGAACACATCCAGCGCATCCTTCCACAGCTTGTAAGTCTGATATTAGCCTAAATTGTTTTCATGATAATTTTAAACTTGTTATTTTTTTCAGGCATTGGATTTCTAACTCCCTATTATATGACCTGAGTGTAAATAGCAAAGGAAAGCAACATCAAATCACTTAAAGCTCGATTTCCTTAAGCCAATTTGGTATATGATATTGTAAAAAATAAATAAATATATATTTTCACTGGTTGTGTCATATTGTTCTTTTATTAAACTATTTGAATTTTCTTTAATTTTCATGTTAAAATGTTGGCCCTCTTTTTTTTTTATACAGTGCAAATATTATAGGTATTATATATGTGAGTAAGAGCGCTATTCAAGTTACAATTAACTTTAAAAAATAAGTGAAGACTAATAAACTTAAATTTATAATTTTCATTTTTTATCTACATGCTTTGTGTGCATGAAGGTGTTCCTTCATTAGAGTTTTATCTCATTGAAGGTTTACTCTAGCTTCAAAATACCAAAGAAAGTCATCTTCAGGTAAGTGACATAATTTCTAATTCATATAATTTTACTCCAGGAATCAAACCCTTGTAGTTTCTAAAATGGCAAAAAAAAGCCTGTTGTTAAGTTTCTCATTCCAATAGACTTAATTTTTGGAACAAAAATTAGGATTGAGGTTAGGTCCTTAAAAAATAGCATTTCTGATTACACTTTTTTATCTTCTGTAATTTGTCAAAATCCACATTCCTGTAATAATGATTACTGTTACTATTACTGTTATTCTTCCATGTACCCTACATTTCCGCTTGTAGAATCACTAGGCTCCTGGAGCAGTATCCTTAGCTTTTTATATTTTACTTTTAATTTCAAATAATACACTTCATTTATATATGGTATATTCTATCTATATCACTCGATATTTAAATTTACAAAATAAACCAAAATAATATAATTTCATTTCAAACTAAACAAAATTAGGACGCCTATTATAAATAATGCAATCTTTATTAATTTGATAAGTTATAATTTATTGTTATTGTTTTCTTAATAATATTTTATTAATTTGCCCATTGTGTGTAGCCAAGCTAAATATACAATTTATGGCATTTCCATTTAAATAATGACAAGAAACATTAGAGATCAAGTTTTCTTGGCAGGAGAACCATCCTTCTGCCTTGTTTCTGGTGGTCCCATGATAGTAGAAGGAACTGCTGGACAAGATTCTTGTGACAATGAAGACTAAGAAGATGATGTGGCAAAGTTCTTATATGAACACTTGGGATTTTCTACATTAGTAGAATCTTGTGAGAGCCTTTAGTTTGTAGGGTTTTACCTCTTGGTGGTTTAATGCTTTTTCTGTTCCTAGTATAGCCTTTCCCATGTTTATCTTCTTTTTTGATATGATCTCGGTCTTTCTCTTTCCTTATCACTGTTTCAGGTGTTCATTTTTGTATCATTACTTGGGCACCAAGATGATATTAACTAAAGAATAAGCGTGGACAAGGCTATACTAGGAACTAAAAAGAACAAAACCATCAAGAGTTTTACTCTATCAAGAGGCCCTGAAAAACTGAAGGTTCATCAAAGAAAAATTTATTTTCATCCCCCTCAACGTCTTCTCAGTCTTCACCCCACAAGAACCTTGTCCTCCATTTCCTTCTACCACAGGTGGCTCTGACCACAACGCCTTGAGATAAAAAGTGGAGGGCGGTTTGTGCAATAACTTTAGTGAAATGAAGAAATAAAACTTTTATTGTTATATATTTTTATTATTATATATATATTTGAATATTTAATCAAAAGAAATAAACACAAACATATTAAATTAAATGAATGCAATAAAGAGAAGAAAATAATGCGAATTATATATATTCAAAACAACAACAATGATGATGACAACTTAAGAATTACTGAAGCAATAAAATGTTCACAGAATATTTCACGCTGATATATTACACCATCTTTCCGCTACATTCAAATATATCTTGAAGGAGGTCTCCTATTTCTTGGTGGGTTTCTTCTTGGGATGGGTCCTTCATTACTGGCTTCGGGATCCAGTGAACGAGACGACTCCCCTGAAATGCCTCCATCATTCTGGTCCACGAGTCCAGAGTCCCGCTGCTGTCTGGATGTTTCTATAGGCGGCGATTCACTTCTGCCTCTGTTGGGCATATCAGCCTCAGGAACAAAGATATCAGTTTCTTCTCTTTGGCGTCCATATTGTCGATCTTCATCTCCACCATTCTCCCACCTCTTCCTTATTTGATCTCTATGATAACTTTTGACCTGTCGTGTATTAAAACTGTATAGACTCGGAATCCCTTTCTCCCTACTATTCTGCCTGGAATCCATCGATCACCGCCTCTAAAATTTCGACACCAAACCATGTCATCTATTCCAAACTCATCTTGTTGAAATCCGTGGTCGTATTTCATTTGCCTGGCCTGCTGCTCTTTTTCTCTAGATTCCAGATTTGGATGTATCATTGATAGTCGGCTTCGAAGGGAACGCCCAATAAAGAGTTCTGACGGAGCCTTCTTGGTTGTTTCATGAGGGGTGCTACGATATGCCAGCAAAATTTTTGATAGCGTGTCCTGAATGGTATCCCCAGGTTTTCTTTTATTTTTGTCTAACGCCATTTTTATCATCTTGACAGCTCTCTCTGCCAAGCCATTGCTCTGAGGATGGTACGCAGGAATCAGTGTTTGTTTTATTCCATTATTTTTTTTTTTTAATTTCATATCACTACCCGTAAACTGAGGGCCATTATCTGACACTATTTCTTCTGGTAAACCATAAGAAGAAAAAAGTCGTCTTAATTGCTCAATTGTTTTTGCTGAGGTTATTTCTCTCATTGGGAATGCCTCGATCCACTTAGAATGACTATCCACGACAATTAGCAAATTGATGTTATCTTTTGCATAATCAATATGGATCCGCTGCCAGGGTCTAACTGCCCAAATCCAAGGTTGCCACTTCACTCTATTTGGGCCATCCTGAACCTGTTGGCAGTTTCTACACTTGTTAACCAGGAACTCAATATCATTGTCTAGATTTGGCCACCAGAAATGAGACCTTGCCACAGACTTCATTTTGCTCATCCCTGAATGGGTCTCGTGTAAGCAACTCAACAAGTTCGGTCTGAGAGAGGAAGGAATAATGACCCGCATCCCCCAAAATAGACACTCTCCGTCCACAGTCAGCTCCAGTTTTCTCTGAAAGTAAGGTCTGAGGTGGTCTGGCACCCTCTCAGGCCAGCCATGCTGGGTATAGCACTTCACTATTGATAGCACTTCATCCTTTTGAGTTTCAATTCTAATTTCTTCAGCCGTGATTGGCAAATCCTCCATGTAGGACAGTGCATAAATGTTATCCAGTCTCGAAGTTTCCCCACTCTCAACTGGAAGACGTGACAGAAGATCTGCATTTCCACGATCTTGAGTTTTTTTAAACTTGATATCGTAGGTATAAGCAGACAGAATTATCGCCCATCTCTGTAATCTCGAAGTTGATAAAGTAGGAATTCCCGATTTTGGGCCTAAAATAGACACTAGCGGCTTATGTTCCGTTATCAGGGTAAAACGTCTCCCATAGATAAACTGATGGAATTTGGTCACTCCATAAATTATTGCGAGAGCTTCCCTCTCAATCTGAGAATAGTTGCTCTCGGCTCCTGATAGGGTCCGGGAGGCAAGCATGATCGGTGTCTTTCCTGGCCTCCGATGACATGAGACAGAACCGCGCCAATTCCAATCTGGGATGCATCCGTGGCCAAAAACAAAGGCAATGTGGTGTGGTACGGAACTAAAACCCTTTCAGAGGTAATGCTACTCTTGCACTTTTCAATAGCCTCTTCACACTCCTTGGTCCAACTCCAGCAATTCTTTTTATGAAGCAGCTCGTGAAGAGGCCTCAATAGATCCGGTAGATTTGGAATAAATTTTCCATAATAATTCACCAATCCAAGAAATGACCTCAACTCAGAGATGTTTGTCGGACTCTTGGCCTTCTGTAAAGCTTGCACCTTGTGATCCAAAGGTCGGATGCCATCTTCCTTGATAAGATGGCCCAAATACTCGATTTCTCTTTGCACAGATTTACATTTATCCTTCTTCAGTTTAATGTTGTATTTTTCCAAACGCAGAAACACAGTTTTCAATACAGCCAAGTGTTTCTCCACTGAAACTGTAGCTATGAGGACATCATCAATATAGCAAATAACGCCCTCTATTCCAGCCAGAACCCTATTCATCACAGATTGGAAATAACTAGGGGCATTAGCCAGCCCAAAAGGCATTCTCCTAAAACTGAAAAGTCCCTTATGTGTGTTGATAGTTAAAAATGGCTGGGTGCTCGTTGCCACCTCTAGTTGCAGGTAAGCGCTGCTCAAATCTAATTTTGAGAAATATTTCCCCTTGGCCAAGATAGCAAACAAGTCTTGCTGAGTGGGGAGCGGATAAGCTGTTGTATCCAAGAATCTGTTCAAAGTTACCTTAAAATCACAACAAATTCTCATTTCCTTATTTTTTGTTGGTACCACTACTACTGGAGTTGCCCACTGGCTACTCCTCACCCTATATAAGTATCCCTTTGTCACCATATTTTCTAAAGCTTCTGTAACCGCCGTTCTAATCGCAAAAGGCACCGGTCGAGCCTTATGAAATATTGGGCTGACGTCACGAATATTCATTGAAAATGTGAATCCTTTTATGGGCTCTGCTGTGTCATTGAACAAAACTTGGTGCTCTTTCAAAAAATTCACCAATAGCAATTTCCGAAGGTATCTGGTTCACCGCAAAATAATCAATTTTCAACAAATTTATCCATTCTCTCCCCAGCAGGGCCTTTTTTCACCTTTGACTACTATTGCTCGAAGCATTGAAGTCTTGCCCTGAAATTCCACCTTAACGATAACTTCGCCCAGAATTGGTACTACTGTCCCGTCATATGTCTTGATGATTGATCATTCCGATAGTTTTTAACTGTGCATTTGGAAGATACTTCTTGAAATCATTCTCCGATATCAAGGTTAGACAACTTCCCATATCCAATTCAAAATCTATAAAAATTTTCTTGACTTTCAATCTTATGGTATAGGGAGGTTACTTGTCGTAGTATTTATTCTATAATCGTGTGGTGTCCTCATGCATGTAATTTTTTGGATCAATTCCTCCGTCTCTCCCTGATCATCCATCTGATGTATCCTATTCTGTTGGCTCGCCTGTTCCCTAATAGGATATACTTCATGATTCCTACATACTGGGGCAATGTGACCTTTTTTTCTGCACTTGAAACACACTGCGTCCTTGAATCTATAAGAGTCTCTATGCAAATTTCCACAATGTTTGCATTTTCTTTTTCCATTTTTCGATTCTCTTTGCATTTCAATGCGCAACTTATCCACGCTTTTTTCCAATACCTGCATGAAATAATTTAATATTCTGTTCTGCCGCCTCCATGGACAAAGCAATTTCCATCACCCGAGCCAAGGAAACATCTCCCTCAGACAAAATTTTCTTTTGGATTCTTGAATCGCTTAATCCGCACACAAACTTGTCTCTCAGAGAGTCCTCCAAAAAGTTCCCAAATTCACAAGTTGCTGCCAACCGCTTAATCGCTACCAAATACTGCGAAACACTTTCTTCCGTTTCTTGCATCCTTTTGAAAAAAATGAACCGCTGGACTATGATTGAACGTTTTGGGGAAAAATGAGTATTTAATTTTTCAGTAAGTTCCTCAAAGGTCTTATTTTTCGGAAGTTCTGGACTGCATAAGTTTTTTAAAACCTCATAGGCTTTTGCTCCAATAAGTGTCAGGAGATACGCCTTCTTTTTGTCTTCGCTAGCGTCTTCCAAAATTAAAAATTGTTCTAAACGTTCAAAGAACGTGCTAAAACTTTCAACCTCTTCATTAAATTCACTAAATTGGAAACGAGCTATTTGCATGAGTATCAAAAATTAAATCCAAAAGCAAAATATTTTCTTCGGGTACTTACGCTTAGATCCTCGTCTCCATTTGCAATAACTTTAGTGAAATGAAGAAATGAAACTTTTATTGTTATATATTTTTATTATTATATATATATATATATTTATATATATTTGAATATTTAATCAAAAGAAATAAACACGAACATATTAAATTAAATGAATGCAATAAAGAGAAGAGAGAAAATATCTTTATTTTACAGGGCTGCTAACCAAAATGAATGATTTTTGAGCCCTGAATGGCAAGAAAAGGTTTCTTGAGAATCCGGGCTAATTGGCCTACAAATAAGGTCTTCTAGCCCTACTATGGCTGCAGAACGCGAGCTGGTGGCAAGGGATCTTAGGATCTGGCAGTGGAGGTGTCATCGCAGGGGGGGAGGAAGCTGGAGAGGTCAGGGAAACAGCGCCTTGATGGGTGAGAAGCCTGGATGGAGGCCAGGTAAGGAGGCAGAATGACCTGGAAGCCTAGAACTTGAGGACTCTAAGCTTCAAGATGGGGCAGCTTGAGGCTCTCGCCTCGTGCTTGTCTGGGAGGCCCTTGGCACAGCAGTTGGCGCACTTGGAAGTGTGCCGGTCGGCAACGGAGGGGCAGGCACGGCCTTCATGGCCGCCTTCACCGCAGTGGAAGCACGTGGGAGATCTGGTGCATTGGGCAGAATTGTGGCCGAAGCCACAACAGCGGAAGCAGACTCGTGCGCGGATGGACTCCTCGAAGTTGAGGATCACTCCGTCCACCACGATCCTTCCACGATTGCCCAGAGCTCTGAAGGTTGTGAGGTCCACCTCGATGAAGGCGGTGCAGGTCCCGTTTCTGGGTGCAGAACAATGCGCCACGCGCACCACCTTGTCCCCGGGGAGTTGGCTGACAGCAGGGGTTTCCAGCAGCGTCTCTTCAATGGTGGAGTTGGATGTTTCCTCATCCACTTTGAAGAGGCAGATGCGAGGCAGGATCACCTTCTGTTGGCGGACCTTCATGCCATCCAGCTTGTTGGCCAGGGAGGTGGTAACAGCTGGGATGGTATCGGGGTTGCTGGAGTGGAGGACAAGCTTCCCTTTGGTTCGCAGGGAGGCCCAAACGCCTTGGGGTAGAGAGTGGGCAGCGCGGACAGCTTTAAGCATTGCTCTTGGGTCAGCCTCTGGGTCGTCAGAGATGACTACTGTGTGGGCCGCCGATTTTTCCCCGTGGAGGAGAATAAAGAAGAAAATAATGCAAATTATATATATTAAAACAACAACAATGATGATGACAACTTAAGAATTACCGAAGCAATAAAATGTTCACAGAATATTTCACGCTGATATATTACAGTTTGAGTAAATGAGAAAACAGGAAGTGATGCCCCAAAAAAATTGAGTCCGCTTGTTGTACTGCCAAGTCTTTGTATAGAAACTTAAACATCAAAATAAGGCTTTAAAGCCAGGAGAGTAAGATTCATTTTTTTTTTTTTGAAAAATATTTCTTGCATTGTCATGCAATTTTTCCAATTACAATTACTTGTATTAAAGAAAGCAATCCTATGAAATAGTGCATATATATATAGTAGCTTAGTCTTTTAAAAAAATACTATAAATAAATAAACTATTTTAAAATTAAATATTTTAATAATGTTTTGAATATATTAAAACAGAATATGAAAAGAGTCAAAATATGTTGAAACCATCATTATAAATTAAGTAAATCTATTATGCATCAGCTAAATATGTTTATAACTGTTTCTGTTTGAAAAATGTAAATAGACGCAATTATGTCTAGGGGATATCGCGTTTTGTGTGTTAAAATAAATTTTTAAAAATCAACTATTGGGTAGTTTGTGTTCTGCGCTCCTGGAACCTGGGTTATAAATATTTCTCTCTGTGCATTAGCTGAACACCAGGAACCTAGCTATGAATTATTTAATATTTGCACAAAATATTTATATTCTCCAGTTTATTTATGCTTATGAGGTAATACAGCAGCGTATTTACAATTAGAGAGGAGACAAAATGAATTAAATCTAGAAAAAAGAAGTGAGGACATATCGGTCATTAAAGTCTGAGAGGCAAGGCCTTCAGCCAGTTCAGGGCTTCCGGGGTGACAGAATGGAGATTGGAGATTCCTCCATTGAATTTGTACAGCGGGCAGTCATCTAGTATATGGGACATTGATTGTGGGACGTTGCAGGCACAATTTGGATCTTTGGTGTAGCCCCATAACTTCGTCAGCTCTGCACACCTTCCCTGACCTGTCCTAAAGCGGTTTAGAAGCACCCATTCTCGTCGAGGGAGGGAAAAACCTGGGATCTTGACACTTGGGCTTGTGATGAGGTTCTTGTTTGGGATATCGGAGCTGATCCAGGAATTTGTCCATGCTTCTGAGATATTAAAATTTTGGGAGAGAAGTTGGTTTCCTCTGGACCATATCGGCTTCCTTGATTTTAGTCTATGTTTTGGGGGAGACTGTAGGATAGGGTTAATTTCGAGTGGGGGGGCCCCGAGTCCGACTTCCAAGTCGTTCCGCCAAGAGATCAACACCACAGAGGTCCGCGTACGTCTCTTGACCTCACGGACAATACAGCAGCTCATGATTCTCCAGTAAAAAAATATTACCTGATTTCGCTTTGTGGAGCTCGCTATTGAATATTCATTAAACTTACAAAATGTGTAATCTTTCTTTCTGATTTGTTCAAATTATTACATATTGTCACATAGAAAAATTAGGAAAGACATATTTATTAATGACAAGCCAATTTATTTTTTAAACTTACCAACCTTTTAAAAACAAATAAGAGAGCCAATAAGAGAAATAAGCTGAGTAAAAAATATTTAAATTAATAGCCTTTTGATAAAAAATGAAATATTATGCATCAATATTGTAGCGGATTATTTATTATTCTATGAAAAGATTCAATATTTGTATTTTGATACACTGTAAAATTTCTCTTTGCCTCTCTGCTATTTTATTAGTTTTATATCTCTGCGCTCCAGGACCTGGGTTATAAATATCTCTCTCAAGTTTTATCGTTTGACATTAATTAAATTGCCTTGTAATTCAGAGTTATGTCTTTCCTAATTTTCTATGTTACATTTTGGTGGATATGCTAGGTAGATTAGGGAAGACAAACTGAAGTTTGCCAAGAAGACCTTGAGGCTATGGCTGCAATGATCTACATTTTCAGAGACTGACTCCAGGATTCCACCACCGTGTCAAAGCAAACCAAGACGACGATGTCCCTATTGACGATACAATGATACAAGACAAAGCCACTCTTCACGCCGCAGGACGCAAAGCTGCTATAGACAGACGTCCAAGACTCAGAGGTAATACTTGACAGAAACATGTCAGAACCATGTCAGTAGAAAACAAGATTTTCAAGCTGTGGATCACAATTCCCATAGGGAGGGAGCTATGTAGCAGATTATTTATTATTCAATGAAAATATTTTTTAATTTCTATATTTGTATTTTGATACTCTGTAAAATTTTCTCATTGCTTTTCTGCTCTTTTATTAGTTTTAATTTGGTTTGACATTAAATAAATTGCATTGTAATTATGAGGTTTGTCTTTCCTAATTTTCTATGTTACAATATGGTCCATGCAGAATTTGGATTCTCTTGTATAAAATAATACAATTAGAACTAGACACAAATTGAGAAAGTAAAATTAGGCAGATGTTATGAGTGTCAGGTTATGTGGGTTCTCTGGAAGCCTATATTATATATATATTTTCAAGAAAAATATTTTTAGCAAATATATTTTCAAGAAAACGAAATGTACTCATTTAATATAAAATAACAATTTCTTTTTAAGGTTCTCTACAAGCTCTGCTTTTTTTTCTGTTGAAATAAACAATCTATATAATTGGGAAAAATTACTGTGCTGAGAACATGTAAGGTATAGATGGACATTAAAACAATTACCAATAAATGCATAGTTGACATCATTTCCAAAATTCTGTCAAATTTTCAATTTAAAAATTCTATACTATTTATCTGTACATTTAGACACAACAACTCCTAGAACTTGACAGAGAAATGAAAATATTTACATATATTCACAAAAAAAAAAAAATTAACATTTTTTTTTTAATTTGAAAAAAATTATTCATTTAATAATCACAAAATTATATATTTGATTATTAAGAATATTCACTAATATGCAATTTTGAAATTATGATTCTTTTTTTTTTTACTCTTAAAAATTACCTTCAATTTTGTAAGCGGTTCAAATAAAAGTAAAAAATCAATTTCGCAACGCATTAATTGACGCTTTGGACGGTTTTATTGATTGACGTAAATAATGTATAAATATAGTTGTTTATAAACATTTATTAATGTAAATTGTGTGATATATTTTCATATTTCAAGTATTGAAACATGAATCAGTAAGTTTTAACAAATATCTGAATGCCTATGTGTTATAATGCAAACTCGAATAATTAAGGCAATACGTTATGTATAAACACTTTTCAATTCATAACAAATATTTCAGTCATTTAACTAAAATTATTAAAGCGGTTTGCATTTATACTTGAACAAATGACACAAGAATCCAGTCTAGAAGATATAATATTTTTTTTACATATATATAGCGCCATTTAATCCTTACACACACCCAGTGGCCTTTTTTAATCATCAATTTCATTTTGTGTTTATAAATAATTATAACAAAAAATAATATTTAAAAAATTTAATTCACTACCTATCAACCATTAACAATAAAATTCAATTTTTAAAACATTTTTTTTTTCATTTCACATTTTGTGAATCAGAAGAACATAAACTAATAGATTTTATAGCAAATTACTTTCAAACTTTATAAAAATGTAAATAAAAAGAACTATTTAATTATTTAAAAATTCAGGCAGGGTATATAATCCTTAATTATTTAAATAATTTAAATAAATCTATATGAAAAAAATGTGCATAAGATATTTAAAAATCCAATCTTTGGTATTAAAGTACTATTTAATATTTCTATTTGAAAGGCCAGAAGAAGAAATTTTGTCATGACATTCTGACAAAAGCTTCTATTAACCAATTAGAAATAAGATATTTTATTTTATAGAGGGTTTTGGGAGGTATATAAGCCTAATAAAGCATTTATCATCTATTTGTTTAACATTTTTGTAAAACTGAGCAATGCAAATTCATTATGGCATTTTCTGGGAGGTTACAGGAGAATAGGTTACTGATGGGGGTGGTTGGAAGGATTATCTAAACCGTTGGTTTTCTACCGCTACGACCTGGGATCGAATCCCGCGATTTAAAAAATAAATGCTCCAATGGCCCCCGATTCTTGTAAAAGTCTAACCCCACTAGCTACTGCAAATAACCAAACGGGGCTCTGGCACATTTGTAAGTGCAAAAGTCGAACTGCTTTCTACCTGTGTAAACATGTGGTGCACTTACAGTAAAAGCAGTCACCTACTTCTACACACCATGATTATCATGGCCTGTACCATGTGTACTAGGGGTTAGCAAAAATTGCTGATCTATTAACCCTAACCTGAATCAAACCTTTTTTTTTTTTTTGCTTATCCCTAGTACACGTGGTACAGGCCATGATAATCATGGTGGGTAGTTAGCGACTGCTTTTATACTGTAAGCGCACCACATGTCTACACATGTGAAAGCAGTTCGACTTTGCACTTACAAATGTACCAGAGCCCCGTTTGGTTACTTGCACTCGCTGGTGGGGTTGGACTTTTGCAAGAATCGGGGGGCCATTGGAGCATTTTTAATTTTTTTTTTTAAACAGAAAAAAGTGTCCAATGCGGGGATCGAACCCGGGTCGTAATGGTCGAAAACCAAACGGTTTAACCAGCCTTCCACCGACCCCCCTGAATCAAACCTAAACCTAACAAACTAACCTAACCAAACGTAAAGAGAAGCCAGAGCTATTACCTAACCAAACCTACCCTATTCTTATAATGGTTTTAGCTACAAGAAAAATAAGACCTTTGAAAATTATCCCGCATGTGTTTCTTTTCAACGAAAAATCAAAATTTATTTCAAGGAGAAATAACGATTATTTCTAACCTTAGTATGAGGTATGAAAGGATGAATTGTGAAGAGTAATGATAAACGGAAAAATAAAAGTGTCTAGGGATGGGAATTGAAACCACAGTGTTCCGCTTACCGGGCAGATGCCATGTCCACTAGGCATCACAAGCCGCATTATATTGTTTTGTGAAGAAAATAAGACCTAATCCAAATAAATTAATAGTGTGTTGTAGATATTATCTATAATACAAATTGTGCTTTATCACCTTATAATGGTTTATAAACACTTCACGTTAGGTTAGGGTTAGCAAATCAACTTTATCTAAAGACTGATAAAGCACAATTTGGATTATAGATTATAGATACAAGAAAATAAGACCTAATCCAAATCAATTAATAGTAGGTGACGTTACGGTAACAGCATTGTTACCATCATCAGACAAAAAAATGAAAAAAAATTTTTTGTTTCTTTTGTCTGGTGATGGTAACATTGCTGTTGCCGAAACGTCACACACTATGAGTGTCCTCTCATGGATGTTCTACTGTAATTACAAATTTTCTCGATAGACTGAATTTCAAATGTAATCATCTTCTTCTTTCTTATCTCCACACTGGGTGAAGTAGAATGCGTCTGCCTTTGTCATTAAGACTGGGAGCACTACTCAGTGGCAGGCCGACTTAACTCCAAAATAAATGGCCGCCTCTGACATGAGGAACAGACGTCATGTGCAGCCGCTCCTAACATGGAGTACAGACGTTGTTAATTAAATGTAATTCACCCGGACAGTGTTGAGTATATCTGATGCAAGGTGACTCAGGTCAGGAACAGAATTTGAAGGATCAAGACTGGACATTGTGTCAATAAATGGTAAGGGATGGCAGTTTCAGGTTATTGGACTCTGGTAAAAAAATGATAATACTGCAGCATGGAAGTTAAAGAACCCATCTCAATAACGTTCCCAAGTTATTCCATTTGATGATGATTCCAGCTGAAGACGTTCTGACGTTTGAGGTCAAAACCTTAATGTTTACACTGTGTGACAAGGAAATTACTGAAGAACTCCCCCGTTACCGGCTTAATTGTACAGCCCTTGATGCAGAGAGGAAGTCCCTATATCAACAAATTAAATGTATCAACACTTCACCCTACGTATTGCTTTCAAAAATATCAGTAAACAAATCTAAGGCAATAGCTTACTATGAATTTTTTTAGATCATCATTATGTAAGGACAAGTCAACAAGTGAATGACTTTGAGATGAAGAGTAAAGCCAGTTCAATTTCTATTTCACTACCTATGTAAATAACACAAGATGATTATTACCTTACCCAATTGGGAGAATCTGTATGGAGCAAGTCCCTAATAAAGGCTTTTGTGTGTATGTGTGATTCCTGCTGAAGAAAGAAGTGGATGATCCATATTAAGATGTCAGCCAGACTGAACTACTCACCCAACCAATCTTTCAATTCATCTTCATATCTCTCTCTTCTATCTATAAATTAAAGAGAAATTTCTTGTCCATGCAAAAACTGTGCCTGTTCCAAAAGAACTTTATTAGGTACAGCTCAAAAAGAGCAACACCTACCTTATGTTATTTACAATCAATAATTGACAATCAATGACAAATGAATCATCTATGGACAATGACTCTCCAGAATGATTGCAAGGCTTTCCCAAATATGTACTAAGTGCAATTCTCAACCTACATCCCTAAAACACATTATTGACTGTATTAACTTATCCATTGATGAGCTCTACTCTTCCCCGGCAGACACCATCAAAAGTCTCAAGCTTTACAAGCTTGATACCCTGATATGATTGAGTGGAGATAAGAAAGAAGAAGATAATGAATAATATGAACAGGTTTCTTCACAGAAAAAAAGTGTACAATGCGGGATTCAATCCTGGTTCATGGCTGTCGGAAACAGAGAGTTTATACCACCGACCCTTTGCAAAAACTGTACACCATCTTAATTCTAACAGATTTGGGTCAGGGACAAAGCCACAATGCTTTGACAAATATGAGATATAGATATTTGTGTCCTAAACACAAGGTAATAAAACCAAATCCAAATAAATAAATAGTGTGTGACATTTTGTTAACAGCATTGTTACCATCTTCATTCAGTACTTTTGTCTGAAGATGGTAACAACGCTGTTACTGAAACGTCACACACTTTATTTATTTATTTGGATTTGGTTTTATTACCTTGTGTTTATAATCTATAATCCAAATTGTGCATTATCATCTTTGTGTCCTGCTATAGCCCTTGTAAGACCAATGCTGCTTTTAACTGAGAGCCTTTCTATATTTTACCAAAGCTTCTGGCACTTCCACTTTGTTTTCAACTGAAGTCTGCAAGTCTTGGTGACTCCATATATGGACAAAAAATATTCTTCAATTTGATCTGTTAAGTGACTCACTCGCAGTTCATCTAGTGACCTTACGGTAGTCTTAACTGGCTATAATTCAACCTAGATTTAAAAAAAAAAATCAATACCCTCTCAAGTGTTGACATCAAATTTTGTAATATAATTTTAATATGAGCTTGCAGACAACATAAAAAGTCTGAAATATTGAATAATTTCTCAATTCAACTAACAATGCATGTGTGTAAATTTTCACACTTCTGGGTAATCGGTGTGGCCAGAAATGAACTAATTTCTATCTTTCTTTTTAAATATTTTGTGTTGCACAATTTCAACTCTCAGAAACTGTTGGGAGTCGCCACTTGAATTTTTCAGAAATTTTTCATAACTTTGAAGAAGGAATAAATCCAAATATTCAAGTTTCTATCTAAAAATCTCCTTGGAATTACTGTATTTTAATTATATATTTGGTTATCCTAGAGAAATGTCCATTAGCAGTGAATGTCGTGATGAAATCATCGAACTAACTCAAGGTAATAAGACCAAATAAATAAATAGTGTGTGACATGTATCAACGCTGTTACTGAAACGTCACACACTATTTATTTATTTGGATTTGGTCTTATTACCTTGTGTTTATAATCTACTAGCCGAATGACCCGGGCTTCGCACCGGGATTGACCCGTGTGCATATCTACCCGAGTGATATATATTTAGATAAGATTTTTTTTTAAATAATTGTTTGCTATTAGCATTATCTATTTGTTTGCATCAGCATAATTTAATCGTTGATAGAGGGCGCTGTTCGTGAGCTAAGTAGAATAATTTGAATATATAGTTTTAATAATTGATTTATATATTTTTTAAAATAGCCTATCGTCTTCCCTGTATTTTTTTTAACCTATGTATGGAAATTTTGGTTTGAATTAGTGAACTACTGCGAATTTGTATACCGGACATACAAACAAACAAACATACAAACATTGATTTTTATATATATAGATATTCCAAATTGTGCCTTATAATCTAACTAACTTTAATTCAACACTTACCTTAATTCAACTAAAAACCCTGACCGTTTAGAGTGTCAAATTAACGAGGTTAGACTGTATATAGTAGAACCTCCATGAGAGGACACTCCTACTAGAGGACATATTTGTACAAAGGACAGTTTTCACATCACCAAAATCACCATTTTTGCTACCAGGCTGCTCCTGATAAGAGGACACCTCTCTCTATAAGATACTTTGGGCTCTACAATTTGGTGTTCTTTCATAGAGAGGTTCTACTGTATTAGAAAAATAGTGTCCTATCTTAAAATGCCATTTCAGGATATCTAAAGACTAGGTCCCTATATTTGCAAACTAAGGAGAGGTTTCACAGTAATTGGAAATAAGACCAAATTGTATTTAAAAAGACTGGGAACACAAGGTAATAAGATCAAATCTAAATAAATAGTGTTGATTTATTTTGTCTTATTACCTTGTGTTTTCAATCTGTAATCCAAATTTTACCATATCAAAAAAGACTGGAAACTTTTACATCTCTGGCTCTGTGGTTATTCTGAGAATTGACCTGAACTGTATAGGATTTACCCACACCTTGTGTTGTCCCGTTCTAATTATGTGTGTGCCCAGGGCAATGGCCAACAACATGAACAGGGTGTACCCCCCTGTGCCTCCCACCCAGGGACCTCCTGTCATGCCCCCTGTGGGCATGGGTCCAGCTCCCCCTGGAGGTCCTCCTCGTCACGGACCCCCAGGTCCACCTCGTCAGTATGGACCTCCCGCAGGATATCAGGTAGCTCCTTCACGCCTCTGTGGATTGTGTTTACCAACACTTTCTCAGAGAAACAACTTCTCCTGAGAGACCATCTATAAAAGACTCTTCCTTGGTCTCTCAGTGGGAGGTTGGTCTAGTCCTTTTTTTTTAATTTCTCATAAAGGTGGCTCCTTCTTGGAGGGTTTTCCGGTATCTGATTTCTCTTAAAAGTTTATCTCACCTACTCATATTCAGCTTCTATCTCTACACTACCTTAGATAGATTTTTATCGACGGAGGCCCAACTATGCCCATGGCCACTGGTTGGCCATAGTGGGGTGGTGTGCAGGCCTCTCCACAAAGGCCACCTTATCCTGCCATGCCCCCTCGCGGGATGGGTCCCCCACCCCCCACAAACAGTTACGGGGCGCCTCCGCCTCCCCGTATGCCCCCGCAGGCCCCTATGGGACCTGGCAAGAGGGCAGGGGATAGAGATGGACGGATGCCCATGGGGGGTCAGCCTAACAAGAGGTAACCCCTCCTTGCGTCCCTGCTTGACTTTGGTTGTTCAGCGTGCTTCTGCGTAGGCCTGGTGGACCCCTAGGTGGCCCAGGAGGACCCCCCATGCCTCCCATAGGACCCAAGAAGAAGAAGAAGCTGGCAGATAAGATCCTGCCCCAGAAAGTGCGGGACCTTGTGCCTGAATCTCAAGCCTATATGGACCTCTTGGCTTTCGAACGCAAGCTGGATTACACCATCACCAGGAAGCGACTGGACATCCAAGAAGCTTTAAAGAGGCCCATGAAGGTATAGCATTATATATATATATATATACAGTAGAACCTCCATGAGAGGACACTTGCGCTAGAGGACACCTCTCTATAAAGGACAGTTTACATCGCCAAAATGACCATTTTTACTAACTAGTAACTCTCTCCGGTAAAAGGCCACCTCTCCTTAAAGGACACTTTGACTATGAAATTAGGTGTCCTTTACAGAGAGGTTATACTGTATATATTTTCACTTTAACACTCCAAGACACTCTCCCAGATTTCACAATTATTTAGCACTAAGTACACAAGATAAGAGCCAAGGCATAATCATGGTGGTGAGTTAGCAACATTCATTTATACTGTATGTGCACCACACACAACACTCAGAAAAAATAGTTTGACTTTTGTATTTACAAGGGGACAGAACCCTGTTTGGTTACTTGCACTCACTGATGGGATTGGACTTTTGCAAGAAACAGAAGTCCATTGAATTTTTTTGTCTTCAAGAGAAAAGCATCCAATGCGGGATTTGAACTAGGATCTATGTTGTCAAAAATTGACATTTTTCACCATTCCTCCACCGCAACCCTTATTATTATTTTATAC
>CP092876.1:17675547-17724401 GCA_030710605.1 Cordylochernes scorpioides | reverse complement strand
CTTACATAATGATGATCTAAAAAATTCATAGTAAGCTATTGCCTTAGATTTGTTTGCTGATATTTTTGAAAGCAATACGTAGGGTGAAGTGTTGGTACATTGAACTTGTTGATATAGGGCCTTCCTCTCTGCATCAAGGGCTGTACAATTAAGCAGGTAATGGGGGAGTTATTCAGTAATTTCCTTGTCACACAGTGTAAACATTAAGTTTTTGGCCTCAAACGTCAGAACGTCTTCAGCTGGAATCATCATCAAATGGAATAACTTGGGAACGTTAATGAGATGGGTTCTTTAACTTCCATGCTGCAGTATTATCATTTTTTTACCAGAGTCCAATAACCTGAAATTGCCATCCCTTACCATTTATTGACACAATGTCCAGTCTTGATCCTTCAAATTCTGTTCCTGACCTGAGTCACCTTGCATCAGATATACTCAACACTGTCCGGGTGAATTACATTTAATTAACAACGTCTGTACTCCATGTTAGGAGCGGCTGCACATGACGTCTGTTCCTCATGTCAGAGGCGGCCATTTCTTTTGGAGTTAAGTCGGCCTGCCACTGAGTAGTGCTCCCAGTCTTAATGATAAAGGCAGACGCATTCTACTTCACCCAGTGTGGAGATAAGAAAGAAGAAGATTGCATTTGAAATTCAGTCTATCGAGAAAATTTGTAATTACAGCAGAACATCCATGAGAGGACACTCATAGTGTGTGACGTTTCGGCAACAGCAATGTTACCATCACCAAACAAAAGAAACAAAAAAATGGTAACAATGCTGTTACCGTAACGTCACCTACTATTAATTGATTTGGATTAGGTCTTATTTTCTTGTATCTATAATCTATAATCCAAATTGTGCTTTATCAGTCTTTAGATAAAGTTGATTTGCTAACCCTAACCTAACGTAAAGTGTTTATAAACCATTATAAGGTGATTAAAGAACAATTTGGATTATAGATAATAGCTACAACACACTATTAATTTATTTGGATTAGGTCTTATTTTCTTGTAGCTAAAACCATTATAAGAATAGGTAAGGTCTGGTTAGGTAATAGCTCTGGCTTCTCTTTATGTTAGGTTCAGTTTAGGTTTGATTCAGGTTTGGGTTAATAGATCAGCAATTTTTGCTAATCCCTAGTACACATGGTACAGGCTATGATAATCCTGGTGGGTAGAAGTTAGCGACTGCTTTCACTGTAAGTGCACCACATTTCTACACAGGTAGAAAGCAGTTCGACTTTTGCACTTACAAATGTGCCAGAGCCCCGTTTGGTTATTTGCAGTAGCTGGTGGGGTTAGACTTTTACAAGAATCGGGGGCCATTGGAGCATTTTTTTTTTAAATCGCGGGATTCGATCCCAGGTCGTAGCGGTAGAAAACCAACGGTTTAGATAATCCTTCCAACCACCCCCATCAGTAACCTATTCTCCTGTAACCTCCCAGAAAATGCCATAATGAATTTGCATTGCTCAGTTTTACAAAAATGTTAAACAAATAGATGATAAATGCTTTATTAGACTTATATATACCTCCCAAAACCCTCTATAAAATAAAATATCTTATTTCTAATTGGTTAATAGAAGCTTTTGTCAGAATGTCATCACAAAATTTCTTCTTCTGGCCTTTCAAATAGAAATATTAAATAGTACTTTAATACCAAAGATTGGATTTTTAAATATCTTATGCACATTTTTTTCATATAGATTTATTTAAATTATTTAAATAATTAAGGATTATATACCCTGCCTGAATTTTTAAATAATTAAATAGTTCTTTTTATTTACATTTTTATAAAGTTTAAAGTAATTTGCTATAAAATCTATTAGTTTATGTTCTTCTGATTCACAAAATGTGAAATGAAAAAAAAAATGTTTTAAAAATTGAATTTTATTGTTAATGGTTGATAGGTAGTGAATTAAATTTTTTAAATATTATTTTTTTATAATTATTTATAAGCACAAAATGAAATTGATGATTAAAAAAGGCCACTGGGTGTGTGTAAGGATTAAATGGCGCTATATATATGTAAAAAAATATTAAATCTTCTAGACTGGATTCTTGTATCATTTTTTCAAGTATAGATGCAAACCGCTTTAATAATTTTAGTTAAATGACTGAAATATTTGTTATGAATTGAAAAGTGTTTATACATAACGTATTGCCTTAATTATTCGAGTTTGCATTATAACACATAGGCATTCAGATATTTGTTAAAACTTACTGATTCATGTTTCAATACTTGAAATATGAAAATATATCACACAATTTACATTAATAAATGTTTATAAACAACTATATTTATACATTATTTACGTCAATCAATAAAACCGTCCAAAGCGTCAATTAATGCGTTGCGAAATTGATTTTTTACTTTTATTTGAACCGCTTACAAAATTGAAGGTAATTTTTAAGAGTAAAAAAAAAAAAAGTATCATAATTTCAAAATTACATATTAGTGAATATTCTTAATATTCAAATATATAATTTTGTGATTATCAAATGAATAAATTTTTACAAAATAAAAAAAAATGTTTTTTTTTTTTGTGAGTATATGTAAATATTTTCATTTCTCTGTCAAGTTCTAGGAGTTGTTGTGTCTAAATGTACAGATAAATAGTATAGAATTTTTTAATTGAAAATTTGACAGAATTTTGGAAATGATGTCAACTATGCATTTATTGGTAATTTTTCCCAATTATATAGATTGTTTATTTCAACAGAAAAAAAAAGGAGAGCTTGTAGAGAACCTTAAAAAGTAATTGTTATTTTATATTTAATGAGTACATTTCGTTTTCTTGAAAATATATTTGCTAAAAATATTTTTCTTGAAAATATATATATAATATGGAAAAAGGAAAGAAAAAATAAAAGATAAAAAGATCAGGTGTTGAAATCAAAAATAAAAATGGCATATCCTGACCAGGAGCACATGTGCTTTACAGAAGGCAGAGCGCCATCTGGTGGAACAGAAATCAACTAAACATTGATATCAGAGAACAGGCTAAATCAATGTTTAGTTTATTTCTGTTCCACCAGATGGCGCTCTGCCTTCTGTAAAGCACATGTGCTCCTGGTCAGGATATGCCATTTTTATTTTTGATATATATAATATATTATATTATATCTTATCTTAATAAAATGCAAATTTCATAAGTGGTGTTCGCTAAAAACTTTCGTTACAATGCATCAATTTCGACCAAATTTTCAACATTTATGTAAAACGAGATGGAGCAGGTTTTGCTTAGCATCAAAATATTTTTCCTAACTTTAACATGCGTAACTTCGCTGTTATCGATTAAATACAAAAAAATCAACAGAGTTAATTTTATTTATATATAAATACAAAAAAAATTCAGCAATTCATTCAACTCAATCTAAAAAAAATATTCAAAACAAGCAATTTTAAGATAACACCATATGTAAAACAGTGGCCAAGAAAACAACAACGATATTACATCTTTCTCACATATTCACACACAATCTTGATTAATAATTAAAACTAATCTTTAACATTGTTTATTATAAAACTATTTTAGAGGCGTAATATTATTTTTAAAATAAAACAATTTCTACTGTCCTTACTGCGATGGAAAAATTAAAGGGAGGGCCTGGCTCATCAGTGGTGAACCCTCCCAGCGGTTTCGCCAGTTTAATCTACCATTAATATGTAAGGACAGTAGAAATTGTTTTATTTTAAAAAGAATATTACGCCTCTAAAATAGTTTTATAATTTGATAACAGATGGCGCTCTAGTACATCGTTACATTGTTTATTAAACTTCATAATATATAATATTCATTAGGCAAACTTTCACTCGGATTGAAACCTGGGCGAAGCCGGGTACACATCCGCTAGTAATATATATAAAAATGAATGTTTGTATGTTTGTCTGTCTGTATGTCCGGTATACAAATTCGCAGTAGTTCACCAATTCAAACCAAAATTTCCATACATAGGTAAAAAAATATGGGGAAGACGATAGGCTATTTTAAAAATATATATAAATCAATTATTAAAACTATATATTTTTAGTCAGAAAATGATGATGACGATATTGCTGTATCATGTTTGATTATCAGATACAAAATTATATCGGGAAAAATTCCAAAAAGCAGAGACCACGGGTGAAACCAGTTCATTATTTTGTACGCAGGAACAAAATTCTAACAGAAAACAAAAGCCAGATCATCTTTCTATAAAAATATCGCTTCTCAGACACAAAGTTTGGAGCGGGACGTTTCACAAGAGTGACATCCACGGCGCCAATTTATAATTGTAATCGGGTAAATCGGGTAAAAACCCGGCCCGGCTAGTATATAATATAGGCTTCCAGAGAACCCACATAACCTGACACTCATAACATCTACCTAATTTTACTTTCTCAATTTGTGTCTAGTTCTAATTGTATTATTTTATACAAGAGAATCCAAATTCTGCATGGACCATATTGTAACATAGAAAATTAGGAAAGACAAACCTCATAATTACAATGCAATTTATTTAATGTCAAACCAAATTAAAACTAATAAAAGAGCAGAAAAGCAATGAGAAAATTTTACAGAGTATCAAAATACAAATATAGAAATTAAAAAATCTTTTCATTGAATAATAAATAATCTGCTACATAGCTCCCTCCCTATGGGAATTGTGATCCACAGCTTGAAAATCTTGTTTTCTACTGACATGGGTCTGACATATTTCTGTCAAGTATTACGTCTGAGTCTTGGACGTCTGTCTATAGCAGCTTTGCGTCCTGCGGCGTGAAGAGTGGCTTTGTCTTGTATCATTGTATCGTCAATAGGGACATCGTCTTCTTGGTAGGAATTCTTTGCTTTGACACGGTGGTAGAATCCTGGAGTCAGTCTCTGAAAATGTAGATCATTGCAGCCATAGCCTCAAGGTCTTCTTGGCAAACTTCAGTTTGTCTTCCCTAATCTACCTAGCATATCCACCAAAATGAAACATAGAAAATTAGGAAAGACATAACTCTGAATTACAAGGCAATTTAATTAATGTCAAACGATAAAACTTGAGAGAGATATTTATAACCAAGGTCCTGGAGCGCAGAGATATAAAACTAATAAAATAGCAGAGAGGCAAAGAGAAATTTTACAGTGTATCAAAATACAAATATTGAATCTTTTCATAGAATAATAAATAATCCGCTACAATATAATACCTTTACCTTTTCCTTAATATTGATGCATAATATTTCATTTTTTATCAAAAGGCTATTAATTTAAATATTTTTTACTCAGCTTATTTCTCTTATTGTCTCTCTTATTTGTTTTTAAAAGGTGGGTAAGTTTAATAAAAATAAATTGGATTGTCATTAATAAATATGTCTTTCCTAATTTTTCTATGTGACAATATGTAATAATTTGAACAAATCATAAAGAAAGATTACACATTTTGTAAGTTTAATGAATATTCAATAGCGAGCTCCACAAAGCGAAATCAGGTAATATATTTTTTACTGGAGAATATAAATATTTTGTGCAAATATTAAATAATTCATAGCTAGGTTCCTGGTGTTCAGCTAATGCACAGAGAGAAATATTTATAACCCAGGTTCCAGGAGCGCAGAACACAAACTACTCAATAGTTGATTTTTTAAAATTTATTTCAACACACAAAACGCGATATCCCCTAGACATAATTGCGTCTATTTACATTTTTCAAACAGAAACAGTTATAAACATATTTAGCTGATGCATAATAGATTTACTTAATTTATAATGATGGTTTCAACATATTTTGACTCTTTTCATATTCTGTTTTAATACAGTAGAACTTGGATAATTCGAACTTCTTTAATTCGAAAACCTCTTTAATTCGAATATTTATCTTGGTCCCTAGAAGCCTTAAGCCTTTATTCAAAACATCTTTAATTCGAATTTTTGGATAATTCGAATTTTTTTATGGTCCCTTGGGGTTCGAATTATCCAAGTTCGACTGTATATTCAAAACATTATTAAAATATTTAATTTTAAAATAGTTTATTTATTTATAGTATTTATTTAAAGACTAAGCTACTATATATATGCACTATTTCATAGGATTGCTTTCTTTAATACAAGTAATTGTAATTGGAAAAATTGCATGATAATGCAAGAAATATTTTAAAAAAAATGAATCTTACTCCCCTGGCTTTAAAGCCTAATTTTGATGTTTAAGTTTCTATACAAAGACTTGGCAGTACAACAAGCGGACTCAATTTTTTAGGCGCATCACTTCCTGTTTTCTCATTTACTCAAACCGCCCTCCACTTTTTATCTCAAGGCGTTGTGGTCAGAGCCACCTGTGGTAGAAGGAAATGGAGGACAAGGTTCTTGTGGGGTGAAGACTGAGAAGACGTTGAGGGTGATGAAAAGAAATTTTTCTTTGATGAACCTTCAGTTTTTCAGGGCCTCTTGATTCGAGTAAAACTCTTGATGGTTTTGTTCTTTTTAGTTCCTAGTATAGCCTTGTCCACGCTTATTCTTTAGTTAATATCATCTTGGTGCCCAAGTAATGATACAAAAATGAACACCTGAAACAGTGATAAGGAAAGAGAAAGACCGAGATCATATCAAAAAAGAAGATAAACATGGGAAAGGCTATACTAGGAACAGAAAAAGCATCAAACCACCAAGCATCAAACCCTACAAACTAAAGGCTCCTCACAAGATTCTACTAATGTAGAAAATCCCGAGTGTTCATATAAGAACTTTGCCACATCATCTTCTTAGTCTTCATTGTCACAAGAATCTTGTCCAGCAGTTCCTTCTACTATCATGGGACCACAAGAAACAAGGCGGAAGGATGGTTCTCCTGCCAAGAAAACTTGATCTCTAATGTTTCTTGTCATTATTTAAATGGAAATGCCATAAATTGTATATTTAGCTTGGCAACACACAATGGGCAAATTAATTAAAAAAAAATATTAAGAAAACAATAACAATAAATTATAACTTATTAAATTAATATAGATTGCATTATCTATATATATAAATGAATGTATGTGTGTGTGTGTGTGTCTGTCCTTTATGCCTGACCAAACCACTCATTGGAACGCCATGAAACTTTGGGAAGTTATTTAGTATAGTACTGGGAAGGTTTCTAGCAAATAAAATTTTTGAAATAACTTTTCGCTTTAAAATAATCAAGATAAATATTCTAATTTATCTGTTATAATTCAACAATCTGCTCTAAATATTATCATAATGATACGATGATTTTGTAATGTAGAAAATTAGGAAAGACAAAATTCAGGATGACACGACAATTTATTTGAGACAAGAATAATGATACAATTCCAAGGCAAGATACTATTCCTTTAACTTCCAATTACCGAGGGAACCAATTAATATTGATTTTATTCAACTTATCGAGTCTTTTTCAAGAGACCGGAAAAATGTTCACTTTCCCAATTTTTGTTTAAAAAATTAAAGTCTATTGGAATGAAAACTTAACAACAGGTTTTTTTTTTTGCCATTTTAGAAACTACAAGGGTTTGATTCCTGGAGTAAAATTATATGAATTAGAAATTATGTCACTTACCTGAAGATGACTTTCTTTGGTATTTTGAAGCTAGAGTAAACCTTCAATGAGATAAAACTCTAATGAAGGAACACCTTCATGCACACAAAGCATGTAGATAAAAAAGGAAAATTTTAAATTTAAGTTTATTAGTCTTCACTTATTTTTAAAAGTTAATTGTAACTTGAATAGCTACTCACATATATAATACCTATAATATTTGCACTGTATAAAAAAAAGAGGGCCAACATTTTAACATGAAAATTAAAGAAAATTCAAATAGTTTAATAAAAGAACAATATGACACAAACAGTGAAAATATATATTTATTTATTTTTTACAATATCATATACCAAATTGGCTTAAGGAAATCGAGCTTTAAGTGATTTGATGTTGCTTTCCTTTGCTATTTACACTCAGGCCATATAATAGGGAGTTAGAAATCCAATGCCTGAAAAAAATAACAAGTTTAAAATTATCATGAAAACAATTTAGGCTAATATCAGACTTACAAGCTGTGGAAGGATGCGCTGGATGTGTTCAATAGAGACATCAGTTGAAGAGTCACCCTATATATTAATAGATAATTAGACCACACCAGCAATGAATTAAATGGTTAATTTCTCACCTGAGCTTGAAGAGCTGCTCTATTGGCTCCTTCTACACTCCAAAACTATAATAAACTATCTATATAAAAATATAATAGTTTTGCTTACCTTGGACCATGAATTTGATTACTTCAGACACTAGCTTCAGGGCATCATTGTTGACTGCAAATAAAAAAATTATAATCTTTCTGTAATGTATTAACATGAGTTGATTTGCACTCAACTCTTTTGTCTAGTGTGTACCTCCTATAATTTCATGAATATCTCTATAAGATCATATATAAATGCAGATATATTTGGAAATAAAATTTTATAAATGTACATTTGATGGGTTCCCCGGGTTTGGATAGTTGAAAAGGGAGGATACACGATGTGACTTATTAAAGTTTCCTTACTTAAGTATATATATATATAGCAATTTAGGCCAACAACCCCATGTATATAACCTGCAGCAAGACCTTAGTGTTGTATAATAGCAGCACAGCTGTCAGTGATGCACTATCGGCATATGTCTTTACATCATCACATGTAATGCAATTTATGCAAACAGGATAAATAAAATAAATAAAAAAGAAAAGGGGGAAAAACTCTGTAATTGATTAAGAGTTGAGCTAAAGCAAGGATCGAGCATATAATATTGTCAGAACAATGGTCTAAAGATGGAAACAGTCGCGACACTATTATACAATATTATCAGACAACCCATGATATCGTTATTAAATTGGGCAATCTATAAAACACTGAAACACAGACACTCGCGGCAATGTATGTGGCCGGTAATTTATGGGAGACTTGATTATTAGTAACATTCCCTTCAAATAGGTAATAAACATACAACATTTCATTTAAACAGTTGGAATATCACCATAAAGCAAATTATGTATGAAATAGGTAACAGAGAACACAAGAAAATTTCTCTAGATATTTATTTAAATATCTTAAAATTTGGGAACATGTCTATACTGACGAGATATGCTATTTACATAGTAAAATTTAGATAGAGGTGACCTGAAGTTACTTTATAGCCCTTTAAGGCCCATGCGAAATCTAGGTTGGCTACTACACAAAAAAGGGGGGAAACCTAGATCTCCATCTATTCTAGCGGGACAAAATATACGAACCCTAACACTCCTTTTTAAGTCACTTAAAGCCCTTTAGGGCCCATTCAGAATCTAAATAGATTAGCTTCTGTTCGAAAAAAAAAAAAAAGGGGGGGCTAAGCCATAATGGCAAGGGGCTTACCTTCTCTCGAAAGCGGCGGCAAGGTCTGGTCTCCTCTACGTCTCAGGCCCGTCTAAAAATCGTCCTTCTCACTGAGCGACTCCGATCGAATCTTGCCTTTTGGCAAAGAACCTTCTTTTATATCATCTCATTCTCCATTTTCATTCGCCGAAAGAAACACCAATCAAAATGGCCAACGGCTCCAGTATCAATTTCATAGACGCCCCAGGCCTCTCCCCTTCAAAATAGAACATATAGTATTACAAAAACAAAAAAAATCTAAAGAGAGAAACAACCCCTGCGGTAGTGTAAGATTTCAGACTCCCTCCCTCCGTCCTTCCACATGGGTTGAAATACAATCCCCCCTTTTTCTCGGGATGGTATATATATCACCCCCCGTCTTGGCTAAAATTGACCCAGGCCCTTTTTACCTGGACTGTAATGTGATGCTTTCCTTTCTCTGGAAGGATATTTTATAAGTTTCAGTCTTTAGAGATCTTCCTTCTCCAATTTTCTCCTTTTTTTTTTTCTGGTCACCTTTACCTAAATTTTTGGTGAGGGGAATATATGTACATATGAAACAACAGTTTCCAGCTCGGATGTCTCTGGATGTCTTCTTCTTTACCAGGCATCAGCTTTCAGCATGGAAGTCTGGTGTCACCAAGTGTCTAAGTTTCTGGGCAAAAAAAATGGTCTGTAAGTCTATGTGGGAGGGAAGCCATGTATCCATTTGATTTGATTATACATACGCCTTCTGTTGGGGTATGGTTACAAAAACGTGCCCCAACAATCCTCCCCCTGCCAAGTAATGGACAAATGCGTTTGTGCTATTCATTATTCATCTGCCTTTCATCAGTTACTATGAAAGCAGGCCCATTTCTAGCAAAATGCATTTTCCATTACTAGGTGAAGTCAGGTGTACCGAAACCTATAGGGAAGATAAGGCTAATCAAAATGATGGTATGTTATTCTAGATGTTTATTATTCCGAACATTAGTGGGCATTGTGCATCCTGGCAAAGGGTTTTTTTATGTGCTATTATTCTGTCAGAACACTGTTATCAAAATAGGTTATTGGGGACAGTCATATCATATGTATGGAAGTAAGCAAGGTCATCTGTCTTACCATTCATGGGTATATATACCACCCTTCCACTTTCTTCTTTGGTCTTGAGGAGTAGGCCTTCCTAGTGGTAAGTCCTCTCAACCCCATCCTTGCCTCTTGGGGTACTGGATTCATTGCTACCTTCTTTCTGCTAACAATACAGTTAGGACATTTCCCTATTACATATTATATATAAAAAATTGGGCGCCAAGAAGTCGTTTAGAAATAACTGACTAGTCCAACTCCTAAAACATGCCAGCATCTTTATTTTCGTACCAATCAAGACATTCGTGTGGTATAGTTATATATATATACAATCAAAGGAAAGGATAATTATAGTTAGCTGAAAGAAATATCTTGGTACATAATGATTAGCCTATGACATGATGACTTTTGCTAAATAAAAAAAAAAAAGGTTACAGAAAACAAATTGTGAAAGTAATTATTAAATAAGGCACGAAATATGTAATGATAAAATGAATCCTTCCATGTTATATGATGGGTATAATATATATATTGAAGAAAACACGTATCATGCAGATAGTGATTAAATATGATAAAAATCATCCCATGATAGATGATAAAAGAAAACTACTACAAGATTATATATGGTGACAAAATATATATAATTAAATATTTAATATAAATATTAATATCATGAATGTCAAAATAAAATTGTTGAAATGAATAGTATATGACTATAATATAATATATATGATATAAAATAATAGCATATTGAAAAAGAAAATGTAAACATAATATATATTTGTGCGCTGAAGGTTCAAGGTTTAGTATCTCAGTTAAGTTTCAATCTTATCCAGTCTGGAATCACGAGTTGGTCACTGGGTAATATTCGTCTATCCCGATCCTACTGGAGGGTGGGTTCTCTCTTGTGTGTTAGATTCCTCAAATTGCAATACTCTCTCAACCCAGATGGGTACGTCATTTAGAATCTTGGTCAAATGGAACATAGCCCAGACCTCTATTAAACTACACAGTCCATTTAAATCTAGGGTGACAACCGTATGAAGAAAGCTCTCTGTTTGACAGAGAAACTAATCAACTTCTCCCATTTTGTTTGTGACTCCGTTTACCTTGTCTCTGGGGTGTGTACAGTTCAGCTACCTCCCCCTTCCAAGAAATTCATATTACTTTCATCTACCAATATACTCCCTATTCATTGACCTGAACCCTATAAATCTACATCTTATAAATTTGAATTTTATCAATCTGAAATTTTGGTTCTTTTACAAATTCCTTCAGAATTCTACTCCCTGTATAACTGCTCTTAATCCTACTGTCCTCAATACAACACTTCTAAAACTTTGACTCATTGGCTCGTTCTGGCGTCTCGTTCGCGGTCCTTATAGTTAACTAATACTTTAAAATCTTATCCTATCATGGAACGAGTTTAAACTCGTTGAAGGTCCTAATAATTACTTATTCTGTCTCTCGAATCGGTCTTATGCTCGAATTCATTCCAACAAAACGTATGGCAGGGCGAATCCTTTATTAGAAGAAACTTCCGCTAGCTATGGGGGATCAAACTGGTACCAAAAAAAATTCAATAGACGGAAACACTTCGTCTAGAATAACTGGGCAATCTCTGCCTACTTGCCAATCTTACAGGACCTCCCGTCTGCAACACCCTCGCTCCAGCCACGCTAAAAGCGTCGAAACTACGGTGTCAGATCGGTCACCCAAGGTCGCGCCGTTATACCCCAGGCTATACGGCATGGCTAAAACAAATCCCCCATCCTGCATAAAATTCAATCTATACCTCTTCGTTTCCTCTTGCGAGGAGGAGTTGAGTGGGAAATTCGGCTTGATCCTTGCCTTCCACTATCTCCAAGTCTGAGGGTCGGGATAGGGATCATTTATCCACAATCCTTAGAATTCAAGCTAAGCTAAGATAAAAGAAAATCAAAGGAAAATTATACCCCCTAACGAGGGACCTAACAAAAGGGAGCGAATATTTTCTAACTAGATAGAGTTGTAGTTGTCCTGTTTGAGGCTTCTCGGTCCTAACAAAATTCGAAATAAAAAATAAAATAAAATAAAATCGATCCTATTAAAGTCCTTAATCCTAATCTAATGTATTTTGGGCTCACAGTATAATAGTTTTTAACCTTCTACACATTCATTATTCCAATTCTTTCATACACCCTCCCCCCTATCATTCGCGGAATGCACTCATACTAAAGTTAAAAGCTGCTACAAAGGCCAAAATACTCGTTTATCAATATCAATAGATCCTAACAAATAATAACATATTTCAGGACACAATGTGAAATCAAATAAAATAATAAAACTAAAACAAATTGGGAACTAAAGCCCTATGTTACTCAAAAGAAATGCCTCTGTACAAGCTCTATATATACTAATACTTTATACTCGATAAATGATTGTTAACAATAATTGTTAACAATTCTAAATAATCTGGAAGCTAACCTACCTAAAAAAAAATCAGTGTAACTTCAAAAACTGCCCTTGCCTTGACACTAAGCGATTTTTCACGACAATTCTATAAAGACATACACAAATTATAATGGCGAATAAAGGACCATTAAACGTGACACCTCATAAAAGCGGAATTGAGTCACTCCCCTAGCCACCGTGGGTGAAGTCACTTTCTTCCTCGTGCGTCTGCCCCCTTTGCAGTAGTCCGACCTCAGCACTCTATTGAAAGATGGATTTATAGGGTTTACGATTCACTACCCAACACTAACATTCTCAAGTGCTTTCCAAGGATCGACTACGGTCTGGGCCTACTTAACTTCTACCCCTGGCTTAGGGTCCCTATACTTCATAACTTTTCTCTGAAAGATTGACCTTTCATGTCCTCATTAGAAACCTATTTCAAAGCTACTACCTGAAGGCCAGGGATTATAGGGTTTCTAAATTACCCAACACAAGCCATAGGATGCCTATTAGGTTTGTTGTTTTAGACATAGCCCCCCTCTAAGTTGTGATTTCCTACACCTTCCTTCATCTATTACTCCCGATAATAACCAAAAATTCAGATTTATACTAAATAATTAATTAACAATGGTATACATTATTCTCATTGGTCTTTGAAACTCGGGTTTTAACAAGAAACAGTTTGTATAGAAAAAGAAAGGAATCCTAATGAAGTTCTACTTTAAAAAAAATGGTTTTTAAATAAAAAAAAAAAAGGTTGAAATCTCTAAACTTCTCATTCTATCGAGCTGATTCTCCGTACACACTCCAAAATTCTAGTTAGTGGCGACAGTCTAAGCAGAATTTACACTGTGTGGGCCTTTTTACCCTTGTAGACCTGCGTAAAGTTAAACTGTTCACACTAACTCTGTCAATTTCCCTCTTATCTGGCACGACCGGTCGGGGTGAACAGTCGCGTCACGTGAAAGGAGGAAATATCTGAGTTCCCCCCTCTTGCTCTAACTGTTGGGTCGATTTGGCTCATGTAAATAGTAACTCTTATACTATATCTAAAATCTCTCATATAACTTATTAAATAAAACGGTGTAAAAACGGTGTTCTATACAAGGATAAGGTTGTGACAATTTTCTCTAAATGACACACTAATATTGAAACAAATTGTGAAGATCTTTAAAGATGGCAACAAACACTACAGTAAGGTTGTGAGACGGTATTCTGCACAAAGACAAGGTTGAGACAAATAACACACAAACCCTGAAACATGGTGTTAAAGCTCCTTTCAACACTTAGCACTAGAACACATGTTTAAAAAAAAAACTGCAAACTGTTTAAAGTTCACCATAACACTAAGACCTATTTGCTATTTAATATATAGCCTAATATTGTAATTAATAAAGACCTATCTATATTAAATAGTGTATACAATCGCTGAAACTTATGTAAAATCAGCTTACACAAACCCCCAGTGCATAATATGTCTTATTTTAAAAGAAATAGTTCTATCGAGGCGATATTGCGGTCGACAGCTACGCTTTATACATTAAATGTACTTTCTTCCATCAATCTTTATCTACTATTTACAAAACCCTTTATCCAACTTTTTTCAATTCTTTCTCTTTCAACATCTTTCTGCATCTTTCTATCTCTTCCTCATCAACATTCAACGCTTTCTCACTCTTTCATCATCCTTCATCATCCTCAACGCCTTTCAACTTACTTCCATCGCATCTCTCTTCAACGCCTTCAACACATTTCATCTCTTATTCATCACCTTATAACACAGTTCAACGCCTTTTTCATCATATTTCATCGCCCTTCCATCACTTTCAACACCTCTTTCATCCCTCTGAAGTCTCTTCGAAACCCGTCATCGGGATCTGGATCCCGATCTATTATCACTCTTAATTTTGAACTATTAATTATTACTAGTGTAATATTATTCCAACAGCCTATGACCTTTAAGCTTTATAACTCCATATACACTCGGCGGGGTAGTTACCTTGTTAAGAAAACCTATAATGTCATAGATCATTTAGAGAGAGAACATAACAAATTTGTGCGAATAGTTTGCTTCAACTATTGATTGTAAGCCTATTAAACTCGTTCTCTCTAGGTTGGCTCGCTCATTAATCTTCAATCTACGTTCAATAGTCATATTGAGTTCTCATGGATGCTAGATGTAAACTGTATCAAAATAGTGTAGTTTTCTAGTTTCCGAATTATATGACAGTTAGAAAAAAAAAGAAACAAACATTCTGGAAATATCTCGCACTGGCTACTATAAAAAAAAATTGAATGGGGTACAGCTCTGATCTTACAGGATACCTCATGGCTCATAGAATTGAATCGCTCATTTCTCACTAAAATATTCACACAGGGTATGGAGGTCTCCAGCGGTTCTATAGCTATTGGTCAACTAAATTAATTAATGGCAGGAATTGAAGTTAGTTTAAATGCTCATGTGCTGTTTTTGTCATGCGTCTTTATGTCATCTGCAAAGGAAAGTGTCGCCTCAAAGGACCTAATTCTGGGACTAACATCCGCTGCACATTTCAGGAAGGAGTGGTCGTCCATACAATAGCAAGATATCATTTTGCTGCCAATGTACAATGTTGAGCATTTTCCATGTCGTCATTTTGTCGATCCCCAATCTTCTAGGGTGTTTCTTTAAGCATTTCTTGATATCGTTTAATGCTTTATGCGATCCCGCCCGGCATTCAATAAGTATTATTTGATCGTACCATCTCCAGGAGACCATCCCATTGCGGCCGAACCATTTCCACCCAACTTATAACGCCGTCCATATCGCGTAATTGAAATTAGTGTAAAACTCAAAGAATAAGACCTTAATCTCTTAATTCTTTACTAATTTCAGTTGGCTCAACATAAATCTTCTCAATTATTATCTTAGTACAGTGGCGTGACATGTCACACTTCTTCTAGTTCTTTCGCAAGCTCGATTAATCCCAGTGAAAAGCCGTCCAGGCGTCAATCCCGTGCTAACCCGTCATGCATGACTTCAAATTTGGAAATTATTAGACCTGAATATTTGCAGTGGCATCTGCTTCCACTGAAAGTTTTTAAGACACAAGGCTGCCTCTTATCTTGTTTAAATCACTGTCTTTACTCCCATATGCCTGTGTTAACTTTAACCATGACCTTATCAATTCTCAAAATTCTGCCTATCGAATATCCTGAGGATCAATGTTCTTCTTGTCTACGGCGGATTAACACAATAATTGTTCTCTAGAGTTATCTGCGTCGAGTGGTCAGTCTGTACTACTAATTCTCCACTCTAACTCCAGGATTCCTTTATCTACTCAGGCTGTTCAAAAATTTTCAAGACAGTTGTTCAAATCCCCAATGATAATCTGCTAAATTTCGATAATTATTGGAATTCTCATTAAATAGAATAACTACACCTTTCTGACACAGAAATATCCAGCATCAAGATATAGCGCACCGTCCAATTTCTTTATTTCAAGACGGTGTCAAATTACAACTGAAGGAACATACTGAACATATAACTGGTTTAAATTTCATGTAATCTCATCATGCCTTCTGCTGGCAAATGTATACTGCAGATTTAATACTATCAAGATGGTTTTATTTGTCCTCATCCAAAAAAATGTTTCAGAAATAGAATCTTGGAAATCTCTACTTAAGGCAAAAAAAAAATTGCACATTTATCAATTTAAGATAACCTTCCCTTGTCAGAGTGTATACAGCTGCCAAGCCAAATACGCAGGGGAGACAGGAAGGAGAGTCAGCAATAGAATATATGAACATAGACGCAACGTTATTAATCAAGACAATAGGTCTCTAATTTTCCAATACTGCAAAGGAACATGTCACACTTTCGCATTAGGAGAACCTAGAATACATTACAATAACATAAACAGCAAATATCAAAGGCTTATAATTGATTTTCTATTATTCAGAAAACACAATAGCATTAATAGAAAATAGCCCATAGACGTTTTACTTTGATATTAGAAATCAATGATAATATTAAGGTTTTGCCACAAACAATGTGAATCGTAAAAGACAGCGGCGAGAGATGCGGTATACACCGCCTCAACATAACTTTCATTGCCTGATAAAATGCCAGTGAAACGGAAAGCATAAATTAAAATTCACGATTTTTAATAGACTGTTAATCTCAGGATGCGTGGACTACTTCACCAATACTTAAAAATAGTATGGCTTTTCATTAGGTATATATTTCTAAAGTATAGGGAAGAAACATATACTAAATTCGAGCCCCACGTTGGGCGCCATTGATGGGTTCCCCGGGTTTGGATAGTTGAAAAGGGAGGATACACGATGTGACTTATTAAAGTTTCCTTACTTAAGTATATATATATATATATAGCAATTTAGGCCAACAACCCCATGTATATAACCCACAGCAAGACCTTAATGTTGTATAATAGCAGCACAGCTGTCAGTGATGCACTATCGGCATATGTCTTTACATCATCACATGTAATGCAATTTATGCAAACAGGATAAATAAAATAAATAAAAAAGAAAAGGGGGAAAAAACTCTGTAATTGATTAAGAGTTGAGCTAAAGCAAGGATCGAGCATATAATATTGTCAGAACAATGGTCTAAAGATGGAAACAGTCGCGACACTATTATACAATATTATCAGACAACCCATGAAATCGTTATTAAATTGGGCAATCTATAAAACACTGAAACACAGACACTCGCGGCAATGTATGTGGCCGGTAATTTATGGGAGACTTGATTATTAGTAACATTCCCTTCAAATAGGTAATAAACATACAACATTTCATTTAAACAGTTGGAATATCACCATAAAGCAAATTATGTATGAAATAGGTAACAGAGAACACAAGAAAATTTCTCTAGATATTTATTTAAATATCTTAAAATTTGGGAACATGTCTATACTGACGAGATATGCTATTTACATAGTAAAATTTAGATAGAGGTGACCTGAAGTTACTTTATAGCCCTTTAAGGCCCATGCGAAATCTAGGTTGGCTACTACACAAAAAGGGGGGGAAACCTAGATCTCCATCTATTCTAGCGGGACAAAATATACGAACCCTAACACTCCTTTTAAGTCACTTAAAGCCCTTTAGGGCCCATTCAGAATCTAAATAGATTAGCTTCTGTTCGAAAAATAAAAAAAAAGGGGGGGCTAAGCCATAATGGCAAGGGGCTTACCTTCTCTCGAAAGCGGCGGCAAGGTCTGGTTTCCTCTACGTCTCAGGCCCGTCTAAAAATCGTCCTTCTCACTGAGCGACTCCGATCGGATCTTGCCTTTTGGCAAAGAACCTTCTTTTATATCATCTCATTCTCCATTTTCATTCGCCGAAAGAAACACCAATCAAAATGGCCAACGGCTCCAGTATCAATTTCATAGACGCCCCAGGCCTCTCCCCTTCAAAATAGAACATATAGTATTACAAAAACAAAAAAATCTAAAGAGAGAAACAACCCCTGCGGTAGTGTAAGATTTCAGACTCCCTCCCTCCGTCCTTCCACATGGGTTGAAATACAATCCCCCCTTTTTCTCGGGATGGTATATATATCACCCCCCCGTCTTGGCTAAAATTGACCCAGGCCCTTTTTACCTGGACTGTAATGTGATGCTTTCCTTTCTCTGGAAGGATATTTTATAAGTTTCAGTCTTTAGAGATCTTCCTTCTCCAATTTTCTCCTTTTTTTTTTTCTGGTCACCTTTACCTAAATTTTTGGTGAGGGGAATATATGTACATATGAAACAACAGTTTCCAGCTCGGATGTCTCTGGATGTCTTCTTCTTTACCAGGCATCAGCTTTCAGCATGGAAGTCTGGTGTCACCAAGTGTCTAAGTTTCTGGGCAAAAAAAATGGTCTGTAAGTCTATGTGGGAGGGAAGCCATGTATCCATTTGATTTGATTATACATACGCCTTCTGTTGGGGTATGGTTACAAAAACGTGCCCCAACACATTGTGAATAGAACACCAAATTTCTAAGGATAGAATAAGTTATTATTATAAATAAAATATGGAATATCAACATATTTTTTAAATATATATTAAAGGTAAAATTAAAATATAAACTTACTTTTTGTTTTTGGATCCTTAAAATGTAGCTTTAGAACTTCTTCAATTGTTTTCTGGAAAACAAATATTGGGGTTAAAAATTTAACTTAAAAAAATATTTATTACAAGTAAAAAGTTTGTGTAGAAATATATATTGCGGCAAAAATTCAATTAACATATTATTATTTTAGATATTTTTCTACTAAGCATCATTCTATAATTTCCCTCTGTTTTCCCATGTAATTTTTTTGATCAAAATAAATTGCCAAGTCATCCTCACACACACACACACACACACACACACACACACACACACACACACACGGGCGAGCGGCCACGCTTTTTCGAGCTCCGCCGTTTTCGCCTCTGGCGTGCGTGTAGATGGCTGGCAACATGCCAATTTTGGTACCGGCTAGTAGCCCAGAGGAAGCTGCATCAGTGCCTGAAAGGCCCAGCTTCGTATCACAAACCGGTGACGAAATATCACCGAAAAATATCTTGCAGAAGAAAACTTCTCAAGAAAATTTAAATCAAAAGCATGCAAAATCGCCGGCAGGCATCAAGCATGCAAATTCGGCCGCCGCGCCTGACGTCACGGCGCCGATAACTGCTGCTGCTACCAGCGCCGAACCAACCTCCAAGAACTGGTGTGACTCCGTGGAGATGGAGATGGGGGACGAACAAAACAACGGCTATACACTCGTCGTTAGGAACAAGAAGAGACGCCGCGGCTCGTCGACATCAGAGCATGCTGCAAGGCAGCCCAGCAAGCCTAGAGTGCAGCACAACACTCAGCAGCGGAAGCAGCTCACAGGGCCAAGAGCAATGCCGCCCCAGCAGTTCAAGGCGACGCGGGCTAACATCGCCGACGCCAAGGCGAGGCAAACCTCATCCACACAGGACAACTACATCTTCGTGGAGGTCTGTCCTGACATCTCGTCCTACAAATACCTCCAGGCGATTGACAAGCTGGTCGGGGGACCGAGAAACATCACCCAGTTCAACAAAATGAACGGGCATTACATCGTGGGCCTGGCGAGCAAGGACCTTGCGAGCCGTCTGCTCGGGAGCGACCTGGACATCGAGGGAACGCTCCTTAAGATCTTCCCCTACCGCAAGAGGGCCGAGCGCATTGTCGTGGCCAATCTGCCCGGCTTTGTGGAGGACAGCGCCGTCGTGGAGGCCCTGCATCCTTATGGAAAAGTCACCTCCATCGCCCCCATCCTGATCAAAATGGGGGAGTACGCTTTCACCGACGGCCGCCGGGAGGCCTTCATCCTGCTCCACAAGGACATCAAACTGGAGAATCTGCCCACCAGACTGGACATTAAGTCTAAAGGAGACACCCTATCGGCCTTCCTGACATTTGGAATAAAATGCTCGAAATGCAACAAGCAGGGCCACCGCAGAGCCAACTGCCCAGCGCTCGCCAGGCAAGGGAACGGCAGCCCCAGGCAAGCAGCGTCTCCCACCGACGCAAGGCCTCCCCCTCCTCCTCCTCCTCCTCCTCCTCAGCAGCCAAGGAAGCCGCCACCGGCGCCCGCAACACCGGCGTCCCCTGTCAAACCGGCGGCAACTTCAACCGAGCCTCAGGCGATCCCCTCGGCACACCAGCCTGCCGAACAGATGGATGTCACCCACCCCGCCCCTGCTGCCCACCCTGCTTCCCTGGCTGCCCCGCGGCCCCCCGAGCCTCGCATCTCTCCGCTCGACCACGAGATGTCGGTGGAGGGGCTGACCTCACCTCCATCCACGCCTGCCCGGGGAGAAGCCGCACTCAAACAGCTGCTGAAGCACATCGAGGAGACCCCCACCCTTTCCATCGACTGGCACAAGCTGCCGGCCTTAACTGCAAGGACGCACAGCAGCTCCTCACCTCTGAGACCACCATGAAGAGGCTAGCGCCCACGCTGACACAAGAACAGGTCGCCACCCTCGACAAGTTGCACGACACCTTCAAGGCCTCGTGCCCAGACTCCAACTCCACAATCCGCAAGACCCTCCAGAAGACCAGGAAGGTCCGGCGAGATCTACAGCGCCAATGAACCACCGCGTCGCCACCATCAACGCGCGAGGGCTCGCCACTCGGAGGAGGAGCCTTGCCCTTTGTTATCTCCTAAGGCAACATCACGTGGACATCGCGTTTGTCCAGGAGACAAACGCATTTCATCTGGGCAGCGGCCAAGACCTCTGCCTCGGCTACAACGCTGTTGTGTTGGCCCATCCCGTAGCCATCTCGGGATCCGGACTCGCCTGCGTCTTCGGGCCAGGCGTAGCCGTGATACAACAGCGCGTCCTGTGGCCCGGCCACATCGCCTTGGCAACCATAGATGTCCACGGCGAGGAGATGACGGCCATCGTCGTTCATCTGGCGCATGAACCCCGGGAGAGAAACCGGCAACTGGAGCTCCTGGCGGCGACAGCGGCACAGGAGGAGGAGGGGGCCTGCTGGATCATCGGCGATTTTAACATCAGGGATCGGGGCCCCTCATCATCATCATCATCGGATGCCCTCGCCGCTCTTCTGGACCTGGCCGCGCTGGTCGACGTGGCCACCCAGTTCGACGCCGCCCACCTGCCCACCAGAGTCGCCATGCACGGCGACCAAGTCGAATCGAACCGCCTGGACCGGATCCTCGTCCCTGCTGGAGTCCTGGATCGCGTGTCCATCTACGCGACCAGCCACTACCACCTCTCGGACCACCGCCTCGTGCTGCTCCAGGTGGGCCCGCCCACCACCGCCGTCTCCTCCCCCACCCAGCCTCGCTTGGCCGCGATGCTCCGCTCGGGCCTTGCGCTCGAACATCTGGCTGGCTACATCCGGGAGTTGGAGGAAGACACAGCGCACGATGACGACGACGGGACCTTCTGGGATAGGTGGACCTCCATCAAGGCGGGGCTGCTGGCGGAGGCCAGATCCCTGCACGACCCGCGCCACGCTGCCAGCGACAGCTACGTCTACAGGGCGAGACGTTACATCGCGGCGCAGCTCGAGGCCTCCTCCATCCGGGCAGACTACCCATCGCTGCCGGACCTGGCACGCGCCATCCGCCTCCGTCGCCCGGTCAGCGTCATCAGGGACGAGGAGGACAACGTCATCGAGGGCCCAGAGCTTCGGCGGAGGGCGTTCGCGACCTTCCAGCCCCGCTTCGCCCGTCCCACCAGCGATCCAGCTGCGGGAGCTGCCTTCATCGCCAGCAGCGCGCCCACCACCACCACCCGCGAGCTGAGTGAGGAGGACCCGCTCCACCGGCCAGACATCAGCCCCAGCGAGATAGCCCACGCCATCGAGCACCTCCCTCGCGGAAAGGCCCCCGGCTGGGACGGCTTGCCGTGCGAGCTCCTCGTCGCCTTCAACGAGGACTTCTTCGCGGAAGCTCTGGCCCGGGTGTTCGCGGCTTCACGGCTCCGCGGTGCACTACCTCCGTCGACGCGGCGCAGCTCCATCTGCCTCGTGCCCAAGGCCCGCGGAGGTCGCGGCCTTGATGGCTACAGGCCTGTCGCGCTGCCCTCGGCCGACTACAGGGTCCTGGCCGCCATCCTTCACCGGCGCCTCAAGCCCCACCTGCGGACCCTGGTGCCGGAATGCCAAACATACGCCGTCCCCGGGAGGTCCCCGTCCTGGAACATCGCTAAGGTGACGGATGCTGTTGAGGAGGCAACCGCCATGGGCTCGCCGCTGGCCGTCATGGGCATCGACTTGGAGTCCGCCTTCGATTCCCTGGACCGCGGCTTCCTGGAGTCCCTGATGACGTCCCTCCGCCTCCCGCCGGCCTTCATGGGCTGGATCAACATCTTGTACGCCGGGGCGGACGCAACGATCCGGGCTGGAGGCTTTCACACCACCGCCTTCCCCCTCCTCAACGGCCTAAGGCAGGGCTGCGCCGTGAGTGCCGCTCTCTTTAGTATCGCTACGGGGCCGCTGCTACGTCGCCTGGAGTTGACCCTCGGCGTGGGCAACGTCATCGCCTACGCCGACGACATCGTCCTCCTTTTCCATCGCGACGAAGAATTCGAGCGGGTGGCGACCGTCCTCGAAGACTTCAAGCGGGCCTCCGGTATCGCCGTCAACCTCGGGAAGAGCGCGGGCCTTTGGTGCGGAGCCTGGCGCAACCGCGGCGACTCCCCTCTCGGCGCCTCCTGGTCGACCACCTCCATCAGGGTCCTCGGGCTCGACATCGCCCCCAGGAGCTCCGTAGCCCATCAGGAGCAGCATCTTTTCGCCCTTCTGGAGTCCGCCTGCCGCAGATGGACGCCCTTCACCCGCGGCCTATCCCTAGTCGGACGATCTAGAGCGGCGAACTCGCTGGTGAGCTCCACCATCCAGCATCACCTGCACGGGTACCTGCCATCACCCCCGACCATCGCCAAACTGCAGGCCAGACTAGCGAGGTTCGTCTGGGGGCCCGAGCATACGGCGTGGCTTCCCGCCGCCGTCATGGCGAGGCCCGTAGCCATCGGAGGCCTCGGCCTCCTCGACCTGGCAACCCAACTCCAGCTCGCCTGCCTCAAGGGGGTGCAGGTCGCGCTCCGCGGAGGCAGAAATGCCTTCAGCTGGCTGGTAGAAAGCGGTGAGGCCTGGATTCACCCTCCACCGGACGGCACCCGTCTCCAGCCCCGCCGTCTACGGCTGCTGAAGCTCTGGGAGGAGGCCTCCAACATCCTGAGCCTCAACCACCCGGGTGCTCCCCACGGCTCAGCTGCTGGACCTCCCCATCATCGGCGGCTGCCGGTTCCTCCGCCCTCCCGACCTCCTGGCCCCCGCCCGCTGGCGTGGAGCCCGAGTCCGGGACCTTCTCGCGGAGGGCCACCTCATCGCCCGCCCTACGCGCTCCGTCCTGGCTGACGCCGCGACCCTGGGCGCCTTCTGTCGGAGGCTGACCTCCGAGAACGCCGTGGGCTTCGGGGCGGAGTCTGCACCCTCATCTAGCTCTTTAGCTGCGGCCGTGGTGCTGCGAGGGACGGCTACGCCGTTCCTCAACGGCCTCACGACCCGCTCGGCCCGACGGGCCCTGGATCGCCCGCGCCTCGCCGCCACGCCCATCTCAAGGTTTACCTCGAGATGGTCGCCCACCATCGGTCCACCACCATCTAGGATCGACTGGGCCTCGCTGCGGCGCTGCGCCCACTCGGGCCACGAGGCTGACGCGGCCCTCAAGTTGGCCCTCCACGCCCTGCCCCATCCGGCCCATCCTGCCTCGGTCGGCCCCTCCTGTCCTGCCTGCGGGTCCATCGACCGCTCCCTCGGCCACCGTTACTGGTGCTGTCCCTCCATCAGGCCTCTAATTAGAGAGGCCTTCAACATCATAGGGCGGCCCCCTGACCTGCAGGCTTGGATCTTCGGCGGGTCCGGCCTTGAGGACGACGCCCCTTTCCATCCTGGCCTCGGCAAAGTTGCGAATCTATCGCTGCTTTGTCCAGGTTGGGCTCGGAGAAGCGGTGGAGGACCCGCTCATCGCCTGGTCCAGGACCCTCCAGCGCCGCGGACTCCTACCTTTGTCCCTCTTGTAAATTTGTTTCATTTATGTATATATTTAATAATTTTCTTCTCTTCCTCTCTCTCTCATGTGAGATGTAATATTGTCTAAGATGACAATAAATATTGTTTAATTGTCAAAAAAAAAAAAAAAAATTGTCACACACACACACACACACACACACAAGTTTGTCATCCCTAATTTTTCTACGCGACATTTTGATGGATATACTAGGTAAAACAAACTGAAGATTGCCGAGCTGACCTTGATGTTATGGGTGCTGTAACTACATTTACCGCGACAAAGGCTAGGATATCACTACCATGGCGATACCAAGACTTCCCTCCAAGATTTGTTTCTATAGACACTAAGACTATAAAGTCGCTTTTCAGGCCGCAATAAAATGGATTAAAAGCCAATAGGGAAATTTTACAACACGCAGAGAGTAAATTTGACCGAAATACACAAAATCTACATTAGTAGCATCAAAATTTGTATGCTGTGGGTCCAGCTTCCACAGGAAAGGATCTATGTGGTAGAGTTTTTAAAATTTAATCAACTTGTTATTTTTTTATATTTAATTACTCAGCATATTTTTAAAATTGTTTTTTTTTTGTTTTCCTTTTAAAATAAGTTAGGAATTCCATTGTTAAAAATAAATTGTCAGGTCATCCTCTCAAGTTTGTTTTCGCTCCTTTTTCTACATGTAAATATTATTGTTCAAGATTTTAAAAAATAGAATATTGAAAATGAAGTCAGTATAGTACGCTGGTACAATAGGCAATAAAAATAAAATATTTATTTAAAATAATATAAATCATAAACATGTCTATGATTTGAGCGATAATGAATCCGACTACGCTGGATATTAGCGGTAAATACTAAAGTTGGAGTAAAATTTAATGTTTGTAAATTATAAGTAAACAAAAAATGTCTAAAAAGAATGTTCAAAACGGTATTCATAAGAAAAATAAGCAAACGATATTATTATTACCAGAAGAATGCCTCGATAAGACGTTAAGTCCTTCATCCACATTTTTACATATACCTCACCCAAAAAACGGCGAGGATGCACTTTTCTTTCAACAAGAAGAAAATTTATATGAGGTAGTAAAACATTTAAAGGGATACAGATCCTGGTTTATTGATAACGTTGTGGAAAAAGATGGTTCATTATTTCTTTTGACACCTGTCAATCCAATATATTTGATCCTGCCATTTTTAGAAAAAGAGGCGGGAAATAAATACTGTCGTCTTGAAGATATTTTACCCAACCAATGCAGTACACTTTTACAGTATGGAAAACATCTACACCATGTAACAGACATAAAGAAACATGGAAAGGAACAATTATACAAACTGAATCAAAGTAAAATGTTAGATTGGCTTGCAGGTAAAGTATCAGACGTAGAAGCTTGTCTAATGGCACCAGGGAAAAAGCCTCAACAAGTAGGAGTAGCAGTTGATCTTGTATCAGAATATCTTCCTTCTGAATTGGAAGCCTTGCTAAGAACCAAAGTGGGAGCAGAAGATCCTGTCAAAGAAGAGCCTCCCAAAAAGAAGGCTAAATTGAGTGAAGAGCCGCCAACAGAAGATTATTTTGATGCCAGTAAAAAGAAAGAAGCTGCAAAGAAAACTCCCAAAATTACACCCAAGCAGAAACAATTGATGAAAGCTGATAAAAAAGGAATGAAAAGTATCTCATCCTTTTTCACACCAAAAGCAACAAAATAAGCTATCCTCTTCCAATGTTTAGAGAATTATGATAGAAAACAAGAAATAACTGTAGATTTCTCTGCCTTACACCCTTTTTTTGCACAATTACCTTTGTAGATGGAAAAAAAAAAGGTAAAATTGTATTTTTTTTTGTAAAAGTAACATTCATTACTGTTTCTTATTACATTTGTTATTGTATTTTAAATAAAAAATGGTTTTAGTATCTTTTCTTTTTTATTTATTTGATGAAATATAAAAAGAGGGCCTTTACATAATGTTTTATGAAAAAGGCATCTCCATATCGTACAACTGAAAGTTGCTGATGGCTTGTGCCATCTATCGGAATAAATATCAACTATTCTTGTTGATTTCTAATTATTCCAGAATTGGCCAATTACCCATTCTTGATTAATCAAAAAATTATGGAATAATTAGAAATCAACGAGAATAGTTGATATTTATTCTGATAGATGGCACAAGCCATCAGCAACTTTCAGTTCCACGATAAGGAGATGCCTTTTTCATAATTTATGCACCTTATCCCAGCACAATATCACATTTGTACTATTTTTTCACAATGTTTTATGTTAGGAACATTTTAAAGTTAAAATTTATATTAATTATTGTTGGCAATATGTGTTTTTCTTTACACACATATCAAATATTATCTTTACAGACCTTACTGTGTGAGTGTGTACAATGATTAATTATTAATACTTGATTCGGTGCAGTATGAAAGATCTGTAGAGATAATATTTGATATGCGAAAAGAAACACATTGCCAAAAATAATTACAGTAGAACCTCCATGAGAGGACACCTCTCTATAAATGACAGTTTTCATTGTCAAAATTACTATTTAACTCGGTGGAAGGCTGGTTAAACCGTTTGGTTTTCGACCACTAGGACCCGGGTTCGATTCCCGCATTGGACACTTTTTTCTGTTTAAAGAAAAAAAAAAATGCTCCAATGGCCCCCGATTCTTGCAAAAGTCCAACCCCACCAGCGAGTGCAAGTAACCAAACGGGGCTCTGGCATTAGTAAGTGCAAAGTCGAACTGCTTTTCACATGTGTAGACATGTGGTGCACTTACAGTAAAAGCAGTCGCTAACTACCCACCATGGTTATCATGGCCTGTACCACGTGTACAAGGGATAAGCAAAAAAAAAAAAAAAACTATTTAACAACTCTATGGTAAGAGGACAGCTCATCATAAAGGACACTTTTGCTCTGCAATTAGGTGTTGTCCTTTACAGAGAGGTTTTACTTACTGTATTACAAATTTTAACCATTTTTTTTTTGCTTATCCCTAGTACACGTGGTACAGGCCATGATAATCATGGTGGGTAGAAGGAGAATGCTTTTACTGTAAGTACACCACATGTCTACACATGTGAAAAGCAGTTTGACTTTACACTTACAAATGTTCCAGAGCCCCGTTTGGTTACTTGCACTCGCTGGTGGGGTTGGACTTTTGCAAGAATCGGGGGCCATTGGAGCATTTTTTTTTTTAATCAGAAAAAAGTGCCCAATGCAGGAATCGAACCCGGGTCGTAGTGGTCGTAATCCAATGGTTTAGACCATCCTTCCACCGACCCCCCCAATTTTAACCATAGATGGAGCAATTAAATTTTAAACACATTTTAAAATGTTATAAATAGTTACAAGGTAATAAGATCAAATCCAAATAAATAAATAGTGTGTGACGTGTTTCAGTAACAACATTTGTTACACCGAAATGGCACACACTATTTATTTGGATGGGGTCTTATTACCTTGTGTTTATAATCCGAATTGTGCCTTATCAGAAGGCATGTCCTGACCACAAGCATATGAGCTTTTTAGATGTCAGAGCGGCATCTAGTTGAACAGAAATCAACTAAACGTTGATTTAGCCTGTTCCCTGATATTTGGCCAACCCATTTTCTTGATAAATCAAGAAAAAACCATCCACGAACGCGTTTCGCGCAGTTGGCCCTCGTCAGCGTGGCGCAGGCTGTACCACTACGACCAAAAAGAATTTTGGTCCCAGAGGTTCCTTGAGAAACCAAAAAATGGGTATTTAAGGCCAAACACTTGCGTAAAAACTGGCATTCTGCCATCTAAAAAGCTCATGTGCTTGTGGTCAGGATATGCCTTCTTTGATTTTAATACCAACACCTGACCTTTTATTATTATTTTTTCACATATATATAATATATATACAGTAGAACCTCGCTGTAAAGGACAACATCTAATTGCAGAGCCAAAGTGTCCTTTAGGGATAGGTGTCATCATACCAGAGAGTTGCTAAATTGTAAAAATGGTAATTTTGCAAATGAAAACAGTCCTTTGTAGAGAGGTGTCTGCTAAAGGGAGGCATCACTGTATATACATACTAGCCGAATGACCCGGGCAACGCCTGTGTTTTACCCAATTGAATGTTTTGATTCAAATACTATTTGTTACAATTATAAATTGGCGCCTTAAATAAATGCATATTTTAGTTAATAACTATAGCCTATGTGCTTTATCTGTCTATGTACTGTTGGCTTCCGTAGGCATTTCTTACTGGGAAAAAGAAAGAGAGGATTCCATTTGGTTATTAACTAATATATGCATTTATTTAAGGAGCGACCCGCTCCAACACAATAGTTACAGAAATGGGGGGGGCAAAGGCGGCATGATCGTAGCCGACCAATAGGAGGGCGCCATTCCAAAAAAAAAGCAAACCGTGACAGAGGCCACGCATGATGCTCATAACTGTATATAGAATATATAGTTGTTGTCTTCTTCTTTCTTATCTCCACTCAATCATATTAAGGTATCAAGTTTGTAAAGCTTGAGACTTTTGATGGTGTCTGCCAGGGAAGAGTAGAGCTCATCAATGGATGAGTCAATAATATGTCTTGGGGTATATGATAGTTGTTATGATGTCATTCTAATTGTAAAACACTTCCATCAGCCAATCAGGAAAGTAGATTTTACATTGGTATTGGTGGGGAAGAATAAACCCTACAGCTATCCTTCCAACCTGCCAAATTTTTTAACACAGCAATCTATATCATTTTTTTATTTTTATTATCCCGAGTACATATGGTACAGGCCATGATAATTATGTGGGTTTTAGTTGACGACTATAAGTGCACAATATGTCTGGAAAACAGTTCCACTTTTGTACTTTACAAGTGTACCAACTCCGCCTTTGCCGGTCCCAAGCCCGGATAAAAAAGGAGGAGGGGGAGCAGTAACAAGCTCGCTAAAAAACCTGGGTTCAGCTGGCCCGGCTGATAGTACCCTGTAAGGGCTCCTAATCCAGGGATACAGGATGAGCAGCATTTGAAACTCCATGTTAGGAGTTGCTGCACATAGCGTCTTTTCCTCATGTCAGAGACGGCCTTTCTTTTTTTGGGAGCTAAGTCAGCCTGCCACTGAGTAGTGCTCCCAGTCTTGATGACAAAAGCAGACGCATTCTACTTCACCCAGTCATGATGGTTGTCAAATACCATCAAAGATCACAACTTGATACCCTAATGATTGAGTGGAGATAAGAAAGAAGAAGACAAATGTACCAAAGCCCTGTTTGGTTACTTGTACTCACTGGTAGGGTTGGACTTATGTAAGTTATAAGGATCCATAGAAGCAATTTTTTTTTCCATTAGAAAAAAGTGCCCAATGCTGGATTCAATCCCGGGTCATGGCTGTTAAAAACAGACACTTGATGCCACTCATCCAGCAAATCCCATTTATGAAAAGAGGATAAAAAATGTGGTTCTTCTACAAACATTTGATTAATATGTAAAAGAGGTATCAATTAAATACAGTAACAACACTGTTGGGCTATAAGTTGAAGCTGGACTAGATGATATAATAGTGGAAGGAAGTAGTCAATTATCCCACTACATCTGTCGATTGAAATGGATAGATTAGAAGCACGCGGAGTCGACGCGAACAACAGGCAAGTGTTAAGCTCCTTTATTTAGACTAATGGGGGAGTGAGGATGGACTGCCCGCTGGGCAGCTCGGTGATTGGCTGGCCGGAACGTAGTGGTGACGTAAGTCCTCCCCGCGGCGGAAGTAGGCATATTCAACATGTCTTCAAACACTGTTACTGAAATGTTCATGAAATGAAATTGAAATGTAAACATAAGGTAATAAGACCAAATCCAAATAAATAAATAGTGTGTGACGTTTCGGTAACAGCATTGTTAACATCATCAGACAAAAGTACTGAATGAGAAATTTTACCACAGCATGTTTTTAAATAGTTTCTGTTATCAAGTGTGTAAACAAGATAACAGATAAGAAGAAGAACACTTGTTTACACACTTGATAACAGTAACTATTTAAAAACATGCTGTGGTAAAATTTCTCATTCAGTACTTTAGTCTGAAGATGGTAACAACGCTGTTACCGAAACATCACACACTATTTATTTATTTGGATTTGGTCTTATTACCTTGTGTTTATAATCTATAATCCAAATTGTGCCTTATCAAAATTGAAATGTTCATGCTGTTTCAGCAATAACACTGTATATGAGGTCTGCAAAAGGTCTCTTTTAGATATAATATATCACATAATGCATTAACTCACCATTTAAAAAGAAACATGCGCTATAAAATACTTTACATTTCCAATAACACATGGTGCACTAATATATTATGTTTATATTCTGTCTAAAATACCTTTATTTGTGAAAGAGCAATGCTTGAAGTATAACCTCAATTATTCGAAAACAATAATTGAACATCGTCGATAATTCAACCACTTTTTTAAAATCAATTTTTAACAACATTAGAAATTCTTGTTGGAAGAGACCAAAGTTGTAACTTTGGTACAGTAGAACCTCCCTGTAAAGGACAATACCTAATTGCAGAGCCAAAGTGTCCTTTAGGGAGAGGTGTCCTCTTACTGGAGAGTTGCTAAATTGTAGAAATGGTAATTTTGCAAATGAAAACTGTCCTTTGTAGAGAAGTGTCCTCTTACCAGAGCGAGTTTCTAAATTGTAAAAATAGTAATTTTGCAAATGAAAACTGTCCGTTGTAGAGGTGTGTGTTCTAGCGGAAGTGTCCTCTCATGGAGGTTCTACTCTAATTACTTTTATAATTAGGAATTCCTGTTTAAATACAATTTTATTGCTAACAATACAATACTTTGGCACCTGAGTCAGAGCAGCCATAGTTAGCGCATGCGCACCGTGTTTAAAAGTGTTACAATGCTTGTGTCATGAATACTGGCCGCAATGTCCTACAAGATTTTTGTTCCCTCCTGGACATTTTAAGTCAAACTTAAGTGGCTGTTAGTCATCAGCATGACAAAGAAGTATCTTAGAGAGTAACATTCTGCTATTTGAAATGACATACATAAGAGGAAAGACATACATAACTCCGCCTTTGCCGGTCCCAAGCCTGGATGAAAAAGGAGGAGGGGGAGCAGTAACAAGCTCACTAAAAAACCTGGGTTCAGCTGGCCCAGCTTATAGTACCCTGTAAGGGCTCTTAATCCAGGGATACAGGATGAGCAGCGTTTGTACTCCATGTTAGGAGCGGCTGCACATGGCGTCTGTTCCTCATGTCAGAGGCGGCCATTTCTTTTGGAGCTAAGTCAGCCTGCTACTGAGTAGTGCTCCCAGTCTTGATGACAAAGGCAGACGCATTCTACTTCACCCAGTCATGATGGTTATCAAGTCTCAAGTTCTACAAGCTTGATACCTTGATATGATTGTGTGGAGATAAGAAAGAAGAAGACAGACATGCCTCTTGAAGATTAATCAGCTAGAATGCATACTAAATTGAGTTCTAACCTAGAAACCAACAGCCATAAAGGATTAATTTGGATTATAGATTATAAATACAGGGTAATAAGACCAAATCCAAATAAAAAAATTAGTGTGTGACGTTTCTGTAACAGGTTTGTAACCATCTTCAGACAAAAGTACTGATTGAGAAATTTTACCACAGCATGTTTTAAATAGTTATCAAGTGTGTAAACAAGATAGTATCTACTATACAATGCTGTTACCGAAATGTCACACACTAATTTTTTATTTGGATTTGGTTTTATTACCTTGTGTGAGATAAACATTTTTTAAAATTAAATTTTAAACTTTTTTTTATTTTTATTTCCCTAGGTTATTCACTTTCTTCCTACTGCATTTATTAACTTAAATAGCGTTTGTAAATTTCCATGTTTTAAAAATGTGTATTAAAGCAATTTTATCACTCTCTAAAAGTCTTCTTCTTTTTTATCTCCACTCAATCATATTAGGGTATCAAGTTGTGACCCTTGATGGTGTCTGTTTGACAACCATCATGACTGGGTGAAGTAGAATACATCTGCCTTTGTCATTAAGACTGGGAGCATACTCAGTGGGAGGCCGACTTAGCTCCAAAAGAAATGGCCGCCTCTGTCATGAGGAACAGTCTTGATGTGCAGCCGCTCCTAACATGGAGTACAAACGCTGCTCATCCTGTAACCCTGGATCAGGAGGCCTTACAGGGTACTATCAGCCAGGCCAGCTGAACCCAGGTTTTTTAGCGAGCTTGTTACTGCTCCACCTCCTCATTTTTCATCGGGCTTGCGACCAGCAAAGGCAAAGTTAATCATTAAGCATTCTAAATAAATTAAATTAATAAAAAATAGGCCCCATTCCCATAATATATGAATTGAAATATATTGCAAGAGAGAGTGACTTTATTCTTTTGTCTGATGATGGTAACAATGCTGTTACTGAAATGTCACACATTATTAATTTATTTGAATTTGGTGTCTTATTACCTTGTGTATAACAAGAGTATTTTACCAAAATATTATTTTAATGATTTAATATTTGGATCTCTTGCAAAAGTCCAACCCCACCACCGAGTGCAAGTAACCAAACGGGGGTTCTGGCACATTTGTAAGTGCAAAGTCGAACTGCTTTCACATGTGTAGACATGTGGTGCGCTTACAGTAAAAAAGCAGTCGTTAACTACCCACCATGATTATCATGGCCTGTATCACGTGTACTAGGGATAAGCAAAAAATATATATATATATTTGGATCTTCTAAGGAAATGTCTGCCAGCAGTGATATGATGTGATGATTTGATAATATAATCTTAACTGACTATATTTCAGAACACTAAAAATAAGACCTAATCCAAATAATTTAATAGTGTGTGACATTTCGGTAACAATGCTGTTATCGAAACGTCACACACTATTAAATTATTTGGATTAGGTCTTATTTTTTTCTTAGGTCCATTGAAGTCTATTAAAATGATAAGACACAATTTGGATTATAGATTAGAAACACAAGGTAATCCAAATTGTGCCGTCTTATTTTTTTTTGTATCTATAATCCAAATTATGCTTTATCATTTAAAAGACTAACTTCAATTCAAATGATGAGGCTGATTTCTTGGGGCGTTTGATTAAAGAAGTTATCAATTCATATTATTAATATGACAACTTTTTTTTTTTTTAGAAAAATATCATTTTAATGAGTTAGATGATAAGCTAATCATCTGAGTTTAATTAAACTGAAAACTTTCTGATCCCTTGAGGTGTTGAATTAAAGAAGTTAGATTGTGTGTATTATATGTATAGTGCAGTGATTCTCAACCTTTTTTTTGTTGCGGCATTATTTTTAAAGATTTGAAAATTTGGCGGCACAATTTTAGAATTTCGCGGCACACTTTTGCTAACTTGAATGCAAGAAAATTCAAATTATGTATCAATATTTCTATGCAAAATATAAGTAATATACATCTCTAACATTCAATTTGCTAATTTCGTTATTTTAAAAAGTAAAAAAATGAAAAAGAAAAAAAGAAAAACCAATACAAACGTGAACATAATCATATGACTAAAATTCAGTGGCACATTTTTAGAATTTCGCGGCACACAAAATTACCGCGGAACACTGGTTGAGAATCACTGGTATAGTGTATAGATTAAACTGGCAAAACTGCTGGAAGGGTTCATATGTGATGAATCAAGCCCTCCCAATATTTATCATTGAAGTAAGGGCGGTGTATAAATATTTTAGTTTTACTTTAACTAGTAGAACACCTCTGTAAAGGACACCAAGTTTCAGAGCCAGAGTGTCCTTTATAGAGAGGTGTTCTCTAGCATGAGTGTCCTCTCATGAAGGTTCTATTGTATCACAAATAACTTATACAGTATAAACTCTGTAAAGGACACCTAGTTGCAGAACCAAAATGTCCTTTAAGGAGAGGTGAACTCTTACGGGAGAATTGTTAATTTGTAATACAGTAGAACTTCCCTGTAAATGACACTTAGTTGCAGAACTAAAGTATCCTTTAGGGAGAGATGTTCTCTTACCGGAGAATTGTTAATTTGTAATACAGTAGAACTTCCCTGTAAATGACACTTAGTTGCAGAACTAAAGTATCCTTTAGGGAGAGATGTTCTCTTACCGGAGAATTGTTAATTTGTAATACAGTAGAACTTCCCTGTAAATGACACTTAATTGCAGAACTAAAGTATCCTTTAGGGAGAGATGTTCTCTTACCGGAGAATTGTTAATTTGTAATACAGTAGAACTTCCCTGTAAATGACACTTAGTTGCAGAACTAAAGTATCCTTTAGGGAGAGATGTTCTCTTACCGGAGAATTGTTAATTTGTAATACAGTAGAACTTCCCTGTAAATGACACTTAGTTGCAGAACTAAAGTATCCTTTAGGGAGAGATGTTCTCTTACCGGAGAATTGTTAATTTGTAATACAGTAGAACTTCCCTGTAAATGACACTTAGTTGCAGAACTAAAGTATCCTTTAGGGAGAGATGTTCTCTTACCGGAGAATTGTTAATTTGTAATACAGTAGAACTTCCCTGTAAATGACACTTAGTTGCAGAACTAAAGTATCCTTTAGGGAGAGATGTTCTCTTACCGGAGAATTGTTAATTTGTAATACAGTAGAACTTCCCTGTAAATGACACTTAGTTGCAGAACTAAAGTATCCTTTAGGGAGAGATGTTCTCTTACCGGAGAGTTGCTAAATAGTAAAAATCGTCATTTTGGCCATGAAAACCGTCCTTTGTAGAGAGGTGTCTTCTAGCGCGAGTGTCCTCTCATGGAGGTTCTACTGTATACCTACAGATAAAACACATTTGAGATTTAAATATTGGTACTTAAGATTTATGATGCCATACCCATTTGCTGTTATAATGATATTTCACTTCTAATCTAACATGAAGTGTCTAGAAGCCATGGTTAGGTATGGTTAGAGTTGATAAATCCATCAAAAGTAGACCTGATATCTCCCTCAGAAGCTTTCAACAATAGTTCTCTTGCTATTTTTTAAATCACTTAGAGTGAAATGCCCTCTATTCTTTGGTGCGAATTTTAAGAGTGTGTATTTATGATTAAACTATTCATAAATAGATATAGATTTTCTGAATGAATAACTTGTTGTGGGGGGCGTAAATCTATAATCTTAAATATATTTGACACATTTTTTATTCTTTAACCTTTAATTGGTGATATCTGTGATTAATAATATACTTTTGTTTTCTTAATATCAAAAAAAGATAATGACAACTTTCATGTGACGTTAATTACATTACTAAATAAGACCCTTTTCACAAGGTGCATCGAATATTACTATTATAACTATTTTATTTTGTATAAATATATAAAAAAAAACTTACTAGTTTGAAAGTAGCCGGGTCCGCGCTCGAAGCCATTTCGAAAGTTTATTTACAAACAGTGTTTTTTTTTTTTTTTTTCCATTTTATAAAATAATAAATACGATTTGAAATAATCTTTGAAAAATGAAAAATATTTTATTTAATTATATTTTCTATATTCTGATATTAAAACAGGTAAATAGTTTCTTTTTATTTTAAAAAGAAACTATTTACCTGTTTTAATTTTTACTTTTTCAAATAATTTCTGGGTAACTATTGCTCACATATTCTGATATATGTAATTTCTAGGCCCCCAAACAACATATCAATATTTATGTTCTTGAAAATCTTATAAGAAATTTGAAAAGCTAACTAATTTTTGTAATTAAAACTTTGAAATAAGAATAATACCATCAAGGTATGATTTTATTTTGATAAAAAAAACGATCTCTATCTTTCAGACATGAAAGCCTTCTACAGGAGACACATAAAACATTAATAACGCATACTCTTTTTATTCAAAGTAAAATTTTTCGCCTCGACATACCTTGAGAGAAAGCCTACTAACATCCAAAGAACTTGGTTTTCCTGTCTTTTCAGTTCTGCCTTTGTATAGCGTACCCAATGTTTGACATATCTTTTTATAGTGAGAATGCCTCTAGTTTAGTGAATTTTCGGGGTGATTCTCTATTAAGGGACCTTGGGCTTGGTTCAAGGAAAAGTACTTAGTAGACTTCTGAAAGGGCCACAACAATGAACATTTGAAACTAGGAATTATATTCACATCACATATGAGTAAACATTTCATAAATGTAGATCAAAAAGGCGTTACCATTTTCAAAATGTTTTAACTTTCCAAACCTTTATGATCTTAATAATATAATTGAAAATAAAAATTCTTAACAATACCGTATGAGTTTGACATTTCAAATTTTTAAATGAATCAAGGCTTGAAAAATGTTTATATTAACTGAATATTTATTTGATTTCAATCATCATCTTTATTTACAAACAATCGTGAATCAAAAAGAAGCAGATTATTTAAAAGCCATGCCTCTTAAGATAAATTAAAATAACAATAATAATAAATTAAAACAATATTTAAAAAATTTGTGATTCCATTAAGTTTCGTACTTATCGTAGCATTTGGAATGCAGGTTTAGGTGTGCATATTTCTCTCCCATATTTCTCTCCCATATGTGTGATAAAAATACAGACATTTGAAAAATAATATTACATGTATCAACTTATGTAGAGTTAATTTTCCACTGTTGAGTTTCCCTGCATGAGTATTGAACTTATTTGTTGTCTTGAGAATGGAATTCGGAAAACTTTATAGAATAATTACAATTCATCCAGCCCTTAATTTATAAATTTATATATAAGATAGATATTAAATATACATATGTGATCCACTCAAACTCTTTATGTTAAATTGTATCTGTGATAATGTGTTAGTACCAACTTTTAAAGATCTTTCTAAATGAAAGTAACAAATGTTCATAAATCTAAATGTATGCATATGTATAGTGTTTCTTAAACTAATAAGATAATTAAAAAAAAAAAAACTTTTTTTCTGGTATTTAATATTAGGCAGGCTGTCAAATCACTCTCTTTTCTTTTCAATATGGCACCCAATTAAGTGGCACTCAAAACTTTACCTTACATACCCAAATCATATTATTTTGGTGACCAATTGGAAAGGGTCTATAGTGGTTTGGTAATCTTTATTATTATTGATGTTTCAAATCATCATTGATCAAAAACCAGATTTAGCATTTTGTTCAAAAAGATTATTTTTAGTTTGAATTATTTCAATCTTTTTTTAAAAATATATTTATTATCCCATTGTTATAAACACAAGGTAATGAGACCGAATCCAAATAAATAAATAGTGTGTGACATTTCGGTAACAGCGTTGTTACCATCTTCAGACAAAAGTACTGAAAGAGAAATTTTACCACAGCATGTTTTGTCTGAAGATGGTAACAACGCTGTTTCCGAAATATCACACACTAGTTATTTATTTGGATTTGGTCTTATTACTTTGTGTTTATAATCTATAATCCAAATTGTGCCTTATTATACCATTATTAATTTATATACAATGTCATGGAGACTGAATTGAGGCTTCCATACATTCCAAAGGTGGTCTGGTGAGGTCCATAAGTCTCCATGATGGAGGGCTGCAGTCATAGGTTGGTTATCCAGGGGGCATCACATGACAGTCAAACTTTGTCCTCCATTATTCCAATCTGATAATATAATGATAAACATGATTAAAAAAAAAAAAGCTTGAAATACTTTTATTAAGGAAGCTTGCTTCAAAATATTGATGCAAAATTTAATTGTTAAAATACAGTTAAACCTGTCTATAGTGCCCCCTCTAAATAGCGCCTTCCTCTCTATAGCACCTGATTTTAAACATTAAAATGTAAACATTTTACTTTAAAAGTGACCTGTCTATAGCACCCCCTCTCTATAACACCCTATTTTGGTGAGTCCCAAGAGGGGGTGCTATAGACAAGTATAACTGTATAAGGCTTTATAAAATGATAAAGCACATTGTTACAATTTAGAGTATAGATTAGAAACATAAGGTATAACAAGATCAAATCATTAATTAATAATCATTAATTAAAACTTTTCATTAATTAGGACTTGTAAGATTCAGTACTTTTGACTGATAATGGTAACAAAGCTGTTACAGAAATGTCATAAACATTTCATTAATTTAGATTTAGTCTTATCTATTCAGTTCTTTTGTCTGATGATAGTAACAATGCTGTTACCAAAACATCACACACTATTTATTCATTTCGATTTAGTCTAATTACCTTGTTATTTTCAAATAATAATAAAAAAAGGATTTTGTCTTTGGTTCTATATTTGAAATCTCTTCTCAATAACTCTATTTCTCCAAAATGTTTCTTTTGCCTTTGTAATTCTGACTTCAATATATTTAGCATCTTCTCTTTATATCTATGCTCTTCTGAGATAAAGACTGTTATGTAATCTTCTACCTAATATTCAATAAACTTAGGTAGTGTAGTTTCTATTAAAAGAGATTGTATGCTACTGAAAAGTTATATCTTCTTCTTCTTCTTTCTTATCCCCACACTGGGTGAAGTAGAATGCGTCTGCCTTTGTCATTAAGACTGGGAGCACTACTTAGTGGCAGGCCGACTTAGCTCCAAAAGAAATGGCCGCCTCTGACATGAGGAACAGACGCCATGTGCAGCCGCTCCTAACATGGAGTACAAACGCTGCTCATCCTGTATACCTGGATCAGGAGCCCTTACAGGGTACTATCAGCCAGGCCAACTGAACCCAGGTTTTTTAGTGAGCTTGTTACTGCTCCCCCTCCTCCTTTTTCATCCGGGCTTGGGACCGGCAAAGGCGGAGTTATATAGTTATATATTTTTGCATAATATTTTATTATTGCAGAATTATCATAAGAACTAAAAACATAAGGCAATAAGACCAAATTCAAATAAATAAATAGTGTGTGATGTTTCGGTAACAGCATTGTTACCATCTTCAGAATATAGGGATGAGATAGAAGACGCTGTTGTCTCCCCCATTCTAACAGGGAGGACGTCATCGAGTACCTGTCACCTGAGCAGAGGTCTGTTCGGACGCTATTCCTCGACATGGCAATAGTCGGGGAGATGTCCGATCTACGCGGAACGCTGTCTGACTTCAAGGACGTAATGTGACATCATACAAGATGGCCTGATGAAGATGGTAACAACGCTGTTACCGAAACATCACGCACTATTTATTTATTTGGATCTGGTCTTATTACCATGTGTTTATAATCTATAATCCAAATTGTGCCTTATCATTAACTAAAAACATGAATATCTCACGCTATATATTGATTACATCACACAACCAAGTCCTTAGTCAAAACTATATATACATATTATATATTATAAAGAGTTTTGCTTGTATTTATTATTTGTGTCTCTATTGCTCCCTAATAGACAGTGTAGTTCCAGCCCAAGTGCCACCATGACCAGACTGGATGATAGCCGCTGCACCCTGGTGGTGAAACATCTCCCGCTGGGACTCACTCACCAGGAAAGAGAGGAGCTCCTCGGCAACTTCGGAGCCTCCAGAGTCCGCTGCATGTCTGACACAGGTCGTCTGGTAGGTTGCCTCTCCTTGGCTAGAAGGACATAATACAATAAATAATTATATTATGATGCATTAGCGCACCATCTGTTATCAAAATTTACAATTATATGTAATTCTACTGTCCTCAAAGCTTATGTCCAAAATTCATATAAAATACCCATTCCAAGAGTCTAGCCTCAGTATCACTATAAAAGGAAGTTCCAAAAATGTAATACAACAGCGGTATGGTAGATTAAACTGGCAAAACCACTGGGAGGGTTCACCACTGATGAGCCAGCCCCTCCCATTAATTTTTCCATTGCAGTAAGGGCCATAGAAATTGTTTTATTTTAAAAAGAATCATACGTGTCTCTGTAATAGTTTCAAAATTTGACAATAAATAATACATTGATTCAGTACTTTTGTCTGAAGATGGTAACAACGCTGTTACCGAAACGTCATATACTATTTATTTATTTGGATTTGGTCTTATTACCTTGTGTTAATAAATAATACAGTAAAACCTCCCTGTAAAAGACATCTATTTGCAGAGCCATTGTGTTCTTTAGGGAGAGGTGTCCTCTCACCCGGAAAGTTTCTAAATAGTAAAAATTATAATTTTGCAAATGAAAACTGTCCTTTGTAGATAGGTGCTCTCTAGTGTGAGTGTCCTCTCATGGAGGTTCTACTGTAATAGATAATACAATTTGCGCTAAGTCAGTGGCCTGCCACTGAGTAGTGCTCCCAGTCTTAATGACAAAGGCATTCTACTTCACTCAATCATGAATGATTGAGTGGAGATAAGAAAGAAGAAGATACAATTTACGGGAGAGAACATTGCTCAATGCAAATATTATAAGTAATTCTACTCTCATAAAACTTAAGTCCATTGTTTTTACTCGAATACCATTTCTAAGACTCAACCTTTCAGTGTAGCATATATAAGCAGAATGATCCAATATATTATTAGAACTCTAAAGAGAAGCAGTCTGGTAGATTAAATTGGCGAAACCGCTGGAAGGGTTCACCACTGATGAGCCAAGCCTTCCCAATATTTTTTCATCGCAGTAAGGACAGTAGAAATTTGATTTATGCGTGAAAGAAACATTCTCATCTGAATGTTTTCATTTGCTAAATATAGATGGCGAGTTGTTGCTTTATATTAAGAAAGAAACTCGTTGCTTTTATCTCTGATCTCTTCTTAGCAATCTTCTTCAACCATCATGACTGGGTGAAGTAGAATGTGTCTGCCTTTGTCATTAAGACTGGAAGCACTACTCAGTGGCAGGCCGACTTCACAGGTCTACAAAACTCAAAGTAGTTGTACCTTATAGCATATATATATCGGGATTCAGAAAAAAAAACTCTGAGAGATATTTGATGCACAGGGATATTTATCACTGTGCATCAAATATCTCTCAGAGTTTTTTTTCTGAATCCCGATATATATATGCTATAAGGTACAACTACTTTGAGTTTTGTAGACCTGTGCTTAGCTCCAAAAGAAATGGCCGCCTCTGACATGAGGAACAGATGCCATGTGCAGCTGCTCCTAACATGGAGTACAAACGCTGCTTATCCTGTATCCCTGGATTAGGAGCCCTTATAGGGTACTATCAGCCGGGCCAGCTAAGCCCAGGTTTTTTAGCGAGATTGTTACTGCTCCCCCTCCTCCTTTTTCATCCGGGTTTGGGACCATCAAAGGCAACTTAGTAACTTGGGCAACTTAGCAATAACATCCTGCAATTCCCCTCCTATTGTAATAGAAGTAAATGGTTGATACTGTGTGTTGATAGAAGCAAACAGCCATCTTCCCCAGCCATCACTAGAAGTAAAATGTACGATGCTCTGTGTGTTGATAGAAGCAAACAGCCATCTTCCCCAGCCATCACTAGAAGTAAAATGTACGATGCTCTGTGTGTTGATAGAAGCAAACAGCCATCTTCCCCAGCCATCACTAGAAGTAAAGTGTACGATGCTCTGTGTGTTGATAGAAGCAAACAGCCTTCGCCATCTTCCCCAGCCATGAGACTGCCAAGGCTGCCCTCTCCAGACTCCATCAGCTTGAGATCTTGGACTGTATCCTCTCTGTGGAGTTTTCCCAGCCCAGCCAGTCCCGTCATTTCCCCCTCATGTCAGATTTCAAGAGGTAACACCTTTCTCTTCTCCCAAGTAAAAAAATCCAGAATGATAAGGTACATTCTGGATATAAAAGCTGTTAAAATATTTTTTGTGTCCGTGATTTTATTTTTTGACGTTTAAAATATTTTATAATGATCTGGCACTCTTGTTACTCTTGTTGTTGTTGTAAAAAAGGCTTACCCACACCTTGCTTTGAATATATTTGTTTTAAGATGTTCAATTAAACATTTTGTTAAATAATAAAAACTCTGCTAATTCTTTAACAAAATCTAATAAGAACAAATAAATAAATAGTATGTTTCGGTAACAGTGTTGTTACCATCATCAAATAAAAGTACTGCTTTATTTTTAATCAGTCTGATGATGGTAACAACACTGTTACTGAAACACGTCACACACTATTTATTAAAATTGAATTTGGTCTTATTACCTTGTAGTTCTAATCTATAATACAAATTGTACCTTATCATCTTCCATTTAATTGTAAAGCTCATAGTTCTCAGTTCAGCTAAGAGCACAGTTAGTCTTATAACACTACAACACCATAGAAGTGTGGAGTCCATAGATAACATCAACTAAGGATATAGATATCCTCCCATCCCTATATATAGTCACGACCGTCTTTCCTCATCGGCCTCTGTCACGGATGCGAGCGCACAGGGAGGTCACGTGCTCGCCGGCAGCCAATTAAAAAAAAAAAAAAAACTCCCTCGAGCTGGATTTGAACCAGCCACCTAAAGATCACCGTTGTAACATCTACAGCCCTCCGCTCTGCCAACTGAGCTATCGAGGGATACAAACTGTATGAATAAGTATAATAATGAATAGATTCAAAAAGGATGAGTTTCTTTATTTGAAAAATTAATTCGAGCTTTCGGGCGCAAGCTGCCCTTCTACAGGAATAATGGTTACAATTTCAAGTAATCATGTATTTACAGTTATATATATTTTATTTAAATGGTTCCTCGCTTTGGTCTTGTATAGCGTGAGTGGATCACATGCCCGCGTGATTTAGCCTAAATCAAAGAAAAGCCCTGATAAAGAGAGGCGTGTTGCCCCTAGAAATACTACCCGATTAACAATTTATATCCAGTATATGCCATATATTTATCTATACATATATATAAGCTATTTTTTGCATATTTAGGATTATTTATGAAGTTTTATATTTTATTATTTAAGAAAAATTATTGCTATGTAAATTAGTCAATTGGTTCATATTATTATATGCAAAATTATTAAGTGGTGTGGTTAAGAGAAATCGGATAATTATATTTTAGTTTTTGGACCAGCCTATCATATGTCTCTGGAATATCTATGTGTCTATTTATGCTATTATATTTTGATGAAATCAGTGCTTCCAGTATTAATCTTTTGTATTTACTATTTATGTTTGTATAATGAATATTAGGGTTTGCTAGGTTGAAATCGTGATCTGTGTTTCTGATATGTTGTACTATTAGAGATTTGGGGTCTTTGTTTTTAATATTTCTTCTATGTTCGTCTATTCTGTCTTTTATATGTCTGCCTGTTTCACCTACATATACATTATTACATTGGTTGCATGGTATGGAATATACGGCTTTGCTATTTTATAGTTTTGTTATAGGAATACTGTTTCTTGTAATGGGGTTTCTTATTATGGTTGCTATACTCGGGTTGCTTTCATAATATGTTCTTATACCGTGTTTGCTTAAAATTCTGGCTATATTGGTTCTACTATGGGAATAGGGAAATATACATATTGATTTATAAACATGGTTATTTCTTATAAGAGAGGGATTATGGAAATGTCTTAATATAAAGTTTTTCGGATAACCACTAGAAGTGAGTTTATTGATCAAAAATTGGGTTTCTGTATCTTTTGAGAGTTGGGTGGAACAATGTGTATATATTCGTTTTGAGAGGGTTTTTACAGTGTTGATCTTGTGACTGAGGGGGCAATAAGAGGAAAAGTGTATATAATCTGGAGTGGAGTTTGGTTTATGGTATATTTCTGTTGTATATTGGTTTTGTGTTTTTAGTATAAGTACATCTAGAAATGGTAAGGTCTTATTGTTTTCTGTTTCTATGGTAAAATCAATATCATTATGTATGGACTTTAGTTGGGTAAAAATGGTATCTATTTTGGTAGAGTTGGCTATACAAAAGATGTCGTCTATGTATCTCTGCCAGATGATGATATCTGTGGGAAAAAGGTTGGTTATTGTTTTATCTATTTTTCTCATTACTATTTCTGCCAAAGGTGAAGAGAGGGGACTTCCCATGGGGGAGCCCTTGGTTTGTCTATAAAAATTACTATTGAAGGAGAATATGTTGTATTGTAGGCTGAGCTTAACTAATGAAATAATTTTAGAAGAGGTATCTGGAGGAATATTGTTTAATGCTAAAAATTCTATTGTGTTATCTATTATTAGACGGTGTGGTAGGCTTGGGTACATATTAACTACGTCAAAAGATATCATGGTGCTGTTAGGAGAGGGGGGGAGGCTGTGTATATTTTCTATAAATTTTGGTATGGATGTGATGGATGTGGTGGTAGGATTATCTTTTAGAATGGGGATAAGGAAGTTTGCTAGGAACTTAGCTAAGGGGGCTATAGGAGACATATGATAGGCTATGATAGGGCGAATAGGAATACCTGGTTTATGGGTCTTGGGTTGGCCGTAAATATAAGCGGTACTTTTTATGTTTTCTAGGAACGATTTTAAGTCTTCTGTAGTAATAGTCTTGCCTCTGCATAAATTCCTTAGATCTTTTGTATATTGAGCATATTGCCACGTGGAAAATTAGGGAAGACAAAAACTTCAGGAGGAAACAAAATTTATTTCAGGGAAGGACCAACTATGCAAGGTAAACAAAAGATAAGCTACGAGGGAAATTTTCAGAGTCGCAAGATATAAAAATAAAAATGACCACTCTGTTAATAAAAAATAATAAAATTAATAAATACTATATTACATAGCTTCTTCCCTATGGGAGCTGTGACCCACAGCTAGCAATTATTGTATATACTGACATGGATCTGACGTGCTTCTGCCAAGGATTCCATCGAAGTCTTGGAACTTTGTCCTTTGTACCTTTGCGTCCTTTTTCTTGCGGCGTGAAGAGCGGCTGTGTCGTCGTATCGTCTATAGGGACATCGTCATCTTCGAGGGAAGTCTTGGCTTTAGCACGTGGTGGAATCCTGGAGCCAGTCTCCGAAAATGCAGATCACAGCACCCATGGCTTCAAGGTCTTCTCGGCGGTGTTCAAGTTTGTCTTCCCTAAATTACCCGGCATCTCCACCAAAATGCCACGTGGAAAATTAGGGAAGACAAAAACTTCAGGAGGAAACAAAATTTATTTCAGGGAAGGACCAACTATGCAAGGTAAACAAAAGATAAGCTACGAGGGAAATTTTCAGAGTCGCAAGATATAAAAATAAAAATGACCACTCTGTTAATAAAAAATAATAAAATTAATAAATACTATATTACAATATGATTGTGATTTTTCGTTGGTGGTTATAGGTATGAATATTGTGGAGTTGCTTAGGGTTTCATTCATTTTTGATATGTAATCTAGAGTGTTCATAATAACTGTTTGGGATCCTTTATCTGCTTTTGTAATTACTATTTCTTTCTTGCTTCTTAGTGAATTGGCTATATTTTGGATATTGGGATTAAAGGTAGGCGATCTTGAAGATTCTTCTAAGGAAGTAGTAACTAAGTTTCTAATTTTGGATTGTTCATTGTGTGTTAGGGTAGATATTGCCGATTCGACTCCTGCATGAATAAGTTTACCTTATAAAGTCAGCTAATCCTATTTCTACACAAAATGTATTTGGCCAATTCTGGAATAATTAAAAATCAACGAGAATAGTTGATATTTATTCCGATAGATGGCGCAAGCCATCAGCAACTTTCAGTTGCTCAATAAGAAGAAGCCTTTTTCTTAATTTATGCACCTTATCCCAGTACAATATTACATTTGTACTATTTTTCACATTATATTATATTATTATTATTATTATATATATATAGTCACGACCGTCTTTCCTCATCGGCCTCTGTCACGGATGCGCGCGCACAGGGAGGTCACGTGCTCGCCGGCTCCCTCGAGCCGGATTTGAACCAGCGACCTAAGGATCACCGTTGTAACATCTACAGTCGGGTAAAACACGGGCGTTGCCCGGGTCATTCGGCTAGTTTAATTATATAGCCCATAGTTCTCAGTTGAGTTAAGAGTAGATCCCATAGATATGCCCATAGATCAAAGGTTTCATTCTAAAGGAAAGAGATGCAGTTTTCAGGAGAAGGAATCCCAGGCTGAGGAGCAGTCCGCAAATTCCCAGGACCTGAGCCGGAAACTGGAGGACTTCACCCGGCGCCTGCACGAGATTGGTCCAGATATTGGGTGAGTGAGGGATGTCCCACCTCTAGCCTTGTTGTTTCAAAGGAGTTTTCATCACCTTGTGTTTTTTAGAGAGGTAGTTCTACTGTGTATCCATGTTTTTCTCTTAATGGGGGCTTTTGTTGTTATGTTGTATATTTATATGTGTATGTATCATACTTACATAATCTTTCTTTTTCTTCTTCTGTATATTCCCCACTTTCACAGGCCTATCTCTCTTGTAATATCAGGGAGAATCCTCTATAAGACCAGTGTGTCTTAATAAAGGCTTTTGTTTGTTTGTGTGTGTGTGTATATCCATGTTTTTTAGTTGGTTCCTGTGGTTTTAAATCCCTGACAGCAGGTTTGCGGTGCAGACTGAATTACTTCCCCTCCCCACTGCTGCGGTACAGCTACCCTCCACCCAGTCCAATTGTCCTGGCCAACATCTCCAACACCCTGGCTTCTGTTCCCAGCTTCTACACCCAGGTCCTTCCCTTTTTATATCCTCCCCATATATATACACAGCTCAACCTATATTATTGAGACTGGCAAAGTACAGTAGAACCTCTATGACACTCCCAGCTAGAAGACACCTCTCAACAAAGGACAGTTTTCATTTGCAAAATTACCATTTTTCACTATTTAGCAACTCTCAGGTAAAAAGACACCCCCTCCCTAAAGGATACTCTGACTCTGCAACTAGGTGTTGTCCTTTACAGGGAGGTTCTACTGTATTACTAATTAAAAACTCTCCAGTAAGAGGACATCTCTCCCTAAAGGACATTTTGTCTCTACGATTAGGTGTTGTCCTTTACAGGGAAGTTCTACTGTGGTTTAAAAATTAATTTTTTGGAAGTTTCAACAAAAGGTTATTTACCAAGTAATAACACCAAATAGAACCACATTAAAGCAGCCTCTTTTTTCATCCTGATTCTAAAGTCCCAAGTTTTAAACACAAATATTTTATTCAACTATGGTTATAACAGCAACATGGTTATAGCACAAATACAATCTTATGTGATGTTGATATAGCAAGGGGTGGTTCTGCTTGTAAGTAATTTATATTGTCATAACCAAAAAATGTACATAGCTTGTAACTGTAAATAATACATCGGCAGCTTGGCGAATGTTATGTACCTAAGCTCTGATAGGTGGCACGCGCTGTCAGCTTGGCAAGTGTTATGTACCTAATCTCCGATAGATGGCGGGCATGCTAGGCGGGAAGTTTGTAAACAATAGCCGCCATCTTGAGGGGTGTAGCCGATCGCCAGCCGTTTGGGTCTCTGACATTACTTCCTTAAATCACCATTATTTTTATCCATTTAACTTAGTTTACCTCTATTTCTTTTTATCCCTCAAACTTATTAACTATTTAAAGTCATCTAATAAATTATTATTTTATTCTACGTCACCTTCATTACTGTGACAATAGGTACTGTTGTGTTGAACAACTTGCTGTAATAACTGCTTAACCAAAACTTTATGTTACAAGGTAATAAGACCTAATCCAAATAAATTAATAGTGTGTCACATTTCAGTAACAACGTTGTTACCATCATCAAACAAATATAATTCATTTATTCTTTTGTCTGATGATGGTGTAGCAACGCTGTTACCTAAACGTCACACATTATTAATTTATTTGGAATAGGTCTTATTTTCTTGTATCTATAATCCAAATTATGCTTTATAAAAATTTCATGTTGATATACCCACATGGTATGTAAAACTTGAGAACATTAAGATTTTATAACAAAAGATTCTGCACATGGTATGTAAAACTTGAGAACATTAAGATTTTATAACAAAAGTTTCTGTTGATTTTATAACAAAAGAAGACTGTTATGATGAGGTAGGAACACCTCTGTAGATGGGGAAATTTGGCTTGATGGAAATATTGATATAGAAAAATATCTCTAACCCATCAATGATAAGGTACAATTTGGATTATAGATTAGAAACACATGGAAATAAGATCATACCCAAATAAATAGTGTGTGATGTTTCGGTAACAACGTTGTTACCATAGGATTCAGTACATTTGTCTGATGGCAACAGCACTGTTACCAAAATGTTATACACTATTTATTTATTTGAGTATGACCTTATTACCTTGTGTTTCTAATCTATAATCCAAATTTTTAAATACAATAAATAAACAAAAAAAAAAAAAACTCGGCGCCACATAATGTCAATAGAATTAAGTTTAAACTTAATTCTATTGACATTATGTGGTGCTGAGTTTGTTGTTGACACACATTAATATGTTATAATACTTTGATAAAATTTGGCGTTCAGCCAACTGAAATATTGGTAAAATAAATGATATTTTGATCCAATATATGCCTTTTTCTTTAAAGATTTATTTGTGGATTGCTCTATTTTCAAAATAATCCAAATTGTACCTCATCATTGATGAGTGAGATATATATTTTTCTTTTTTGATTTATAGATC
>CP092876.1:17594154-17675447 GCA_030710605.1 Cordylochernes scorpioides | reverse complement strand
TCCTAATTTTCTACATTACAAAATCATCGTTTTATCTAGTGAACATTTTTTTTCCGGTCCCTTGAAAAATACTCGATAAGTTGAATAAAATCAATATTAATTGGTTCCCTCGGTAATTGGAATTTAAAGGAATAGTATCTTCGCCTTGGAATTGTATCATTATTCTTGTCTCAAATAAATTGCCGTGTCATCCTGAGATAATCTTACTTTTGATAAATAATATTAAAGATTTTATTATATATATATATATATATATATATATATATATATATATATATATATATATATATATATATATATATATATATATATATATATATATATATATTATATTATATATATATTACACGTTATTTGTTTTCTTGGCCGACTGTTTTACATATGGTGTTATCTTAAAATTGCTTGTTTTGAATATTTTTTTAGATTGAGATTATTAGCTAGTATGTAAAAAAATTAACTCTGTTGAAATTTAATTTTGTATTATATATAAATAAAATTAACTCTGTTGATTTTTTTGTATTTAATTGATAACAGCGAAGTTACGCATGTTAATGTTAGGGAAAAATATTTTGATGTTAAGCAAAACCTGCTCCATCTCGTTTTACATAAATGTTGAAAATTTGGTTGAAATTGATGCATTGTAACGAAAGTTTTTAGTGATGTACACTTATGAAATTTGAATTTTATTAATATAGATTGATGCTTGACTCTTGGAATGGGTATTTTAGATGAACTATGGATATAAGCTTTGAGGACAGCAGAATTACATATAATTATAATTATATAATATGCATCGAGCAATCGCTCTTCCGCAAACTTTAAATTGTGTGTGAGTCTTTTATTTGAACAATTATATTATAATGTATAGCGCGCCATCTGTTATGAATATTTGAAACTATTATAGACGTGTATGATTCTTTTCTAAACAACTTATCCCAAAGTAAAGAAAATAATAATAAGATTCGTCAGCCACCGAGAAGTACCGTTTTTTCCTTATTTACAGATAAGATTCCGAGAACCCCTCACACCTGTGGTCGTCCCCCCGGAATCCAGGGATGATTGACAGGTGTCCCATAAAGCTTCTTGTGACCGGAGTTGCAGAGTTACTTGACAATATCATAATTATTTTAACTATAAATTATTGTTGCACCTTTGTATTTCGATTATTGAGTGATTCATGGTTCTATGATCTTCTTGGTTACAAAATTATCAAGACAGGTTAAGGGACGATCAACTACCTCTCTTTATGTAACCCAGAATACAGTAGAAGTAACAATATCATATATTTTAAACTATAAATTATTGCTGCACCTTTGTATCTCGATTATTGAGTGATCCATGGTCCTATGATATTCTTGGTTACAAAATTATCATGACAGGTTAAGGAACAATCAACTGCCTCTCTTTCTCTTGATGTAACCCAGACTACAGTAGAAGGAATTGCCCTCCTGTCACGTGAATGTATATCCAATGATTGGCACACCATAAATAACAGTATATAGAGAATTTTATAAAAGACTTATAATATGTTATATTGTAACAAAGTATTTATTAATTTTATTATTTTTATTGACAGAGTGGTCATTTTTATGTTTATAATTTTGCTACTCTGTAAATTTCTCTCGTGACTTATCTTTTGTTTATCATTCATAGTTTGTTCTTGCCTGAAAAAGATTGTCGTCTCATCCCGAAGTTGGTTTTCCCTAATTTTCCACGTGGCAATATTATGGTAAATTTTATTAATAATGCACTTACCATTCTGATGGGACGATTTTATTGATCATTTTATTTTCTTTCTATCAAATATATTTATAATTGTATGTAATTCTACTGTTCTCAAAGCTTATATCCATAGTTCATCTAAAATACCCATTCCAAGAGTCTAGCAACAGTATCACTATAAAGGAATTTCCAAAAATGCAATATAACAGCGGTATGGTAGATTAAACTGGCGAAACCGCTGGGAGGGTTCACCACTGATGAGCTAGGCCCTCCCTTTAATTTTTCCATTGCAGTAAGGGCAGTAGAAATTGTTTAATTTTAAAAAGAATCTTACGCGTTTATAATAGTTCCGAATTTTGATTACTATCAAATATCCATATAAATTACGTTCGATTATATATATATATATAATAATAAATAGTTATTTAATTTTATAGTCCAGTTTTGTATTAAGATTATCTTCACTATTATGATCATTTAAATTCAAATTATAAAATTTGTAAAATGTTATTAATTTGTAGATAGAGAGAGAAAAAAAAATCCTTTACTTCTAATACATCATCAAGTTAATTATATATTTATAATTAATAACAATAAAAATTAACAACGTAACGTCTTTTGCATCGGCTTTTACACGTCATTTAGACATACTCTAATCCTATATATAGAATAATCGAAGTGAGAATATATATAATAGTTAGAAAAAAGAGAGAAAGACAGAACCATGCACTTTTAATCAAACTAATAATAAGGAAAAAAAAAGTTTTGTAAAGAAGGTAGATAAGATTGTTAGTATATATATATAAATTTTTATAATTTTATATTTTATCCTTTTTTTTTTTAAAGATTTTTAAAGGTTTTTTTTATTTTATAATATGATTATAAATAGTTGTATTTAGTAATATATCTATAGTATGAATTAACATTTGTTATAAGTTTGGATATTATGTTTTGAAACCCTAATGGTAGACCAGACATACACAAAAAACTTTAAATTGAAATAAATTGGAAAAAGAGATCTGCTGGACCGGGGATCTTCAGATAAAAGCCCAACGACATTTCACCCCTTCTTTATTATGTCATAGATCTCTTTTAAACCGGATTTTATGTGTTAATATTAAGTTGTTTCAGTGAAATATTTAAATGAACATATATAACAGATACAAGTGTTAACAAATTCAAACTGTAAACCTACCTCGACCGCGGCGTCCTCCATTGTGAATATCTATTTCTGGCTGACACATGTTGCGGGGGGGGGGGGGACATTTCAAATTTAGACCATTTATTCAGAATATTTTGAACAACAAGAAAATTAAAGAAGAAAGGAAAAATAGTTAAGGGAAGATAGCTGAATTTCATAATCTTTACAGCTAGTTATATCAAAATAACTGATTCAACACTTATTCATCTTTTAATATTCCTTTAAAAAGGCAAATTATAAGAGTTTAATAAAGCTATTAATTGTGCAAATTCACCTTTATTTAACTTCCATTTTCCTCCCCAGAAATTGGAGATTAAACAAAATGAACTATATACTATAACACTTTAAAAATCTTGTGAAAAAATCTTTTAATCAGTTATTTAATCAAAGTTTAATTAACTGTTAAAGATTATAAATTTGTATTAGTTATTATTAAGAGAAATTATAGAAAGTTGATTTCATAAATGGATATTTCCATTTATTTTTTTTTTAATATTTTATAATTGATATACTGTTGAAATATTTTACTTGTTTGATACTAAATTTGTTTTTAATAAATTCCATGTTTAAATTTTTAACATCTTCTATGAAATTATCTAATATATTATTTATTCTATAAAATCTTAGAAACTGACCATAATATATACCTTTACAGCAATTTAATGATATATTAGAATTCATATTACAGTATTTTATAATATTGAAATTATAATTACTCTTTTTATTATAAACTCTAACAGCACTATTTGTAAGGTCTATATTCAAGTCTAAAAAGTTAACTTTTTTGTTTCTATAAATTTTTTCATTGTTCTTAAGTTTCAAGTATTTAGGATATATTTCAGGTATTAATTTTTTAAACTGTGGATTATTAAATATTATTATGTCATCTACATATCGGAATATTTGCCAATTAATATTATTTTGTAGAAAGTATTCTCTTTCGTACCAGAACAATATTAGATTGGCTAATAAAGGACTAGAAGAAGTTCCCATGGGAACGCCTTCTGATTGAATATATATTTTATTTTTAAATTCTATATAGTTAAAATTTAAAAATGTTTCCAGTAGAGTTTTTGCTGTTTTAAGATCTAATTTAAATGTTTTATATCTGTTATGAATAATTTTAATGTAGAAAGTTTTGTCATTAATAAATTCATTAAATAAATTGGTTATTTTATTATTTAGATCTCTTAAATTTATTTTAGAATATAGGTCCTCAAAGTCAAATGTGTGTACTGTTTCAATGTTTGTCCAATTGTTCATTAAATAATTAATGATTTTTTTATTTGAGTCGATAAATTTATAATTATATTTATTAGTTAATTTATTTATAATAAATTGTAGTGTTGAAGCTAATTGTATATCAATATTTTTTATGACTGAATTTATACCAGATGTGATTGTTCTGAAAGAAATAGGTTTTTTGTGTAGTTTAGGAATTATATAGAACTTTGGTATGTTTGGATTTTTGTGGTTATTATAAATTTTTAGTGAATTTTCAACATTTTTGATGTCTTTTTTTATTTTTGTGCCTGTAGTTCTAGAAAAAGTGTATTTATGATTATTATCAATTTCCTTTTTTAGTATATCGTGGTATAGATTTTTACAAATTAAAGATAAATTATTGGAACATTTATCTATAGGAGTGATAATATAGTCCTTCTGTAAATTAATTATATTTTCTTTAAAAGAAGGAATGTCTGAATTAGGTTTTGTGTATTTAAGTGTATTATTATAATAATTTATAATTTCCTTTTTAATATTATGTTTCCATTCCAGAAAAGTAAATTCTGGAATACTGTATTTTATACTAGTTTTATTTATGAAAATATCTATATCTTTTAATATAGATTTAATTGTATTATTATAATTGTGTTTAATTTGAGGTATATATTTATACCCTTTATTTAAAATTTCCTGATATTCTGGATTTAAAAAAGAAAAATTGCTAGTTAATATATGACCTGAGAACTTATATTTATCAATATAGTTGTTGCAATTACATTTAATTTTTTTAAAATTTGCCAAATTATTAATAAATTGGTTATAATTGCAAACTAAATTACCTATATTTTTGTTGTATCTCCAGATTGTTTTGAAATTTAAATTTTTTATAGGGAAAAGATTATTGATGATTTGGTTATTAAAAATATCATTAAATTTAATATGATTAAATAAATTGTTATTAAATTTAATGATAATATTAATTTTATTAGTAGCTTGTTTAATTTTTCTGTATTTAAAGATGTCGTGTGTGATATCTATTAATCTGTTAGTCAGATTATGAATTTTAATATATTCTATGAGTTTGATAAATTTATTATTATTTAGTTTAAATAATGTTTTAATAAATTTATCGACGAAGTTGTTAGTGTACATTTGTTTTGGGTCCAGTAATTCTTCAAATTCAATGTAACCTAATTTATTGGTAGTTTTACCTCTAGTTTTATTAGGTTTAGTTTTAAATTCATTTTTTTGTATTTGCAACTGATTTCATAGGTTGAAATTTCTTCTGTTTGTGGTTTGTATGTGTAGTTTAATTCGTCGTTAAGTCCATAAGGGAATAATGTGTTGTGTTTATAAATGTAGTTGTTTTCTAATAATAATCGTTGTTTTTTGTTTTGACATATGTCTAGTATTTCTATCTTAAAGTTGTTAAAAGTATGTAATTGATTGTGTTCTTTCATATATATACTTATACATACATACTTTTAACAACTTTAAGATAGAAATACTAGACATATGTCAAAACAAAAAACAACGATTATTATTAGAAAACAACTACATTTATAAACACAACACATTATTCCCTTATGGACTTAACGACGAATTAAACTACACATACAAACCACAAACAGAAGAAATTTCAACCTATGAAATCAGTTGCAAATACAAAAAAAAAATGAATTTAAAACTAAACCTAATAAAACTAGAGGTAAAACTACCAATAAATTAGGTTACATTGAATTTGAAGAATTACTGGACCCAAAACAAATGTACACTAACAACTTCGTCGATAAATTTATTAAAACATTATTTAAACTAAATAATAATAAATTTATCAAACTCATAGAATATATTAAAATTCATAATCTGACTAACAGATTAATAGATATCACACACGACATCTTTAAATACAGAAAAATTAAACAAGCTACTAATAAAATTAATATTATCATTAAATTTAATAACAATTTATTTAATCATATTAAATTTAATGATATTTTTAATAACCAAATCATCAATAATCTTTTCCCTATAAAAAATTTAAATTTCAAAACAATCTGGAGATACAACAAAAATATAGGTAATTTAGTTTGCAATTATAACCAATTTATTAATAATTTGGCAAATTTTAAAAAAATTAAATGTAATTGCAACAACTATATTGATAAATATAAGTTCTCAGGTCATATATTAACTAGCAATTTTTCTTTTTTAAATCCAGAATATCAGGAAATTTTAAATAAAGGGTATAAATATATACCTCAAATTAAACACAATTATAATAATACAATTAAATATATATTAAAAGATATAGATATTTTCATAAATAAAACTAGTATAAAATACAGTATTCCAGAATTTACTTTTCTGGAATGGAAACATAATATTAAAAAGGAAATTATAAATTATTATAATAATACACTTAAATACACAAAACCTAATTCAGACATTCCTTCTTTTAAAGAAAATATAATTAATTTACAGAAGGACTATATTATCACTCCTATAGATAAATGTTCCAATAATTTATCTTTAATTTGTAAAAATCTATACCACGATATACTAAAAAAGGAAATTGATAATAATCATAAATACACTTTTGCTAGAACTACAGGCACAAAAATCAAAAAAGACATCAAAAATGTTGAAAATTCACTAAAAATTTATAATAACCACAAAAATCCAAACATACCAAAGTTCTATATAATTCCTAAACTACACAAAAAACCTATTTCTTTCAGAACAATCACATCTGGTATAAATTCAGTCATAAAAAATATTGATATACAATTAGCTTCAACACTACAATTTATTATAAATAAATTAACTAATAAATATAATTATAAATTTATCGACTCAAATAAAAAAATCATTAATTATTTAATGAACAATTGGACAAACATTGAAACAGTACACACATTTGACTTTGAGGACCTATATTCTAAAATAAATTTAAGAGATCTAAATAATAAAATAACCAATTTATTTAATGAATTGGCAAAAATAATTGGCAAATATTCCGATATGTAGATGACATAATAATATTTAATAATCCACAGTTTAAAAAATTAATACCTGAAATATATCCTAAATACTTGAAACTTAAGAACAATGAAAAAATTTATAGAAACAAAAAAGTTAACTTTTTAGACTTGAATATAGACCTTACAAATAGTGCTGTTAGAGTTTATAATAAAAAGAGTAATTATAATTTCAATATTATAAAATACTGTAATATGAATTCTAATATATCATTAAATTGCTGTAAAGGTATATATTATGGTCAGTTTCTAAGATTTTATAGAATAAATAATATATTAGATAATTTCATAGAAGATGTTAAAAATTTAAACATGGAATTTATTAAAAACAAATTTAGTATCAAACAAGTAAATAAATATATCAATATAATATAAAAACAAGTATATCAATTATAAAATATTTAAAAAAAATAAATGGAAATATCCATTTATGAAATCAACTTTCTATAATTTCTCTTAATAATAACTAATACAAATTTATAATCTTTAACAGTTAATTAAACTTTGATTAAATAACTGATTAAAAGATTTTTTCACAAGATTTATAAAGTGTTATAGTATATAGTTCATTTTGTTTAATCTCCAATTTCTGGGGAGGAAAATGGAAGTTAAATAAAGGTGAATTTGCACAATTAATAGTTTTATTAAACTCTTATAATTTGCCTTTTTAAAGGAATATTAAAAGATGAATAAGTGTTGAATCAGTTATTTTGATATAACTAGCTGTAAAGATTATGAAATTCAGCTTTCTTCCCTTAACTATTTTTCCTTTCTTCTTTAATTTTCTTGTTGTTCAAAAAATTCTGAATAAATGGTCTAAATTTGAAATGTCCCCCCCCCCGCAACATGTGTCAGCCAGAAATAGATATTCACAATGGAGGACGCCGCGGTCGAGGTAGGTTTACAGTTTGAATTTGTTAACACTTGTATCTGTTATATATGTTCATTTAAATATTTCACTGAAACAACTTAATATTAACACATAAAATCCGGTTTAAAAGAGATCTATGACATAATAAAGAAGGGGTGAAATGTCGTTGGGCTTTTATCTGAAGATCCCCGGTCCAGCAGATCTCTTTTTCCAATTTATTTCAATTTAAAGTTTTTTGTGTATGTCTGGTCTACCATTAGGGTTTCAAAACATAATATCCAAACTTATAACAAATGTTAATTCATACTATAGATATATTACTAAATACAACTATTTATAATCATATTATAAAATAAAAAAAACCTTTAAAAATCTTTTAAAAAAAAAAAGGATAAAATATAAAATTATAAAAATATATATATATATACTAACAATCTTATCTACCTTCTTTACAAAACTTTTTTTTTCCTTATTATTAGTTTGATTAAAAGTGCATGGTTCTGTCTTTCTCTCTTTTTTCTAACTATTATATATATTCTCACTTCGATTATTCTATATATAGGATTAGAGTATGTCTAAATGACGTGTAAAAGCCGATGCAAAAGACGTTACGTTGTTAATTTTTATTGTTATTAATTATAAATATATAATTAACTTGATGATGTATTAGAAGTAAAGGATTTTTTTTTTTCTCTCTCTATCTACAAATTAATAACATTTTACAAATTTTATAATTTGAATTTAAATGATCATAATAGTGAAGATAATCTTAATACAAAACTGGACTATAAAATTAAATAACTATTTATTATTATATTTAATTTAGATTTAGTTTGCTAATCTAATCAAATATAATTGATATAAGTTATCATTATTATCAGTTTGCTCCTTAAGTTTTAAAATTAGAATCACTGTTATAATTTTGTTATATAGTTTCTACACTATATATATATATATATGTCGTGATCGAATGGAAGGGTGCAACCGTTATGCTTGCAATCAAGAATTAGTTCCAGCCAAGTGAGCAGCGCACCCGCGACGTGCCGTAGCATTCGCCCGCGATGTCTGCTACGTTTATTCATGTACAGTTTTTATAGATGAAAGAATTTTCATATTTACATTTCAACACAAGCTTAACATATTTACATACTTATTTTGGTGAAAAGGGAAATTATACATCTTTGATATTATACAAATTATGACATATATATATAGACATTAATAAGATGAAAAGTGAAAAGAGGATATTTCTATAGAGGGCCTGTTCTTTTTGATAATCAGGATTATAAAACAAAAGGTGTTTATTTCGACAGTAGAACCTTCCATAAGAGACAATCTTTAAAAAAACTATATACCCCATGTCTCTCCTGGAGGTTGCCTCTTATTGGAGTTTGGATTATAACGATTAACATCCTTTTGGTTCAAATATTTAAATAAAAAATGTTTACAAAAATTAAATCAAATCCAATATCAAATACTAACATGGTGTATACAAGCCTATAAATTCACATCATATAGCTGTGTTCATAGTTTGGCCAACATTCCTCTGATCTCAGACTTTATCGAATCCAGAATCATGATATCTGATCTGAGAAACTTATCCACAGATGATCAACAAATTTATGACCCATTTATTCCAGGAATTATAGATACCTTTCTCAAATCAAGAATGAATGTTCTGAAAAACGAAGCAAATAATACTTTCTTAAGCTTTTTCCCCAAGAAATCCCTAAATACTTTCGTCCAAATTTTTATAATACACAATTTGTTACAAACCACGGAAATTTCAAAAGTTTTTAAAAATAGAATAAAGGCAGTGGAGGATTCAAGTTGTTTTTGTGGTATTGAGGAACAAACCTCAAGACATCTACTGATCGATGGCCCAGCATTTCAAGATTATAGAATGAATAATGGACTAGATGTTTGTGAACTTAACGATTTGATTTCCCCGATAAAAAATCATATTTAAAGTTCAATTCATTTTTTAAATACATTCTAAGCTTTCTACAAAATCTGGATCTCTAATGTTTTCATGTGTTGAATAATGTGAATAACTTATGTAAATAAACTTTTCTCCTTGTTTGGCGCAAGTATCCCTTGCGGGATATAGCGCTTTGGAAATAAAATAATTGATTAATTGATCCTTTTTATTATTTTATAGAGATAGTCGCTCATGGGAGCCGTTTTTACATATTATAATTATATAGTTTATATAGATGAAAATGTTACCTTGAAGATAATGATATATAAAAATAAAAGCCACCTCTCCCTTCAAAACTAAGCGCCATCTATTGATTGTCGCAGCGACCGGCCTCGGGTCGGTGTTGTGGGGACGTTGTGGCTTTGTCACTGACCGGTGGCCGCTAGTTTGCAGCGACGGTTAATAGATGGCACTTAGTTTTAAAGTATATTCTGATGGGGGAGAAATGATTTCAACAACAACAACAACAACAAAAAGGCTTTTATTAGGGCCCATTGCCCTGTATGGATTCGCCATACAACAACAAAATAATACAGTAATTTTTCCCTCCCTTTCCCCTTGTGCACGTGAATCTTTGTTTGAAAAGGGATTTATTTACACATCTGTTCTAAAAATTTCCTCACTACCTATTTTATGTGTGAATCTATTTAAAATTGATCTGTAGAAATTATAGAGTACTATTGCTATATTTTTCTTTTCTGAAATAGTTCTCAGCGTCTTCAGTGGGTTGTTAAATCTCCAGAAGGTGTTTTTAAGAGTTTTTTCTCTTTTTTCACCTGAATATTTGCATTCTATGATATAGTAGGAGATTTCATCAGATATCATATTTCCACAAATCCTGCAGTGAATGTTTTCCTTTTTGATGATGAGAATATGACTTTCTCTATCTAGAGTTAAAGTAATTCTAGTCCGTGCAATGAAGGCTATTATCTTCGATGACAGATTCCATGACAAGTATCGTTCTGGCATAAATGAATTACAGAGAAGTTTATAGTTTGAAAAAATTTTCGAATTGTCGAGTCTAGCGAAGTCTTGTTGAATAAGCTGTTCTATTTTTGTTTTCATAATCTTAGGAAGTTCTTTTTTAATTGTATCATAGTTCGGTGGGAGGTAGAAATGATTACATTTTTTAAATAAAGATCAATATCTCTCTCTAGAATATTAAAAAAGTTTACAATTCTAATGAAAAAGAATATCTTTTGATATTTCATTCCTTTTTTTTATTTCCAGAAATTTTGAAAAACTACGACTTAGTTATTAATTGATTATTATCAATGATTTACTTACTACTTTATTGGTATTTGACCATGTTCAGAAAGAGGATTGGGAAGACAATTCCCATAGGACCACGTTACTAATTGGCATGATGGCACGCTACCTATGGAGACAATGATGGAAGACTCGACCTGGATACATAATCTTGTCCTTAGTAGACAATGTAACAGACATGTTCGTACACATTTCTTCTTTTATATCTGATCTTCTATTTTTAGATATTGAATAAGTAATTGCGATCTAGTTACTTGCTTTGTAGTATATTTGTATCAATTAGAAATTCTATAAAACATTCTTTTGAATAAAAATGTAGACGATTATGATAACAATTTTTCTCATTTTTCTTTTAAAATATACAATTAAAAACTCTCTACAGAGGATGTGAGTGTGTTCAAAAAGATATTTTACAATTCCATAATGAAATAACAAGACTTTATGTTGTTTATATATATATATATATTATATAATCTAAAAATATTATATAATCTAAAACCTCAAAAATTTCTATATTTTAAAAAATATATATTTTTTTTTATTCATTGATAATTTTTATTTTTGTTATCATCGTTTTTAGAAAGACTTTCAGTTTTAGTTATATAATTTTGTTGTAAATATGCGTAGTTAACCAATCAATCCTTTTAAATCACTAATATAGGATTAAATTATAAATTCTATATAATGTGAAACTAACAAATGTGTAATCTTTCCTCAAGTAATTGAAAATAAAAGCTACTTGACGGTAAATAATTATCTTTTTTCATCACGACTGCACCTCAACCCTTTATCTTATCGATCCTTTGTCTTATCAACCCTTTATCATCAACAACAAATTTATTCATAACAATAAGTCGACAGGATTACCTGAATTTTCAACCTAATTGCTCTATTAATTATTCAAATTTCATAAAACTATTTTTACAAAATGTCTCGCAAACAAAGGAATGTAGAACACGCCATGACGCCATATCCAAATACTATAGAAATACCGAAATTTAATGGTCAAAATTTAAACATAATATCTTGGCTCAAATTCTTTAACAAAAAATGTTTACAGAAGCATCTTGATGAAGATTTTAAACAAAATAATATATCAAATTATCTCGAGGGTGAAGCTTTCAATTATTATATAGAAGAGTTACAAGATATAGATAATTGGGGGGAAATTGAACAAAAATTAACATCATATTTCACAATTAAAGATTCAAATTTATTCAGTAGGTTTCTAAATTTAAAATATATTGATAAAGCTGATCTGGAACAATATTTTAAGGAAAAATCTGCTTTAGCCAAAAAACTAAACCTAGATGAAACACTTTTATTAGAGGCACTTACAGATGGAATGCCAGATCACCTAAAAAAATATCTAATAGCTGCTAGAGTACAAGAACCTTCAGAATGGTATAAAATCACAACCCAATTAAAATTATCAACAAATAAAGAAGAACCCCAACAACCCTCTACCAGTACAAGCACTCCAGTAAAAAAATTTAACTCCAACTCCTCCCTAGCTCATCAATACCAGCCTTTTCCCAGGACAGCAGCAGCAACTCACCACCAGCAAGAACCCCACAAACCCATAAACCTACCCCCATACCCCTGCAAGATATGTGCATCTCACCAGCTACCCAACCAGATCCATTTCCATAGAGACTGCCCACTTAAGAACAATACTCATCCGAAGCGCATCAACCCAGGTAGAACATTATTACTTTTCTCTGTATTTATTAACCAAATATCCTTACCCTGTGTACTTGACACTGCATCATCTATTTCCATTATACCTTTAAAATACTTAAACCATATTTATTATAAAATTTTAGATAATTCCCCAAAAGAGAGAATAGGTCAGGTAGAAGGATTTGTTACCCATTATACAAAATATTAGTTAGGCTTACTTTAGGAAAAATCACTAAATATCAAGAATTCTTTGTTTGCAATAGTTCAATAGAATATCTTATTTTAGGTTTACCAACATTTTATTTATTTAAGTTACAAATAGATTTCTCAAAAAACCTTCTTTTCCAAAATTATAAATTATTGTATTTTTTTAATCCAAAAACTGATAATCAGAAGTCATATGCCACTACCCTATGTATTCCAGACCCATACTATGTTAAAAATTCATCTCTTTTAAATATTAACCCATTGTGTAATTTCAATTCTTTTGATATACCAAATACAAATGTTAAACTTATAAATCCTACTTCAAATCCCATTATTGATTTTAACTCATTTCACAGTATGCGACAACCGGACTCTATAACAAATTATAATTCATATTTAGACTTTAGTAAAGTAAATATTAAACCAAATTTCTCTGATCAAACAACTTCAGATATATTGCATAAATATAAGAATGTTTTCTCTAAGCACAATTTTGATATAGGACACATAAAGACTAACCCAATTTGCATATCTCTTTTAGATAATATTCCCATAGCACAAAAGCCATATAGGACATCTTTTTACAATAATGCTGAAATACAAAAACAAATAACTGAATTATTAAAATATGATATTATTAGGCCCTCATCTAGCCCCTATAGTTCTCCTGCATTATTAGTGAATAAAAAATCTGATGCCCCAAATCACCCCACAAGACTCTGTATAGATTATAGGAAACTTAATCAAAAAACAGTTCCAGAACATACCCCAATTCCACTTATAGAACAAATTATAGATAGGTTATCACAGTCAAAAATATACACTATTCTAGATGTTAAAAATGCATACTGGCATATACCCATAGATGAAAAAGATAGACATAAAACCTCCTTTGTAACACAATTAGGATGTTATGAATGGAACAGACTTCCATATGGTCTAAAAAATGCACCTTCACAATTTGAAAGGATTATGAAGTCAGTTTTCACTAAGCATAATATACACTATGCCTTAAATTATTTTGATGATATTATTATACACTCTAAAACTTATGAAGAACACATTAAGCATTTAGATGACATATTAGGTATATTCGAACAAGAGGATATAAAGCTGAATCTCAATAAATGCAAATTTTTACAAAAAGAAATACAATTCTTAGGATACACTATTAACTCAGGAAAATATACACCCAATAACACAAATATTGAAGCAATTTTAAAATTAAATAGACCATATAATATTAAAACCTTACAGAGATTTTCAGGCACCATAAATATTTATAATAAATTTATTCCCCATTATGCGCAAATTAGGGCACCTTTGAATGAACTTTTGTTAAAAAATGCTCCTTGGCTATGGAGTGAGAAACATGAACAAGCCTTCCAAACACTTAAAAATTCACTCATATCACAACCTGTACTATATATTTATGACCCATCAAAACCATGTCATTTATTCACAGACGCGTCAAGTCTAGGAGTAGCAGGAGTTCTTAAACAACCAGATGAGCAAGGCATTTTACACCCCATAGGTTATTTTTCAAGAAAACTTCATCCATATGAACAGAATTATACTGCCTCAGAAATTGGAACATTAGCTATCATTAATATTCAGTACAAATATTTCACACATATCTACACAACATACATTTTACCTTGCACACAGATCACTTACCTTTAAAATGAATCAAAAATGTAAAAAACCCACAAGGTAGGTTATTTAGATGGTCCTTAATCCTATCTCAATATAGCTTTGACATAAAACATATTAAAGGATTAAATAATATAGAAGCAGACATGCTATCAAGAGCACCTGTCTCATTTTACCTAACATATAATGAGTTAAAAGAACACCAATCCACAGAACAAATTAGTAGTGCTAAAATTAAAATACAAAATGGCCTCTACATTATTAATAAAAGAGGTTTTAAAAGAGCTTATGTACCACAAACACTAAGACACAAATTATTAAGCAAAGTACATACAAAGCTTGGACATATTGGAACAACTCAAATGACTAAAATAACTTCTCCACACTATTATTGGCCACATATGACTAGGGATATTGCTAATTACACCAAACATTGTGAAACTTGCCAGTTTAACAAGTCCAGGGATAACAGAATTGTTTATGGACCACTACAACAGATGCCAATAGCTACACACCCAAATCACATTTTTTCTCTAGATACATTGGGCGGGTTACATAATTATGGGACAACAAGACACAGTATCCATATGATAGTAGATCACCATAGTAGATTCCTTTGGGCTTTTCCAACAAAATCTGTATCAACTGATTCTTATATAACTTGTCTAAGAAATTTATTCCAAATTAATAAACCTGAAATATTAATAACTGATAGAAATGCAGCTTTTCTTAGCAGAAAATTTAAACACTTTTTAGAAAGAAATAATGTTAAGCATCTACTCACCAGTTCCCATCATCCAGAAACAAATGCAAAAGTAGAAAGACTAAATTCCACTATCATTAATAGGTTAAGATGTGAATATAATGCTAATTTAAAGATTCCTTGGACAAAATATATTCCTAAAATTACTGAAAGCTATAATGAAACAGTACATACCACAACAGGTTTTACTCCTAAATTCTTATATTATGGAATACAACCACAGTATATAGAACATGACACAGTAACACATACACCAATTGAAAAAGCAAGAAAATTAGCCATTGAAAGAACCATAAAATCCCATGAACACAGCAAACAACTTTATGATATTTTAAACACCCAGAACCCATTTTTAAAGAAGGAGATCAGGTATTAGTAAAAACCTTTATTTATCCAAACACTGGTAAATTAACACAAAGATATATAGGCCCATTTACTATTTTAAAACAACTTTCTCCAGTCACATATGAAATTAATAAACCCAATTTACCCCAAAGAAAACAAACAGAAATTATACACTCTAATAAGCTTAAATTATTTTACCCAGGAGCAGATTTTCTACTTCACTATAGCACTAACATAGAAAATGACTTTATAGTAAACCAAAATTCGAACACAAAGTTAATAGATATTGATGATAAACCATGTTTTTTACAGGAAGGCCATATTTTGGACATGGACAATGAAGAACAAATATCAGCACCAATTCTTAAGCCTTCACAAATAACTTAATGTCACTCCATACATCTATTAGCGGTTCATTACTCAACTTTGAAGTGTAACTCGCATAATGTCAAAATTACTCAAATTTTAAATACCTTTTTTTGCCTCATATACATTTTTGATATATTTCACTCATTAATATTTCTTATATATACTTTTATTATATAATTTCATAATTATATAAATTATTTGTAAACAAACTTTCTTTTGTTTATTTTGAAAAAATGTGCGTATTGATTTTTATTGTTTCATTTTTAATTATTTCTAAAGATTTATTGATTTCGTTTAATTAATTATTTTAATTACCAATTTTATTTTAAAATTTTATTTTTTTAGAATCTTTTCACAGGGGGGAAATATTATATAATCTAAAAATATTATATAATCTAAAACCTCAAAAATTTCTATATTTTAAAAAATATATATTTTATTTTATTCATTGATAATTTTTATTTTTGTTAACATCGTTTTTAGAAAGACTTTCAGTTTTAGTTGTATAATTTTGTTGTAAATATGCGTAGTTAACCAATCAATCCTTTTAAATCACTAATATAGGATTAAATTATAAATTCTATATAATGTGAAACTAAGAAATGTGTAATCTTTCCTCAAGTAATTGAAAATAAAAGCTACTTGACGGTAAATAATTATCTTTTTTCATCACGACTGCACCTCAACCCTTTATCTTATCGATCCTTTGTCTTATCAACCCTTTATCAACAACAACAAATTTATTCATAACATATATATATTAATTGTTACCACAGAGTGTGTGTCCGCTCACAGGTAAATAGGCGCTAACCGAAACAGAAAAGTTCCTTTGTTTTAATATTAGTTTCCCTTTTATATTTTGTTCTCTCTCTTGTAAATCAATAAATATAATGTTTAATTAATAATATTCTTGGCTGCTCTTTTCCTGTTATTGCACCTTGTACGGAGAATCTGTATAAGACTAACGTCTTAATAAAGGCTTTGTGTGTGTGTGTAATAATATTCTTGGAATCAGTTCCATTAAAATTTCTAAGCAAAGTCAACACTTTAAATAATTGATTTTATACGAAAATAATAACTGTGTGTGTGATTTATATAATATTTCAACTTGAAAGTTTTATTGTTTGTGAATTACAGACAAAATAAATTAGAATAATTACGTTTGCACAAGAAAAGGGCAGAATGTATGAATTGAAGTTTTACTTTTATATAAATTCAATTTCTATTTAACGATAAAATTTGTAATAATAATTACGAATATAAACAAAGCATACCTATATCGGTGAAAAAGAGATAGAGAAAAGAGTAAATTTTTCTAAAAATATTTCGAAGGATTGCATCCTCTTTATCAATTTATTGTACAATAAACCTAATTCACAAATTCTTGTAGATCACATGGAAATAACTTTGTTTCAATTATAAGAGCTATCAATGTTCATTAAAAAATAGATGAAAGCAATGAAAAAGGCATTCTAACCGTTCACATGAACTTATTTCAGATGGCAGAGCGCCATTTAATGGAACAAAAGTCAACCTAACGTTAATTTAGGCTTGTTTAAAAAATATTTGCTAACCTATTTTCTTGCTAAATCAAGAAAAACCTCCATGAACGCGTTTCGGGTTGTTGGCCCTCGTCAGTGTGGTGCAGGCTGTACCTCAGCGACTTAAATTCTGGTCTAAGAGATCAACTAGGTTCTTGGAGCGCAGAAACTGATAGATTATTGTGTACTATAATATGATGCATTAGCGCGCCATCTGTTATCAAAATTCGATACTATTATAGACGTGTATGATTCTTTTTTTAAAAATAAACAATTTATACTGTCCTTACTGCAATGGAAAAATTAATGGGAGGGCCTGGCAGATCAGTGGTGAACCCTCCCATCGGTTGATTGAACTGGCGAAACCTTGAAAGAAATATCGGAACAAAAGACCAACGTTCAATGATCTATCAACATATTGCACAGACCGATCACCAATTTAACATAACACAAACGAAATGCCACTACATAGACATTAAGAACAAATTTCAACGGGTACTATTAGAATCTCTTGTTTCCAATGAATACAACAGAATAAACAGAAAAATAGATTTACCATCACAATACCTTAGATATCTCAGAAGAAATCAATAGATCAATTTTATAGGTTCTGGATGCCCTAAAAATTAAAATAGATATATTCCATAAAATAGTTAAATTACAAACCAATTCAAAAATTTTCAGTTATAAATATCCACGCGGCGCGCGTTTGTTTTTTGTAAATATTTCTGGTCGGATCAAGTCGATATATTTTTGTAAGCCTGTTGAAGAGCGAATAACGCTTGAAAGCTAGCATTTTTTAAATAAAAAAGATACTTATTGTGAGAATATAATTGTAATTTTAATTAACAGTAGAAATTGTTTATTTTAAAAAAAAGAATCATACGCGTCTATAAGAGTTTCGAATATTGTGTCCTATGTTTAAGAATAACGATAAGTGGAGACGCGATGCTTTATTAGTTATTGGTGATTAACATCTTGCATTTTTTAAAAAAGAAATATACTAATAGGTTAATAAATAAAAAAGGAATCTAATTAACGATGAGTAAAATATGCATTCTCTAAGCAATCAAAATTTGTTATGTAAATTGTTTAGTAATTTAGATAATTTATTCTCTCACTAATTAAACACCGCTGCCATTAAATTGATAATTTATTAAGTTAGCTAGAGTACTCCAGTTATAATAAGCGTGTTAATTTATCCATAAAATATAAGATATATATTCATCTAATATATTTTCCAAAATATATTTTTCTCTAGATGGTTTTATGAATTTTACACACTAACACACTCGCTCACAGCCGCCTAGGCTGGCGCTCTCACCGAGCTCCTCAACGCCATCTTGGATTTGCACCCTGGCACCGACACCACCGTCTATAAGCTCCTCAAGACGGCCAAGGGGCAGCTTGACCTAAGGCTAAAATGAGTTTCCGCGTCGCCACCATCAACGCGCGAGGGCTCGCCATTCGCGAGAGGAGCCTTGTGCTATGTCATCTTCTCAGAGTTGGGCTCGGTGGCGTGGAGGTCCCGCTCATCGCCTGGAGGAGAACACTCGCACGCCGAAGATGCCTTCCTTCATCATCTATTATATAATTTCCTTTGTATATATTTTAATTTCTCTATTTATTATTATATTATTTTCTTATCTTAAATTTCTACTAAATAACTCTCGCTGGGTGTAAAATTGACGAGATGTCAATAAAATTGTTTTAATTGTCAATTGTCACACACACAAAAGTCTTTATTAGGGACTTGCCCCATACAGATTTTCCCCATTGGGTAAGGTAATAAACATCTTGTGTTATTTAAATAGAAATTGAACTGGCTTTACTCTTCATCTCAAAGTCATTCACTTGTTGACTGGTCCTTACATAATGATGATCTGAAAAAATTATAGTAAGCTATTGCCTTAGATTTGTTTACTGATATTTTTGAAAGCAATACGTAGGGTGAAGTGTTGGTACATTTAATTTGTTGATATAGGGACTTCCTCTCTGCAGCAAGGGCTGTACAATTAAGCAGGTAATGAAGGAGTTTATGAATTTTATAGTGTGAGGAAATAGAAGGAAGGTTTAATATATCAAGCCAGGATGAAGTTTCCAAAATTCAGCTCAATATAATAATTATCTCTGTTTTTTTTCTTGTCCCAGGTCTGGACTTGAAGTCTAGATTAAATCCTGAAGGCCTCTTTATCGCCTCGATGACCACAGCTGGGTCGGTATAGATGTCTGTTCGGCAATGCCTGATGCATTGTTTGATGGCTTGTTAAGGTAATTGAACTGTACGCTGAGAAGGAAGTGTTTAAAGCAGCGTTGAATATGCAAGATATAGCCGCAGATTTTACAGACCGCATTTTGTGAAGGCTATAGCTATTGATCAGGGCAGAACCGCGGCTGCATTGTACTACAATAAAAATCTGTCACATGTGCGACGTAAAAACTCGGTAATATCTAAAAATATATCTTTCTAGATGGATATTTTTCTGGTATGAAATTTATCTTTGAAGGGCAAAGGTTGTCTCTCCCGTCAAATTAAACGTTAAAACTAGACGCTATTTATTCCCTTGAAGAGAATGACAGGAATTCACTGAAATGTCGGTAGTTAAACTATAGGTTGATGTGGCTGTGTTTTTAATCTGAATCAACTTCCAACCAACAAATGATCTTCCTAAGAAGAATAACTTCGAGTCATCGAAACGTCGAGAATTAAATAAATTATTAGACAACCATCATGACTGGGTGAAGTAGAATACGTCTGACTTTGTCATTAAGACTGGGAGCACTACTCAGTGGTAGGCCGACTTAGCTCCAAAAGAAATGGCCGTCTCTGACATGAGGAACAGACACCATGTACAGCCGCTCCTAACATGGAGTACAAACGCTGCTCATCCTGTATCTCTGGTTTAGGAGCCCTTACAGGGTACTATCAGCCGGGCCAGCTGAACCCAGGTTTTTTTAGTGAGCGTGTTACTGCTCCCCCTCCTTCTTTTTCATCCGGGCTTGGGACCAGCAAATGCAGAATTATAAATTATTAGTTAATGTAGCTATTTCGGCTACATGAACTCAGTAGAATCTAGTTTAAACATATAAGGATTAAAAGATTACATGAGGAGCTTCTTTTTAGATTTATTGCGAGCTTTCGAACCTTCCGGTTCTTCTACAGGCATGGATAGCATGAATATACTAACTGTTAGTATATTCATGCTATCCATGCCTGTAGAAGAACCGGAAGGTTCGAAAGCTCGCAATAAATCTAAAAAGAAGCTCCTCATGTAATCTTTTAATCCTTATATGTTTAATGTAGCTATACACTTCCTTTCTCTATACGGATGTTATTGTATATGATTCCACTGCTGCTTCACGTTTGGATAATTGTTACACATGATGTGTGTTATATTCAGAAGAATTTTCATATAAAAAAAGAGATATCAATTAAGGATTTACAAATTAAACAGGATTTATAAATTGAAAAACCAGTTGTAAATGGCACAGCGCCATATTTTTTTTTTTAGGATCACATATCAGATAGGAAAACTAATTTTATATATTATAACCTAAATTGGCCAAATATCAGGGAACAGGCTAAATCAACGTTTAGTTGATTTTTATTCCACCAGATGGCGCTCTCTGCCATTCTCTTGGTCAAGATATGCTTTTTTAATTCTAATATATTATAATATACATTGTGGATCTTAATTTGTGCCTTTGTGTAAAGTCTTTTGTTGAGGTAGAGTATACAAAACTTGTCAAATATCACATATTTAGTCATATTGTTAATTACTTGTATAATTGTAACATCTGTAGAGAAAAACTAATTGAAATGTTTAACAGAAATAGCAATTTGTTGAAAAATAATTGAGTATCTGATTTGCTGCAAGTTTTTAAAATATATATATTTATTGGAAGCTTTCGAGTCTTGCCCTTTCTCAACCTTTAGATAAAATGAATGGAAGATATATTAGAGAATTGAATATATACAACAAGGCTGAAAGAGAGACATGATAAACAATGATAATATAGTAAATATTTGCTTTTTGTTTGTTTTGTTTACTATCATTGTTTACTATCTTGATATATTGTTGTATATATTCAATTCTTCTCAATGTATCTTCCATTCATTTTACCTAAGAGTTGAGAAAAGGAAAGACCCAAAGCGCTCCTAATAAATAAATATTTAAAGAAAACTTGCGATAAGTCATTTATTTAATCTTATATCAACATAGTAAAGCCCTTAATTGCCAAAGTTTCAAATTACAATTTATTCTAACAAAACCAAATCTCATACATTCTCCCATCAATTTTATTACTATTGTAAAGTATTTTCAATTAATTTGTAAAACAATGGGGTAACACATAGCGATAGTATTTAATTTAATTTGATTAATTCTATTACTTTAGTAGATCTCATCAAATTAAATTAGGTAAAATAAATTATCTTTTGTTATTTTTTTCAGCCTTAAGCGTTTTTCATTAGTAAGGTACCTTTATTTAAAAGGTATAATAGCGTCTAAAATAAATATATGTAAATTTTGATTTTTTGTATTTTGAAATTTTTTTGTAATAATATTTATGATATTTTTCTATTATATATATATATGTCGTATTATATTTGTTGTACATATACAATACATAGGAATGTTCTACATAGAAACAACAAGTCTGATGTAACTTCAAAATGGCGTTCAATAAAATCTACCATTAGAAAAGAAGGACGCGGCACCCAATAAGGTCGACTCATTGGCATTGTCCAAGAATCTAAGAGAACATAAACATCTATCAGGCCAGTTCTTGATTGGACACGGACGCCCAAAAAGGTCCGCTCTCTCTGACGTCACCATTATCATATAAGCTGTGTTCCTTCTGAGTCTACAGACACAGTATAGACCAGGTCACCATGCTGCCAGATTAACCAGCGAGTCCCAGGACTCCCATAGTCCACCTTACCTTCCTGGGTGTTGCCCCTCTAAATCGAGGTAACCATGTTCCTATGTGTGTGGTCTTCTTTTATCTTCACGCTAATACACTCCCACTCTGGCCCCATGACTGCATATTGTATAAGGAGCCCGCTGTGACATGTTGTCGGCTCCATACATTACAACACACACAACACATATATATGTTATATTCAATTTAATTTTTTTTTATATATAAATATTTTTTTCTAATTTGACCAAAAAAACAAAAAGTTTTTTTTTTTATATTATTATTTTGTTCTGTTGTATATAGATTTGTTTTTTATTTTGGGTTGGTCAAATGTGTTTTTTTTTTTAACAAACTCATTTGCCAAAAATATAATATTATGTAGTTAAATTTGTTTAAAATAAAATATAAGCATATTTGCTAATAATTGATATTTCATTCTTCTTTCTTTTGTAAGTAAAATTTGCATTCGACAATCTAAACATTTACTTAATAATCAATTACTTTTTTATTCCCTCACTCCGAATATAAGATAAATATATTATATGAAAAAGAGAGATTTCTGCTGTTTTTGAATATTCTTGAGGATTATGCTATGGAATTATTTGCTGGTTCTTTTAATCTTGAAAGGATAATAAAAATATGGAATATCAGAAATAGCTTCAATTGCGCTAAAGGAATATATAAAAACAAAATTTGAGAAAGGTATGCCTGACTTAAGGCGTAAGAATTGAAAAATGAAAAACATTTTTACATAATGTACAAAAGATTTGAACCGGCCATCGGGAAACAACAACAATGAGTTTTTATAGGGGAAGCATGACCTCTGGCGGTCGATTTAACAGAGTATTTGTATTTATGAAATATAATTTTAAATAAAATAATATTTTGACGTGACAACGTCTTAAATTAGGTTGCGGCTGGGAGTCACTTATGAAAAAGTGTAACGCCCGGTAACGTTACGATGAGTCACCGAACGAGAGTGCTGCGCGCGCAGCGCTAGAGAATTAGACGCATTGAATCGGCGCATGCTTGTCTCTGTCTTTGTCTTTCTCGAACGTTCTTGGCGTTGGAAAAACAAGAAAGCGTCATAATACAAGTTCACACGTGTGGTTAAAGTATCGTCAGCTGTGTCTGTAGTGAAAATGTGGAGTGCTTAGATTCGTCATTTACAACAACTACAACAATAAAGGTAAATAATTGTACACTGATATTTCATTATCGTAAACTATGATTGATTGATTAATTGTTAGATTGACACAAAAGTTGAGAAACTGAGTTTATAGGTTATGTCATACTATTGATAAATGTTGATAGTGTTAAGTAAATTATTAGTTTAAAATTAATTAATTAATTAATTATTATTTTACAAATTTTAAATAGTTTCAAATTTATTTAGCAAAAATTTGAACCTTCGATCTGAATAAATGTTTTGATTTTCGAATTGATTATTTAAAATTACAAATATTAAGAAAAAGTGGCAGATATAAGAAAACTTTATTTAAAAGGAACAACTATCGACTTGACTTTCGCAAGACACATTACAGCAGAAACACTTCCTTTCATTTCATATTTCTCCTATCATCGTCCTATCCTCAACAAAATCACTCAAATAGGAATTAGTTAAGTTTAAGTTTACATGTACAATGTTTTAGTAAACAAAATATATTTCTACAATTAAAATTTGTGCAATTCTTATTTTCATTCAATTCCTTGTTCCTATTGTGCAATTTAATTATATTCATATCAATAAATATTCTACCGTTGTCACGTAAAATCTTCGCCCGTAAAACCGACTTTACAGGCAACCATTGTTTTTTTATATAACATATATATTCAGGGATGAATTTTATATTTCATATACACACAATTTCTAGCATTTAGGATTATAGAGTCTTTAACAGAAGAACACTCTGTTTGGGACTGTTGGCACTCGTCAGCGTGGTGAAGGCTGTACCTCTACGACCAAAAATTTAATTTTATTCATATCATATTCAATAATAAAATTTCATAAAAATTCTAATTTTATTCACAATATCTTGGCGAAACCGAAAATCATAAATAGAAAGTAAATCAAAAGGAATAGGACATATATGGGTATCATATAAATATATCAAAGTTATGAAATACTAAAGTTTATGAGTCTCCAGTGATTTAATATTAAAGTTGATGCCAGTTTGAAATGGCTCCTTTATCAAGTCATAACTTTCACACCGATGCCAGGTGGAGATCACAGCCACTTGGGCTTCTAATAAATTTCATATTTGAATTTATATTTTGGCCATTTCTTAAAATATGATAGTTGTTATATTTTATGATAAAGTAATTTGTAGTTTTAAATTTATTTGATATAGAAAAAATATTAAGAATAAAAACTTTAATCAATATCCAAATATATATAACATTCATAAAACAAACTTGGGGAAAAGGAAATTCATAGAGGTCACCGGTATTCTTTTTTTTTTTTAGGAGAAAGAGGCAATTTTGATCACACTTTTTACCTCGTGTGTCTTCAATAAAGATCACTGTGTATCAAATATCTTTCAGAGTTATTGTCCGATTCCCGATATACATGCTAAAGGTACAACTTCCTTAAGTTTTGTCCATGAGTGTATCTTTCAGAGTTATTGTCTGAATCCTGATATACATGCTAAAAGGTATAACTTCCTTAAGTTTTGTCCATGAGTGTATCTTTCAGAGTTATTGTCCGATTCCCGATATACATGCTGAAGGTACAACTTCCTTAAGTTTTGTCCATGAGTGTATCTTTCAGAGTTATTGTCTGAATCCTGATATACATGCTAAAAGGTACAACTTCCTTAAGTTTTATCCATGAGTGTATCTTTCAGAGTTATTGTCTGAATCCCGATATACATGCTAAGAGGTACAGCTTCCTTAAGTTTTCTCCATGAGTGTATCTTTCAGAGTTATTGTCTGAATCCCGATATACATGCTAAGAGGTACAACTTCCTTAAGTTTTGTCCATGAGTGTATCTTTCAGAGTTATTGTCTGAATCCCGATATACACGCTAAAAGGTACAACTTCCTTAAGTTTTGTCCATGAGTGTATCTTTCAGAGTTATTGTCGGAATCCTGATATACACGCTAAAAGGTACAACTTCCTTAAGTTTTGTCCATGAGTGTATTTATATAAATTTATAATGATATATTTCTCTTTATCTAAAATGTTCATTTGAGCAGTCAGGATATGCTTATCTTTTTCATATCAACATCTGGCTTTCTCCTCCTTTACTTACCTTTTTAATTTTTCATATACATGTGCTAGCGTATTTGCAAAAATTAAGCCTTAAATACCCCTTTTTTAGTTTTCAAGAAGCCTTTTAGATCAAACCTTTTGGTAGTTGAGGTACAGCTTTTACCATTCTAATGAGAACCGACAGCCTGAAACGCGTGCATGGTTAGCTTTATCTTGAAAATTGGTTTTGGCCAATATTTTAAAACTTAATCAACGTTTAGTTGATATTTTTTTCACTAGATGGCACTCATCTATCTAAATAGCTCATTTGATCTATCAGAATATTAGTATTTTTACAAATTCGATTGTTTTGAAGCAAACACATTTTGATAAAAGTCAAATGATCGTATTAAGTTCTAGACATTTTCAGTCAAATTTGAGTTTCGAAAGATGAGATATCAAGGTACATTCTTTGCAGAATAGCAAATTCGGATAATCGAATGTCACCAAGCTTGTTATCGGCAGTGATATTGATGAAATGCTGTCTTCACCACAATATATTTCCATTGTTGACAGTCAGTCTCTCGTGTTTGCTTTATGGATGATCTAACAAGAGATTTGATGTGCTCCATCCATTTTACTAAAGATCGTTCCTTTCTCTTTGTCTCCTCAAATCCTACTTGGTCGCATTTATTCTTTCAGTCCTTCATCTCTTTAATAAATGGTAGTTAAAGCTATTACCATACCATATGAAAAGAAGATTAAAAATAACCTGATATAAAAGATTCCTTGTAAGAACTGCCAATATAGACTCATAGATAAAACTTACGAAAGTTGTAACTTTTACCATGTATATCGGAATTCAGACAATAACTCTGAAAGATATTACAGTGACCTTTATTGATGATACATGTGATAACCAAGTGTAAACAAAATTGCCTCTGTTTCCATTAAAAAGCATATATATATATATATATATGAAAAAAAAAATAGAAAAAATAAAAGATAAGTTAGTCGGGTGCTGATATCAAAAAAATATAAGACATATCCTGACCATGAGCACGTGTGCTTTTTAGATAAATATATATATAGACGACCGGCAATATCATATCCTTATGTTTTGTTATGAGATAATGCTCTAAAATAGGTGAAACACTTCAAGATACCTGTAGACAAGAATAAAGTAACATAAATTGGATATAACGAAGAAAGGGCTTAGATCCCACCATGAATTCTAAATATATGATATTTTACCTGTATAACATAAATAATACATGCAGGTATCACCAATAGAATGTTTTACTATAGAGGTCTTAGAATCCATCAAGACTTCGACAATTAATATACATATAGAAATCCCCAACAAATAAATGGTGCTACTTCATTTGCTAAAAATATGGCAATATACATAGTTATATATCTTCTATATATATAAAAATGAATGTTTGTATGTTTGTTTGTTGGTTTGTATGACCTGTATACAAATTCGCAGTAGTTCACTAATTCAAACCAAAATTTCCATACATAAGTAAAAAATAACGGGGATGACGATAGGCTATTTTAAAAAATATATATAAATCATTTATTAAAACTATATATTCAAATTATTCAACTTAGCTCACGAGCAGCGCCCTCTAGAATCTCAGGCTACCTGCCGGCGGCGCGCGCCCGTTGGCTGCCGGCGAGCACGTGACTTACCTGTGCGCGCGCATGGCGGGCGGTCGCGTCACCGACAGCCATGCGCACGCACAGGGAAGTCACGTGCTCGCCGGCAGCCAACGGGCGCGCGCCGCCGGCAGGTCGCTTGAGCGTTCTAGACGAGAAGCTTTTTCTTAATTACAATGCAAGAGTCCTTAACTATATTTACAGGTTTTCTAATTTATAACTATTTCACATATTTACATATATATTTTCATTTTTTGCTATAACTGATCTAATTCGCCGTTTAAAATAACCGCTCTTGCTATATTTGCTATGTTTTATTTTGCTATGTTTAATGTGTTTGAATAATACATTTAATCGCGTAAACCCGGGCGTTGCCCGGGTCATTCGTCTAGTATGTTATATTTAAATATAATTTTATTTAAAATTATATTTCATAGATTCAAATACTCTGCTAAATCGACCGCCTGAGGTCATGCTTCCCCTATAAAAACTCATTGTTGTTGTTTCCCGATGGCCGGCTCAAACCTTTTGTACATTATGTAAATAAGTTTTCCATTTTTTTATATTCTAACGTCTTAAGCCAGGCAGTACTTTTATCAAACTATTTTTCTATATTCCTTTATTTCAATTAAATTGCTGATCAAAACTATTTTTATAATTATACTTTCAAGATTTTAACCACGACTGCATTACCATAGCATAATCCCCACAAGATAATCAAAAATAAACAGAAATCTCTCTATATAGTAGATTAGGCAGTAAATATAACCAATTAAACATATCCTGACTGCTTAAAGGAAATTTTTAGATTTCCAGGTGCCATTTTCCGGACTAATATATTATGAACTAATATTTGATAAATTGGATAAAATATAGAAAAATCAACGGTTAATTGGTAATTATTACGATAAATGGCGCTTTGTTATCTAAAATATTCATTTGATTTAGTCACAAAATAATGCCAATGACAAATATTCTCAATTATTTTGTAGAAATACCATTTAGATATTGTACATAAAAGTATTTGCTCGTTGAATAACAGAAATTTTCTCATAAGTTGGTTGACAAGTGGGTAACACCCTCGATTCCCGACAGTCATGAACCGGGATTGAATCCCACGTTAACATTTTGTTTAATATGTGAATAAACTTCATATATTATTCATTGTTGTAATTATCATAACCTTAATTGTTCTTTTTGAGCGGTACCTGATAAAGTCATTTTGGAACATGCAAGAAATATTTCTCGAAACTTGCAAAACTTAAAAGAAACTTTTTACCTTAATTCTATTTTTCCCTTTTCAGATAAATTCGGGTAACTATTGTTCACACAAAATAATAAGTAAAAAGAATCGGTGGAAGAGTGGATAACACCCTATATTCCCGACAGCCATGAACCGGGATTGAATCCCGCGTTAACATTTTGTTTAATATGTGAATAACCTTCATATATTGTTCATTGTTGCAATTATCATAAACTAGGTTGCTCTTGTTGAATGGTACCTAATAAAGTGAATTTGTAACAAGGAAAATAATTTGGTAATATTTTCTGAAATTCCTTTGTAGGATAATGTTGAAATTGACAATTCCAGATATTTCTACGAAAAAGTACTCTTGTGATTTGCATAGCACTTTAGTATTGTCTATGTTAATTGACATATCTGCCTATATAACGCGGTCGTGTTGGTTTGTTGTAGTTAGCTAGTGGTTATTGGATAGGGCAGGCCGGCGTGAACTGCTGATGTACATATTGCTACGTGGAAAATTAGGGAAGATCAACTTCGGAGTGAGACAACAATTTATTTCAGGCAAGGACAAACTAAGAATGATAAACAAAAGATAAGCAAAGAGGAAAGTTTACAGAATAGCAAAATATAAACATCAAAAATGATACTGTTAATAAAATAATAAATACTTTGCGACATAGCTCCTTCCCTATGGGAGCTGTTACCCACAGCTTGCAATTATGATTGTTACTGACATTGATCTGATGTGATTCTGCCAAGGATTCCATCGAAGTCTTGGAACTTTGCCCTGGTACCTTTACGTCCTTTTTCTTGCGGCTTGAAGATCGGCTTTGTCGTCGTATCGTCTATAGGGACATCGTCATCTTGGAAGGAAATCTTGGCTTTGACACGGCGGTATAATCCTGGAGCCAGTCTTCGAAAATGTAGATCACAGCACCCATGGCTTCAAATTTTTCTCGGCGATCTTCAGTTTGTCTTCCCTAACTTACCCAGCATCTCCACCAAAATGCCACGTGGAAAATTAGGGGTGACAAAAACTTCGGGAGGAGACAACAATTTATTTCAGGCAAGAATAAACTAAGAATGATAAATAAAAGATAAGAAAAGAGGGAATTTTACAGAGTAGCAAAGTATAACCAAAAATGATACTCTGTTAAATAATACATACTTTGCGACAATATAATTTGATATTTTGTCCTTCTTTTATAGTTTTATACCTTTAAGTAATAAAGGATCTTTCTCTTCCTCTACAAATCTATAATATATTTCCAACAAATATCATTGTTTAAGATAGAAAAACAAAGAAATAACCCATTTTTTTACTATTTGCTATCATCCAAAAGAATCTAGGTTACCCAAATAATCAAACAGAATAGGATAAAGGAAATAGGAATGATTCAGTGGCAGCCAAGTGTAAAAAAACCTCCCCCACTTGTAAATCAATACCATCTGGAAATCCACAAATCAAGCAAATTAAATATGGGCTGGTGAGATTCCAACTGCTATTACTGTTAAATATTTGCATTCTTCACATTTTCTGCCATTTATTCCTTTTATATACTGGTGAAATCCAATCTTATTTATATTCTAAACTTCTATCCTTTATTTTTCATTCAGTTCTTTTGTACACACTTTCTTACTATTCTTTAAATATTTAATTTAAAATAATTTAAATTAAAGTGTTTATTATACAGTAAATTCTCCTATAACGCGATTAATGTGTTCTGTGTTGTATGAAATCGCGTTATAGGAATTCGCGTTGTACGAAATAAAACTTGTATAACGCGAATGTTGTTAGGGTAAATTGTTTTATTTTATAACGCGTTATACGAAAATTCGCGTTGTATAAATAAATTTGTCGCAATTTTTTTATCGCGTTGTACGAAATCGCGTTGTGAAAACTCGCTTATAGGAGAGTCTACTGTACTTGTATTATCTTTTGGAAGTTAATCATACATTCTTGATTTTGTTACAACAATATATGTGTAATTATATATTTTAAACTATACATTTCATTATCGTATACAATTTTTAACTATGCAATTTATTGATAAGACACAATTTGGATTATAGATTATAAACACAAGGTAATAAGACCAAATACAAATAAATAATTATTGTGTAATATAACAAACTATTTATTAATTTGGATTTATTATAGTATACAAATTTTAACTATACAATCTTTTGATAAATTTATTAATTCTGTCATCTTTTATTTACCCAACGTTTAGACAATTCTTGATCATCTTTATCACAAAATTTGTGACTCAATTTGTTACAAACCACGGAAATTTCAAATTTTTAAATAGAATAAAGGCAATGGAGGATTTAAGTTGCTTTTGTGGTATTGAGGAACAAACCTCAAAACATCTACTGATCGATTGCCCAGCATTTCAAGATTATAGAATGAAGAATGAACTAGTTGTTTGTGAACTTAACGATTTGATTTTCGATAAAAAAATCATATTTAAAGTTCAATTCATTTTGTAAATACATTCTAAACTTTCTACAAAATCTTATCTCTAATGTTTTCAGGCGTTGAATAATGTAAATAACATATGTAAATAAACTTTTCTCCTTGTTTGGCGCAAGTATCTCTTGCGGGATATAGCGCTTTGGAAATAAAATAATTGTAATCACAAAGGAATTATAAGAAACCAACATTTAATTACTTTGCTTCTTTTATTTAACAATGATAAGGCACAATTTGAATTATCCTTATATATATATAAATGAAATGCGAAATCGATGTTTGTTATCGCATCACGCAAAATCTACTGACTCAATCATTATGGAATTTCGCATGTAGGTAGCTGAAGATTTCGTTTAACATATAGGCTATTCAAAAACTAAAAAAGTTAATGTGCTTTTTTTTTTAAATGAAAAACCAAAAAGCGTTAGTTCCAGTCTTTTACCGCTAGGGCGCAGCACTGGTCGCGACGATAAATGAATTTGATTTTTTTAAAGCATCGGTGGTTCAGTGGTAGAATGCTCGCCTGCCACGCGGGCGGCCAGGGTTCGATTCCCGGCCGATGCATTTTTTTAAAACAATTTTTAAAACTCATTTATATTATATCTATATTAATAAAATGCAAATTTCATAAGTGGTGTTCGCTAAAAACTTTCGTTACAATGCATCAATTTCGACCAAATTTTCAACATTTATGTAAAACGAGATGGAGCAGGTTTTGCTTAACATCAAAATATTTTTCCTAACTTTAACATGCGTAACTTCGCTGTTATCGATTAAATACAAAAAAAAATCAACATAGTTAATTTTATTTATATATAAATACAAAAAAAATTCAGCAATTCATTCAACTCTATCTAAAAAAATATTCAAAACAAGCAATTTTAAGATAACACCATATGTAAAACAGTCGGCCAAGAAAACAACAACGATATTACATCTTTCTCACATATTCACACACAATCTTGATTTATAATTAAAACTAATCTTTAACATTGTTTATTATACTTAATAATATATAATATTCGTTAGGCAAACTTTCACTCGGATAAAACCCTGGCGAATGCGGGTACACATCCGCTAGTAGATTATAAACACAATAAGACCTAATCCAAATAAATAATTGGTGTGTAATGTAATACACTATTTATTTGGATTTGGTCTTATTACCTTGTGTTTATACAATTTCACATTAACTTTATTCTATATACACTGCGTGACATTGAAAATGGAACACCAAGAAATAGTGGCCAGAAAGTGATGAAACTCGGCTCGGAAACTCGGAAGTAAAGGTGACCTGGAATCATACGCGATTGCGCCCCAAACCATGATTCCACGTTGTCGCACGGTGGGGCGTTCCACAATTGCTGCCGGATTGGACCTTTCTCCACGTCGACGCCACACGCGTACACGGCGACTATCACTGGACAAGCAGAATCGCGACTCATCTGAGAACACGACCCTGTGCCATTCTGTCATCCACGTCGATCTAGCCCGGCACCATTCCAAACGTTGCCGCCTATTCGGTGGGGTCAATGGCAGTCTTCTTAGCGGACGGCATGAGTGCAAGCCATTAGCAACCAATCGACGGGAAATGGTTCTGGTCGAGATGGAATGATCTAGGGTGTCTTGCACATGTTGCAGGATGGCGGTACAAGTGGCTTGTGGGGCCGCCACTGCTTGTCGAAGGATACGCCGATCCACACGTGCTGACGTCACTCTGGTTGCATCGAGATTCCTATAAATTGCCACATTTCCTTGTTCCAACCATCTTCTCCACAGTCGGTGCACCGTGGACGCACCAAGGTGTGTATCAGCTGCGATTTGACGTATGGACCAACCTGCCCTTTTCAGTCCGATCACCATGCCCCTCGTAAAAGCGTCTGTCTGCTTGAACTGCCTCCGTTTACGATGACCTGGCATTCTCTGTTATTACACGTGTCTTTTGACACAAGAACAAAATTTCTACAATGATTTTCCTTGAAGAAATAACGACACGAATACTGTCCTTTCTGCAAGTTCCTTCCCTTATATCTTACTCCATGTGCGCACGAGAGCTGCGCATTTTACATCATTTGCATAACTCGGTTAGGCGCGTCTACCCTGAATTTTGCATAATTTTCTGGCCACTATTTCTTGGTGTTCCATTTTCAATGTCACGCAGTGTATGAATATATGTAACAGTTTCGTTTTAAACAGATATGTGAACATTTTAATATGTAAATTAGTTAAATAAGAAACTAGATTCTTAAGAATATAATTTCTTTTGGTAAAAAAGATTATTCTGTTAAGGAACAAACAATTCATGATATCTTCTGTATGTGACATTATTCTTTTGAAAAAAAAAAGAATTTTCTATTCAAATGCCGTTTTCTATCTCTTCTCTTTCTACGTACCATCTTTTTTTTTATCTCATTTGAATTTTCTAGATTTAATTAAAGAATTAAAAGGGTTATGCATGATAATAGGGAAGAATTTTGAATGGATTTTAGTGTTCTTGATAGCTTTTTAGATGTTTCAGTAGATAGTGAAATAATATCTTTTAGAATAAATATATAAATGAATGGAAAAGAGATAGAGTAAGATGTTTTAATTATAAGTTCAACCCGGGATTAGATTCCGCATTGGGCACTTTTTTTTTTAATTTAAGAAAAATGCTCCAATGGCCCCCGATTCTTGCAAAAGTCTAACCCCACCAGAAAGTGCAAGTAACCAAACGAGGCTCTGGGACACTTGTAAGTGAAAACTGCTTTTCACCTGTGTAGACATGTGGTGTACTTACAGTAAAAGCAGTCATCAACGTCTGGCTATTTGAAGAGCAGAGGTCGGGTCTTGGCTTGTGGTCATTTGAGCCGATATCATCAGTTCAGGGAGAGATGTCATGGCTGTGTCAGCTAGAACTGCCGTTTAATGTCAAGAATCCGTTAATTTATATAAAAGAGAACTTGGAAGCTATTGTTCTTACACCTCAGAATGATGACGAAACATCGAGGGGCCATCGTGTTGGTCGACGATGAGATTGCGGAGCTGGTAATATGGATGGCTGTGCTGGAGTAAACCTCCTTTTTTGTGTCTGGATGCTATATTTATGACGAACTAAATAACTTAGTCCCTATTTCTGCTCCGCGCTTATGGAATTGAAGACTTGGGACGATGGCGTCGACCTTTCATATTAAATCTTACTTTTCCTTATTACTAATAATTGTATATAGTCGCGGAACTACTGGTTTCCTGTGCTGCTCTTTTCCTGATATTGCACCTTGTACGGAGAATCTGTATAAGACTAATGTCTTAATACAGGCTTTGTGTGTGTGTGTGGTAAATTTATACTCTCTAGATGGATAGAATTGAGCACTGTCTTAGTTGCGATTCTATTCTCCTTCCGAATAGACTGTAGGAATTGTAACAGCACACTGCTTCCGAGAAGGATAAGTTTCTTCTTCTTCTTTCTTTCTTATCTCCACTCAATCATATTTAGGTATCAAGCTTGTTTGACAACCATCATGACTGGGTGAAGTAGAATGCATCTGCCTTTGTCATTAAGACTGGGAACACTACTCAGTGGCAGGCTGACTTAACTCCAAAATAAATGGCCACCTTTGACATGAGGAACAGACACCATGTGCAGCCGCTCCTAACATGGAGTACACACGCTGCTCATCCTGTATCCCTGGATTAGGAGTCCTTACAGGGTACTATCAGCCGGGCCAGCTGAACCCAGGTTTTTTAGCGAGCTTGTTACTGCTCCCCCTCCTCATTTTTCATCCGGGCTTGGGACCGGCAAAGGCAGAGTTGATCATTTTCTTGATTTATTTAAACGATTTCTAAGCTTTCGGGTGTTATAAACCTTTCTACAGTTAATTTCTCTTATAGAAGGGTTTGTGATACCCGAAAGCTTAGAGATCGTTTAAATAAAGCAAGAAGCTTACCTTCGGTGACAGTGTTTTGTTACAATTTATATATCAGAGGATTCTAACTTCCGATTATGCAAAACTTGTACCTTGGCTTCTTTTTACAAGGCCTAAATACTTTTCTGCTTCCCCTTCTCTCTGCTTTATTTTAACGTTGATATAAAAAACATTTGAAATTTATACAGACGTACTGCTAGAGTCGAAAACACACAATATACCTATCCCCCGATTTACACGGTAGATACGTTCCTGAGAAAAACGTGTAAATCGAGGGATAGGTGTATATTAAACTGTCAAATCTGAATAGGTGTTCACCCCCTCATGAATCAGAGCCTCCCAATATTCTTTTCAACATAGGTAGTATAGAGTAGAATATCGCATTTTAGTATAGTGCGATAAAAAAAACTTATTTGGAAAACCGTGTTAAAGCGAAAACGTGTAAAACAAGTAACGTGTAAACGGGGGATAGTTGTATTCTATATACAGTTACGAGCGTCATGCGTGGCCTCTGTCACGGTTTGCTTTTTTTTTGGAATGGCGCCCTCCTATTGGTCGGCTACGATCACACCACCTTTGCCCCCCCCCCCCCATGCATATATTAGTTAATAACCAAATGGAATCCTCTCTTTCTTTTTCCCAGTAAGAGACGCCTACGGAAGCCAACAGTACATAGACAGATAAAGCACATAGGCTATAGTTATTAACTAAAATATGCATTTATTTAAGGCGCCAATTTATAATTGTAACAAATAGTATTTGAATCAAAACATTCAATCGGGTAAAACACGGGCGTTGCCCGGGTCATTCGGCTAGTATGATATAAACATTAGGATGGTTCCTAAGATCGTATCCCAGATACACGTGCCTCGGAGTGTAACAATATACAATAGAATAAGATATTAATACTGTTTTTTGACGTTTATGCGTTTTCTTTTTAAAATCAAACAATTATCTACTGACCATTCTGCAATGATAAATTGATAGGAGGGCCTGGCTTATCAATAGTGAACCCCCCCATGATGAGCCAGGCCCTACCTTTATTTAACCATTGCAGTAAGGGCAGTAGAAAATGGTTTGATTTAAAAAAGAAACATGTTGTTGTTGCTTATTCCTCAAGTCTTTTAAACAATCTCCATTAGGTTCCATTATCTCAGCTTTTCTATTATAGTCCTGGGGTTTTCCCAGAGGTCTTCTTTTGGAGGATTTGATACAATTCAATAGATGTTCAGGACTGGCTGGTTGAGAATCGCATTTGGGGCATTTCAGGAATTTATTTTTCTATTAAATTTGAGCATTCTAAGATGTCCTGTTCGTAATATTGAAATCGCCGTTTGTTCATCCCTAGTAAGGGTGTGGAAAGAAGATTCGTTAGGAATGGGGGTGTACAAAGAGTGGTTTAGGGTGGATTTCCAGAGAGAGGTTATTTTTTGTTTGTGAATGGAAAATATTTCTGAAGTTTTCAGACTGGCCCTTACAGCCTTCTTTAACCAACTGGCCAGCCATCTTGTTGCCGTCTATGTTAACGTAAGAGGGGATACACGTTAAAAATAGATTAAATTAATTATAAAAGATGACGCGCTAATGAACCATATTAATACACGATAGGCTAGTTTAGTTTTCAGATAGATGGTTAGGTTAGATTAGGTTGGTTTAGGTTAGGTTGTTTTAAATATAAATGTTTTCCCGTGCGCATAGGTCAATCAGATGCGTATCTTTGTTTATGGGCCCAATATTAGGATTCTCTCAAATACTTTTCTGATAATAACAAGATAAACTCCATGGGTATACGCACACGTGAAATTCTATTTTAAAACTATATATATATATATATAAACTGTAGGGGAAGATTATAAATAAAACGAAGAGGTATCAAATCGGATTAAAGTTCAATGTGTTTCTCTCTCTCGAAGTTTATCCGATTAATGATTTCTCTTTTAGAGAAAATAAAAATAATTTTCTTATTTTTTTCAACACAATAAATGGTGTAGCAGACAAAGTGTTTAATGCTCTTTATATTCTCCACGTGCCTTTCTAATATTTCCTTGGATTCAGACACACTTACCTTATATCTCCTGGAAGCGGTCGTTCATTAGATGTTTTAATAGATCACTTCATTTTAGATTTTACAAGGGTGGTTGCTTAAAAAGGTGATTATATTACGATGCACTAGCGCGCCATCTGTTATGAAAATTAGAAACTATTTTAGACGCGTAAGATTCTTTTTGAAATTAAACAATTTCTACTGCCCTTACTGCAATGGAAAAAATTAATGGGAGGGCCTGGCTCATCAGTGGTGAACCCTCCCAGCGGTTTCGCAAGTTTAATCTACCATGCATTAATTTTTCCATTGTAGTAAGGGCAGTAGAAATTGTTTAATTTCAAAAATAATCATACGCGTCTAAAATAGTTTCTAATTCAACAACAAAGAGGTGATTTCTCATCAAGTAGATCACTTATGAATCGTTTACTGTATATATATATATATATATATATATATGTGATCCGAATCATTTTATAATATATCCTATTGTTTATAATTCATATATATTATAGCAGATTATATATGATTCTATGAAAATTTATTTTTAATTAAGATATTTTTATTTTAATACGCTGTAAAATTTTCTCATTGCCTCTGCTATTAGTTTTGATTTGGTTTTTACATTTAAAAAATTACCGTGTAATTCTGAGGTTTGTTTTACCTAATTTTCAACGTTACAATATATTTTCACAGCCGACATAGACGCGTGTAAATATTATCATTAGTTTTTTCACTTATTAAGCAAATTAGTATTGTTTTGTTTGTTCTTTTTTGTTATTAACTTAGTGCAGCCACGCGCGCTAGCGTCAGCTATTCTCTTTCCTTGGAAGCTTACCAAAATAAAGCGTTAGCTTTTTAATGAGAACTCGTTCTGGTTTATTCTACTGTACAATGGAAACGACTGAGCAAAAACCATCTACATCTCAAGGTGTAACAATATATATAGCAATAAAATACAGTATATATTAAACGGTCCTAGATCATAATAACAACGATTCTACATATTTTGAAGTTTGAAGATAGAGGTTGTCTTTAAGACATTCATAGATCTTACAATAACAGACATTTTTCTTCTTCGGAAGGAACGAAGAGAGTTTTTATTTTTCTTTCTACTTTTCAAAATTAAAACTCTTCTAGCCAAAGTGTCTTTTATTTCAAAAGCATTTTAAAGCGATATTTTTTATTTGGTTATGTTTAGCTAGTTTTTTTTTCAGGACAAGTTAACTCCACCCTTGCCGGTCCCAAGCCCGAATGAGAAAGGAGGAGCAGTAACAAGCTCGGTAAAAAACCTGGGTTCAGCTGGCCCGGCTGATAGTACCCTGTAAGGGCTCCTAATCCAGGGATACAGGATGAGCAGCGTTTGTACTCCATGTTAGGAACGGCTGTACATGGTGTCTGTTCCTCATGTCAGAGGTAGCCATTTCTTTTGGAGTTAAGTCGGCCTGCCACTGAGTAGTGCTCCCAGTCTTAATGACAAAGGCAGATGCATTCTACTTCACATAGTCATGATAGTTGTCAAACAAGCTTGATACCCTAATATGATTGAGTGAAGATAAGAAAGAAAGAAGAAGAAGAAACTTATCTTCCTCGGAGGCAGTGTGCTGTTACAATTCCTGCAGTCAATTCGGAAGGAGCATAGAATCGCAACTAAGACAGTGCTCAATGCTATCCATCTAGGGAGTATAAATTTAACGGATTCTTGACATTAAACAGTAGTTCTAGCTGACACAGCCATTCTTAATGACAAAGGCAGATGCATTTTACTTCACCAAGTGTGGAGATAAGAAAGAACAAGAGGACAGGTGACATTTAACAGGAGTTCTATTAATATTATCAGTAGAAAAAGAAACACAAGAAAGGTGTCTTACCCGAAATCTTGTACGATCGTTCTCTAATAAAAGAATCTCTTCTCCCAGACTTGTGTTTTTTTTTCTATAGTAAATAGGGAGATAATCTTTGTCTTAATATTATCAATGTTTTTTAGATTTCCACATCAAACGAGTTTTTATTCTTAATATATTTTAAATAAATAGTATTCATAGTCTATTTAACGCTTGATAATAATAATAAAATATTATTTTATTTCAAATTATAATTTCATAGATTCAAATACTCTGCTAAATCAACCGCTAGAGGTCACTCTTCCCCTACAAAAACTCATTGTTGTTGTTTCCCGCTTTTTATTCATTTTGGTTAGCAGCCCCGTAAAATAAAGATATTTTATCTTTCCCGCTGGCCGGCTCAAATCTTTGTACATTATGTAAATAATCTTATGTTTTCCTTGTTCTACTCACCTTAATCCAGGCGGTACTTTCACCAAATTATGTTTTTTTTTATATAGTCCTTAAGCTCAATTAAAGAAATCACTAATCAAAACTCTTTTAAATATTTTTACCCCGACTGAATTACCATAATCCTCAACATGATCTAAATTCAAGCAGAAAATCTCAATTTTTTTATTTATAATTTATATATTAAAATAGCAATTGAAGTTTGAAAGTTTGAATAAAGTTATATTTATAAAACGAACTTTTCTATATATTAAATAACTATATGAACCTTAATAAAGACAAAAAAATCGCAAAAATCTACGAAGTGAAACCAAATTTTTGAGCAATCTTCCAACAGCCCTGTGTTCAGCCGAGCTTGAAACTTTTCTTTAAGTCATCGATCAGGACCTTCGCACATTATCTTCTGCCAGTTAATAGTGACTCTCGGCTGCCAATTTATTAGAATAATTACTCGCTGGAAACAATTTGGAAGTTGGTTGATGCTCTAATTGGAATTTCAACCAGTACCATTCTATACCTTTTATTCTTTTAATTTGTATTATTTGGTAACGTATTTTGTTTGTTATATGGCATAAAAATATATGTTTTTTTAGAGAATGTCTTTATCGTTTGTTATCTTTTGATATTACTTTGTGGAAAAATATAGCTCCATCAATCTATGATTAATTTAAATCCCGAGGTTTCACTGACTCTCTCGCTGTCACTCTGAGAAAATTTCCATATATATATCTATATATATAAAAATCAATGTTTGTATGTTTGTTTGTATGTCTGGTATACAAATTCGCAGTAGTTCACTAATTCAAACCAAAATTTCCATACATAGGTAAAAAAAATACGGGGAAGACGATAGGCTATTTTAAAAAATATATAAATCAATTATTAAAACTATATATTCTTAGTCAGAAAATGATGATGACGATATTGCTGTATCATGTTTGATTATCAGATACAAAATTATATCGGGAAAAATTCCAAAAAGCAGAGACCACGGGAGAAACCAGTTCATTATTTTGTACGCAGGAACAAAATTCTAACAGAAAAACATTCATTCGAGCAGAAAACAAAAGCCAGATCATCTTTCTATAAAAATATCGCTTCTCAGACACAAAGTTTGGAGCGGGACGTTTCACAAGAGTGACATCCACGGCGCCAATTTATAATTGTAACGAATAGTATTTGAATAAAAACATTTAATCGGGTAAAACCCGGGCGTTGCCCGGGTCATTCGGCTAGTATGTTATAAAAACAAATTAGATTTGATTTTCTGCGTGAATTTTAAGATCATGTTGAGGATTATGGTAATGCAGTTATTTGCTGGTTATTTTTAGTACTATATGTTATTGGTGATGCAGTCATGGCCGGAATCTTGAAAGTATAATAACAAAAATAGTTTTGATAAGAGATTGTTTTAATTGAGCTATAGGATAAACATAATTTGGTAAAAGTACCGCCTGGCTTAAGGCGTAAGAGAATAAATAAAACAAAATATTATTTACATAATTACAAACATGTTTGAGCCGACCAACGGGGAAGAGAAAATATCTTTATTTACGGGCTACTAACCAAAAGTTATGATTTTTGAGCCCAAAATCGATGTCAGGTGGCAAGGGACCCTAGGATGTGGAAGCAGGAGATGTCTCGCAGGGGTGGTAGAAACGTTGGGCAAGCAGGGGAATAGCGCCAGGGTGCAGTGAGGCGGGTGCGTTGAATAGGCCAGGAATCCAGGAGAAGTGGCAGATGATAATGGAGGCAGAAGGTCCTTGAAGCCTAGAACTTGAGGGCCCTAGACTTCAGGATGGGGCAGCTTGAGGCTCTCGCCTCGTGCTTGTCAGGAAGGCCCTGGGAGCAGCAGTTGGCACATTTGGAGGTGCGCTGGTCAGCAATGGATGGGCAGGTTCGGCCTTCATGGCCGTCTTCACCGCAGTGGAAGCACTTAGGAGCTCTGGTGCATTGGGCAGAGTTGTGGCCGAAGCCACAACAGCGGAAGCAGACGCGGGCGCGGATGGACTCCTCGAAGTTGAGGATTACTCCATCCACCACGATCCTCCCGCGAACGCCCAGGGCTCTAAAGGTCTTGAGGTCCACCTCGATGAAGGCGGTGCAGGTCCCGTTTCTGGGTGCAGAACGGTGCGCCACACGCACCACCTTGTCCCCAGGAAGTTTTCTAACAGCAGCGGTTTCCAGGAAGGTCTCCTCAATTGTGGAGTTGGATGTCTCCTCATCCACTTTGAAGAGGCAGATCCGTGGCAGGATCTCCTTCTGCTGGCGGACCTTCATTCCATTCAACTTGCTGGCCAGGGAGGTTGTAACCTCAGGGATGGTGTCAGGATTGCTGGAATGGAGGACCAGCTTCCCCTTGGTGCGCAGGGAGGCCCAAACGCCTTGGGGGAGAGTGTGAGCAGCGCGGACTGTTTTCAGCATCTCCCTTGGGTCAGCCTGTGGGTCATCTGAGATGACCACTGTGTGGGCCGCCGATTTTTCTCCATGAAGGATCACTTGGGCGGCCGCAGGCTTGGAGACGTGGGAAGGCACAGGTTTTGAAGGACCATTCAGGTTTGTCCTCTTTGCAGGCGGGTTGGGAGCTTCAGACTGCTTCCTTTTGGTTGGAGCAGGAGCAGGCAGGGAGGAGGCAGGCTTCTTGGCAGGGAGAGCAGCAGGAGCAGGAGTGGCGGGCTTGATTGGGTCAGTCTGGGAGCTGGTTTCATTGCAGGAAGGAGCAGGGCAGGTTTGAGTGCCGCGGCAAGCAGTCTTGGGCTTGTTGGCCTCCTCAATTTCGTCCAACTCTGCGAAGGACTCGAGGGTGTCAGTGAGGTTCTCTACATTGGTAGCGAGGGCCTTGATCATTTCAGTCCGCGAGGCGATGTAGCGTATCAGGTCCTCATGCAGGGATTTCAGGGCAGGATGGCCAATGGAGCTCAGGATGCTGCAGTTGCGTGAGATCACCATCTCATCTTCCCTCTCCAGGTCGGCGACGTTCACGATGCGGGTTGTAGGCTTGTAGGCCTTCTTTTTCTTCTTGGCAGGATTCATGTCAAGAGCGATTGACCAACGGGGAACAACAACAATGAATATTTATAGAGAAAGCGTGACATCTGGGGGTCGATTTAAACAGAGTATTTGAATCGATGAAAAATAATTTTAAATAAAATAACACCCTAATATAACATATAACATTTATATATATAAAGAAGGCTTATCCTGACCAGGAGCACATTTCTTTTTAGATGTTAGAGCGCCATATAGTGAAACAGAAATCAACTAAACATTGATTTAGTCTGTTCCCTGATATTTGGCCAACCCAATTTCTTGATAAATCAAGAAAAGCCATCCACTAACGCGTTTCACGCTGTTAGAGCTCGTAGGAGTAAGCTGTACCATTGCGACCAAAATGAATTTTGGTCTCATAGGCTTCTTGAGAAACCAAAAAATGGGTATTTAAGGCCAAACTTGCGTAAATACGCTTAACATGTGAAAAAAATAATATAAAAAAAAAGAAAAAGAAAAAGGTCAGGTGTTAATATTTTGGTCGCAGTGGTACAGCCTACTCCACGCTGACGAGCGCCAAAAAGCGCGAAACGCGTTCGTGGATGGCTTTTCTTGATTTATCAAGAAATTGGGTTGGCTAAATATCAGGGAACAGGCTAAATCAATGATTAGTTGATTTCTGTTCCACCAGATGGCGCTCTGCCTTCTGTAAAGCACATGTGCTCCTGGTCAGGATATGCCATTTTTATTTTTGAATATCAACACCTGACCTTTTTATCTTTTATTTTTTCTTTCGTTTTTTAATATATATATATATTGAAAATAGAACAATCCATAAATAAATATTTGATTAAAAAGACATATATTGGATCAAAATAATTATAGTAAAATAAATAATATTTTGATCCAATATATGCCTTTTATTTAAATATACGTATCACATAAAATATCAAACATATAAAATTATCCTTTAGAGATATTCAAATATAATATTTATAGAAATATAAATTATGATTTGAACATTATTCAAGACGATAAGCAAATATATTTGATGAAACTAATGACGGACATCTATTTAGCTTTATTATTGACCTAAAGGATTAAAGTCACAGGAAATCAATTAGGGGAGATTTGTAATTAAATTGTCATCAGCAATTATCATTAGTGAGGATAATGTGATCTTGCTTGACATCTTCAAAATTTGGCATAGTTCCTTCATAGATATGTTTATTGCATTTCTAATGGTATCTTACATATTCTGCATGAATACCTTGTACTCTAAGTTTTAATAGGAACCCTTTTCATATTCATGCTCATATTCTCTATTGATCAAATATAAATAAAATACAATACACCTATCCCCCGATTTACACGGTAGATACGTTCCTGAGAAAAACGTGTATATATATATAAAATGCATTGACAGGTTAAAATATGTAGTCAGCACATAATCTCGGGATTCCTCGTAAGATGTGTACACAGCGCATGTGTTCAATCACAGTAGCATTTAGTATAGTGCGATAAAAACAAAAAAAAAACTTATTTGGAAAACCGTGTAAAAGCGAAAACGTGTAAAAAAAGTACGGTGTAAATCGGGGGATAGGTGTACAAGGTTGACCAAAAAGTTCGTAAATAATGCAAAAGAATTGAAATACCAATACTTGTACTCGCTGGTGGGATTGGACTTTTGCAAGAATCGGGGGACATTGGAACATTTTTTTTATCTGAAAAAAATTCTAAATGCGGGAATCGAACCCGGGTCGTAGCGGTCGAAAACCAACGGTTTAGACCATCCTTCCACCGACCCCCCAAACTTATAGAAATACGTATGTATTTTATTATGGTGAAAACATCAGACTTCTAAGGATAAGGTTCTTTTGAAAAATTTAATTAAAATCTCTTCTAGCTTTTGAGAATGAAAGCTAGAGATTGAAATTAAAATGTTTTAAAAGAAACATATCCATGGAATGTGATCCCTGTGCTGATGAGTGCCAACAGCCCGAAACGTGTATACGTGGTTAGCTTTTCTTGATTTATAAAGAATGTTCTTAAAGATACTTCGGCCAGCAAATCTTTTTTTATTGTTTCGACCTTTTATCATATTATCTATTGATCAATATAAATACAATACAAGGTTTTCACAAAAGTTCGTAAATATTGAAAAAAATGTAAATACCAATATAATTTGCCGTTATGTATAATGTCTTTTTATTATGTATTGTATATTTGTTATATTGACAATATGACCCAGAATAAGTATATTGCTACGGCGTTTTATGGTTTCCACAAGTCCATATCTCAGAAGAAGGCCAAGTGACACTCACTCCTCACTTTCTTACTGCTACTCTTTTTGTGTTGTTTTTCTTGCTTCCCTCTTTCTCTTTCTTGTTTTTTTTTTCTTTTTTTTCCCCCTTTCCTTCTGTCTATATCGTTGTTTCCTTTGTCTCACTGCTTTGTTCTTATGCATACCTCTGGTGAATCCTGTATAGGGTCAGTGACCCTAAATAAAGGCTTTTTGTTGTTGTTATTGTATATTTGTTATATAAGAAAATGAGATTTTTCTGCTTGATTTTTGATCATGTTGAGGATTATGGTAATGCAGTCGTGGTTAAAATCTTGAAAGAATAATAATAAAAATAGTTTTGATCAGAGATTTCGTTAATTGAGCTAAGGAATATACATAAACATAATTTGATAAAAGTACTGCCTGGCTTAAGGCGTAAGAATCTAAAAAATGAAAAGTTATTTACATAATGTACAAAAGATTTGAGCCATCGGCCATCGGGAAACAACAATGAGTTTTTTATATGGGAATCGTGACCTCTGGCTGTCGATTTAGCAGAGTATTTGAATCTATGAAATATAATTTTAATTAAAATAATATTTTAATATAACATTTATATATATATATCGTGATCGAAAGGAAAGGGTGCAAGCGTTATGCTAACAATACACAAAAAAGAAGAAAAAAAACATTAAAAAAGGAAGAGTTAATTTTTCTCTTTATGATAGTAAACATGAATAAATACACAAATAGTATAGTTTATTCTCCCCAACTTGTTTATATCAAGCTTCTCCAAAAGCCGAAAAGTAATTTTCAAAGTAAAAGATGAATGCTGTCAAAGTTAACTCTTTTCTTCAAGGTAATAATTTACTGGGGGTGGAAATATATATAAATAAATGAAAATGTGAGATATCATTAAAGAAAAAAAAAACTATTTAAAGAAATAAATTATTTCATTCCTCTTTTTTTTTTTTCAACCTTTTCACCAAAAAAAAAAAAAACTTTGAAAAGGTCATAAAAACAATAAAAAATTGTCAACTACTTTCTGTGTTGTTAGGATAATAGGCAATCCATAAGGGGCTTACCTTTTCACCCTGAAAAGACTAAAAACCGTCACAAAAAAAAAAACAATAAAAAAAATTGTCAACTACCTTATGGGTTGTTCTGGACAATAAGCAATCCATAAGGGACATATCTAACCACCCCATCTCTACGACATCAGAGAAAATGTCTCCAATTTGTGACGCCACACTTACGTAAATGGTTTCCATATTTTCTCTAGCGACTTATCTCCTCTCAGCAGGAATTACGGAAATCATTTGTGCCGGGACATTACGTATAGATACCTCACATGTCCTCTTCGTGAAATTGCTTCCCTCCTCCTTCAGTACCTTCCTCTACTGAGGGTAAGCCACATGGTCTCTCTATATCTCCCTCCTTCAGTGCTTTCCTCTACTGAGGGTGTGCTACATTGTCTCTCCATACTTCCCTCCTTTAATGTTGGTGGGCCAGATGATTTCTCTATATATCCCTCCTTCAGTGCCTTCCTCTACTGAGGGTGGGCCACATTGTCTCTCCATATCTCCCTCCTTCAGTGTCTTCCTCTACTGAGGGTGGGCAACATGGTCTCTCCATACTTCCCTCCTTCAGTGCCTTCCTCTACTGAGGGTGGGCCACATGGTCTCTCCATATCTCTCTCCTTCAGTGTCTTCCTCTACTGAGGGTGGGCCACATGGTCTCTCTATATCTCCCTCCTTCAGTGCTTTCCTCTACTGAGAGCGGGCCACATGGTCTCTCCATATCTCCCTCCTTCAGTGCCTTCCTCTACTGAGGGTGGGCCACATGGTCTCTCCATATCTCCCTCCTCAGTGCCTTCCTCTACTGAGGGTGGGCCACATGGTCTCCCCATATCTCCTTCCTTCAGTGCCTTCCTCTACTGAGAGCGGGCCACATGGTCTCTCCATATCTCCCTCCTTCAGTGCCTTCCTCTACTGAGGGTGGGCCGCATGGTCTCTCCATATCTCCCTCCTTCAGTGCCTTCCTCTACTGAGGGTGGGCCACATGGTCTCTCCATATCTCCTTCCTTCAGTGCCTTCCTCTACTGAGGGTGGGCCACATGGTCTCTCCATATCTCCTTCCTTCGGTGCCTTCCTCTACTGAGGGTGGGCCACATGGTCTCTCCATATCTCTTTCCTTCAGTGCCTTCCTCTACTGAGAATGGGCCACATGGTCTCTCCATATCTCCTTCCTTCAGTGCCTTCCTCTACTGAGGGTGGGCCACATGGTCTCTCCATATCTCCCTCCTTCAATGCCTTCCTCTACTGAGGATGGGCTACATGGTCTCTCCATATCTCCTTCCTTCAATGCCTTCCTCTACTGAGGGGGGGGGGGGGGGGGGCACATGGTCTCTCTATATCTCCTTCCTTCAATGCCTTCCTCTACTGAGGGTGGGCCACATGGTCTCTCCATATCTCCCTCCTTCAATGCCTTCCTCTACTGAGGATGGGCTACATGGTCTCTCCATATCTCCTTCCTTCAGTGCCTTCCTCTACTGAGGGTGGGCCACATGGTCTCTCCATATCTCCTTCCTTCAATGCCTTCCTCTACTGAGGGGGGGCCACATGGTCTCTCCATATCTCCTTCCTTCAGTGCCTTCCTCTACTGAGGGGGGCCACATGGTCTCTCCATATCTCCTTCCTTCAATGCCTTCCTCTACTGAGGGGGGGCCACATGGTCTCTCCATATCTCCTTCCTTCAATGCCTTCCTCTACTGAGGGGGGGGGGCCACATGGTCTTTCCATATATCCTTCCTTCAATACCTTCCTCTACTGAGGGGGGGCCACATGGTCTCTCCATATCTCCTTCCTTCAATGCCTTCCTCTACTGAGGGGGGCCACATGGTCTCTCCATATCTCCTTTCTTCAATGCCTTCCTTTACTGAGGGGGGCCACATGGTCTCTCCATATCTCCTTCCTTCAATACCTTCCTCTACTGAGGGTGGGCTACATGGTCTCTCCATATCTCCTTCCTTCAATGCCTTCCTCTACTGAGGGGGGCCACATGGTCTCTCCATATCTCCTTCCTTCAGTGCCTTCCTCTACTGAGGGGGGCCACATGGTCTCTCCATATCTCCTTCCTTCAATGCCTTCCTCTACTGAGGATGGGCTACATGGTCTCTCCATATCTCCTTCCTTCAATGCCTTCCTCTACTGAGGGGGGCCACATGGTCTCTCCATATCTCCTTCCTTCAATGCCTTTCTCTACTGAGGATGGGCTACATGGTCTCTCCATATCTCCTTCCTTCAATGCCTTCCTCTACTGAGGGTGGGCTACATGGTCTCTCCATATTTCCTTCCTTCAATGCCTTCCTCTACTGAGGGGGGGCCACATGGTCTCTCCATATCTCCTTCCTTCAGTGCCTTCCTCTACTGAGGATGGGCTACATGGTCTCTCCATAGCTCCTCTGCCATCCTCTTCATCTCCTCGTGTCGTCCAGTCCATTGTTTTAGATCGTCTGTGTATCCCTGTCGTCTCCTCCACCTCGATCTCTTCCCCCTGGAGCTTTCCCTCCAACACTGTCAGCAATGTCTCTCCTGCCGATCCGCACATCACATGTACAGCAAACGTTAGTTTTTTGTTGTTTCGTGAAATAATTTCAATAATGGTATTATATGGCTGATTTTATTTAATATAATGAAGAGTAAATATATTATAACCTCTTATAAAATACGAAATTAATCATGGATACTTCAGGCCTCTCCTGGAGGTAGTGAAATAGTATATATATTGTGGCGAAAAAATATAATTTATATTATTATATAATTTAATTATTCAATGAAAATATTCAACATATTATAAAAATATATATTACTCTGTAATTTTAAAATCATCTCAAAAATATTTCTTTGCTTGCTTGTTCAAGATTCTCTAGCTGTAGATAGTTTGGTTAATTTGTTAATATTGGTCGACTAGTCGCAGTGACGTCATCAATAAATACTTTCACACCTTCAGATATACAAAGACTTGATTTTCTACACTACAATATGATTATGTATTATACAAAATGTTAATGTGAGAATGTATAATGATGATATCAATTCTTAATCATAAATAGTAAATACATTGGAACCTCTGATGAAAGACCATTATTATTATTATTGTTATTATTTTATTATCCCTAGTACACGGGGTATAGGCCATGGTAACAATTATGGGTAAAATTTGGCGACTCCTTTTCGACTTTTGTACTTACAAATGTGTCAGAGCCTCAATAACAAGCCATTATAAACAAAGCTACTCCAGATATCTTAGGTAGTCAAATATATTTTATGTGAATTCAATCGTTATTATGTGGGAAATGTTAACATAAGATATGAATAAATGTGATTTTAATAATTGAATAAGAGAATAGTAAATATATTAGATTATCCTTTTTAATGAGAGATCACTTCAAATATAAATATTAATGGCGTTCTCTTATATCGATTTATATAGCAACAAATATATTTTAAGAAACTGCTAATTTATTATGTTAATTGTAGATATATTGCCAGACATTCATTTCTTTTGTACACCGTTCTCTGTTCTCCATTTTTCTCTCTTTCTCCTTGTTAATATCATATGATTATTCTTCACGACCTACCATTATTGTATATAAATGCATATTAAGAAAAAAGGCATCTCCTTATCGTGCAACTGAAAGTTGCTGATGGCTTGCGCCATCTATCGGAATAAATATCAACTATTCTTGTGGATTTCTAATTATTTCAGAATTGGCCAAATACCCATTCTTGATTATTCAAGAAAAGCTAACCACGGACGCGTTTCGGGCTGTTGGCCCTCATCAGCGTGGTGCAAGCTGTACCTCAACGACCAAAAAAATTGGTCCTTCAGGCATCCTGAAAAATCATAAAACGAGTAGTTAAGGCCAGAATTGCGTGAGACCGCGACACAATGTGAAAAAAAAATAGAACAAATGTGATATTGTACTGGATAAGGTACATAAATTATGAAAAAGGCATCTCCTTATCGTGCAACTGAAAGTTTATCCCAGTACAATATCATATTTGTACTATTTTTTCATATATGTATATATAGGAAATTGTAAAGGTATACATGTATGACAGCGCAAGTGTCCATAGGGTAACATAGCGCTTTAAATTGAAATAAATACATAAATAAATTGAGGGCTGGTTTAAATATGTTCCAATCATTTTAAAATTTGAAGAAATGATATCATACAGGGAGACGGTCGCTTCCATCAGAAAGGGGAAACTGTAGACTCCAAAGAGAAAGGAAAATAAGATTTTACCATAAAATCAGGAAGAATAGAGGATGGTGTAAATAAAGTTAACGAAATGCGTTCACCCAATCTCTAGTCTGGTGGAAGTTTTTTGGTGACGTGAATAGAAAATTTCCAATCTCTTGGGGGAAAAAGATGTCTTTCTTTTATTTCCACTTCGTCCATAGCTTCCTTTAGCTATTCTTTGACACTCATTTTACAGCTTCCGCATCAATATCATTTCCTATATTGAGAACTTATATTATCTTTACATTTTTATTGTATTTTATGTAAAATATTTCATTAGAAACTCTTAAAATATAAATAAAATATGAAATTAGAAGATAAAACTTATTAAGATAATGTGTGACTTTATTATATTTCTTGAAAAAATATATAAAGATACTTCGACCAGTAAATCTTTTTATTAACTCGACGTTTCGACAAAAATCTTTTTTTTTTTTCGTCAGGAGCAATGAAAAATTTAAAAATATTTACTGGCTGAAGTACCTTTATTTTCAAGAAATATGAACGCCGGCCAGGCAGCCTTTATCTTTACCACATTATTCTTTGATAATTCTTTTTTTTTTTAATTAAACAATTTCCTACTGTACCCGGTGGGTTCAACACTGATGAGCTAGGCCCTCCCATTACTTTATCATTATAGTAAGGGCAGTATAGAAAATTGCTTAATTTTAAAAAAGAATCATACGCGTCTAAAATAGTTCAATTTTTTTATAACAGATGGCGCTCTAATGCATCATATTATAATTGTTCTAAGAACTCATTAAATAACACTTTCTGTATGTAATCCATTATTTGATAAAGTACAGTAAAATTTTGTTTAAGGTAATATCTAAAAATAAGAATATGTGGCGACCACACTTTGCTTCAGCGAGCGCGAACTGGGACAAAGCTTCACTAAACATACGGGTAGTAGTGTAACGGCCTCGGCAACCACGAGCTGAGAGAACACCTGACTACGCATGCGCGGGCGGCATCCGGGATTCTGGCCACACGCGTCGTAAACAACAAGGCTTGCTTCCAACGGCCGTTACTTCTTTTCTCTTTATATATTTCTGGCTTTAAATAAATGAATTTATTTTATAAAAAAATAATTATAATTTTATCAGCGCGGCCTTTCCACAAGCCCTACCAACACTCACGCAACCATCCCACAGATATACCTGGTCTCTCTCCGGGAGGTGGTCTTTCATTGGAGGTTGTATAAATACAGTTCAAATCAATTTTAATTCACTAGTTTCCAACCAAAGTCATACCTATCTATATGAATGACACAGAAATATGTTCGTTAGTGTTTAATCCAAAAAGACATATGCAAATTAACCTGATATCGAATTAATTTATTATTACGAGCTTGAAACTACGGTAGTTACTTTTATAAGGGGGTCAAGCTCTGATGAGCCAGGCCTATATAAATATTTTTTATCACAGTAAGGACTGTAGAAGGTTTGTTTTAGATGAAGAAATTGTGTTCAATAAGCTCCATTCCGTATAAAAATTCACTAGTTATTAGCACTAAGGACAAGAATGGATTCTTATTTAAAATACTAAGATATCGGTAAAAGTATTGAATAGACTTTGTACTAATTTTCTTTTTCTTTTTTCATTTTGTTAATCAACCAGGCGCGATATTGAAATATTTACGCCTATTACGGAGAAAACAAACAAAACAACAAACAAATTAGAACTTAGAATTAAATATTTACAAATTTACATGTATTATTCGACAGAGTTCATAAAATTTATATAGACAAAGTGGTTGATGTAAGAGAGTTAAATCATTTAGATCAGGGAACAATCGATGTCTCACTTCTGTAAAGTTCGGACAGTCATAGATAAGGTGAAGAGCAGTTTGTTCAGTTTCTCCGCAGGAATAATTTGGTGTTTCTGATAGACCTCTTTTTATGTAAGTATTTCTGGAATATGTGCTAATATATGATTGCTTATTTTTATTATTTTATTTTTTTTGCTTATCCCTAGTACACTGGCATTAAAATATCAATATATATTTTTTAATTTCAATATAATTAAATATTTTTATTACACTCCATTTTTAAATATTATTCTCTATTTTTTCAATACTTTATAAAATATCAATATATATCTGAATTCTAAGTATATTTTTGATATCCTATCCTTAGAACTTTTAATTATTCGAAATTTCAATATTCCAAAATTTCTATTTTATATAAAAAAAAAGTCAATTAACCTAATTCCAATTATTCAAACCTTCCGTTCTACCTGAATTCAATTTTTCGCGGAATTTCACTATTATCTCCGACGTCAAATATTTAAAAATTATTATAATATTTATTATCCCTCCCTATAGAATACGTGAGAGACACCATTATAATCATGGTGGTTAGAAGTAGGCGACTGCTTTTACATTAAGTGCACCACATGTCTACACATGTGAAAAGCAGTTCGAATTTGCACTTACAAATGTGCCCGAATCCCGTTTGGTTTTTCTAGCACTTGCTGATGGGGTTGGACTTTTGAAAGACTCGGGGGCCATTGGGGCATTTTTTAAACAGAAAAAAATGTCCAATGCGGGAATCGAACCCGGGTCGTAGCGGTCGAAAACCAACGGTTTAAACCATCCTTCCACCGACCCCATCTGATTGCTTATTAAAATTATTAATTGAAGGATCTTTTAAATGATTTTTGTCAATACCTCTGTTACATCAAAATACTATAAAATATATTTTATGTTTGATAGTTTTATTTCTAATAGTTACCTCTTGCCCGACTCTACATAGTGTTTAATACATATATGTCGAATAGAGTGGAAGGATTTGTGTGGGGCACAAAGGGACTAGATAATTTAACCTGCGCCATTGGACTAATCTTCTTACCTCAGGGATGAGGATATTGTAGGATTTCCTTCCATTTATACTCTATATTACAATTTATCCCTGTCTTCACAATTTAACAAGATCAATAAAGCAATCCAGGGTCATGTCTCTTTTAACCACTCTTTATTTCTCCATCTTTCGGGTCAGTATTCCTTTCAATAGGAAACTTACAAGTACCACTTCCAGCCAATGGGGTTCGGTGATAAAATGATATAAACCGTTGGTTTTCGACCGCTACGACCCGGGTTCGATTCCCGCATTGGGAACTTTTTTTTCTGATAAAAAAATGCTCCAATGGTTCCCGATTCTTGCAAAAGTCCAACCCCACCAACGAGTGCAAGTAACAAAACGGGGCTCTGGCACATTTATAAGTGCAAAGTCGAACTGCTTTTCACATGTTTAGACATATTGTGCACTTACAGTAAAAAGGAGTCGTCTACTTTTACACACCATGGGTTTCATGGCCTGTACCACGTGTACTAGGAATAAGCAAAAAAATCCAGTTAATTATATACACAACACACGCGACATGGCGACAATGTCATTCCCATTAGGAAACTTCAACCACATCACCCTTTACAACTCCAAATTCGATCCGAAAGAATAATTAGGCGACTCTCAAGAATGCAGCAGTTTCTGAATCGGTGTATCCTACAGTCAAGAAGACAATAACTACATGTCTCTTCATTTCTTGTGTAAGAGTAGGTTCTGCCATGTCTACCTGTAACAGAAAAAGAAAAACTATGTTACTATAACACACAGGAAAATTCGAAACTATTATAGACGCATATGATTCTTTTGAAAATTAAACAATATCTACTGTACTTACTGCAATGGAAAAATTGATGGGAGGGCCTGGCTCATCAGTGATGAACCCTATCAGCGGTTCTATAATAGTTTCGAATCTTCATAACAGATGGTGCATCATAGTATTATAGCATTAGCAAATATCCAGTGTACCCTGTATATAAAAGAAATAGATGTATTATAAAACAGGAATGTTCCTTTTACACATAAAGCAAACTTCTACTGCCCTTACTGCGATGAAAAAATATTGATAGGGATTTATTCATCAGTGGTTAACTCTTGCGAGTGTATTTTATTTTAATGCTTTTATTTATTTTATATTCAAAGTTATTAAGTTAATATTTTAAATATACATTTCTATAAATTATTCTATCTTCTATAAATACACTTATATGAAAAAATAGTACAAATGTCATATTGTACTGGGATAAGGTGCATAAATTAATAAAAAGGTATCTCCTTATCGTGCAACTGAAAGTTGCTGATGGATTGCGCCATCTATCGGAATAAATATCAACTATTCTCGTTGTTGTATCAATGTATCGTATCAACTAGAATAGTTGATATTTATTCCGATAGATGGCGCAAGCCATCAGCAACTTTCAGTTGCACGATAAGGAGATGTCTTTTTCTTAATACATTTATATTATTCTACTGTCCAAAAAGCTTATGTCCATAGTTTTCTTTAAAACCATTTCTGAGATTATATCCTTCAGTGCTGCGTACATAATCAAAATCGTCCAATACAGTATTAAAACTCTAAGATGCGGTCTGGTGGAGTGGCGAAATCGCTGGGGGGTTCACCACTGATGAACCAAGCCCTCCCAATATATTTTTTCATCGCAGCAAGGACAGTAGAAATTTGTATTGTATATAAAAAAAAAACATTCAAGTGTAAATCCTCTCATTTTATATGTATAGATGGCGTGTTATTACTTAATGTACATTTCTATAAAATATCTAACTATTATAAAGGTTAAAAAGAATATACGAGGTGTGTTCAAAAGGTATCGCGACTTTTGTGGCTTTTCAAATATTATTTATTTATTCATGAATACCTATTTTGTCCCCTTCAAAGTAATCCCCATGAGATATTATACACTTGTGCCAACGGGTTTTCCAATCTTCGAAGCACTTCAAAAAAATCATTTAAAAAAAATCTTTTTCAGCTCCTCCTTCGATGCCGTCTTTATCTCGTCAAGCGTAGCGTAACGTCGTCCTTTCATGGGCCTCTTCAGTTTAGGGAACAAGAAAAAGTCCCAGGGGGCCAGATCTGGGGAATACGGTGGCTGCGGCATCATTAGTGTGTTGTTTTTGGCCAAAAAGTCGCGCACAAGCAACGATGTGTGAGCAGGGCGTTATCGTGGTGCAAAAGCCAATTTTTGTTCTTCCACAAATCCGGGCATTTATGGCGGATTGCTTCGCGTAAATTGCGCATAACTTGCAGGTAATATTCCTTATTGACCGTTCTACCCTGTGGCAAGAACTCATGATGCACCACGCCCCTGCAATCGAAGAAAACTGTCAGCAAAACTTTCACATTCGACCGAACTTGACGCGCTTTTTTTCGGTCTTGATTCGTGCGGCAGCTTTCATTGAGATGATTGAGCTTTGGTTTCCACGTCATAACCATAATTCACGCTTCGTCACCAGTTATGACCCTCTGGAGCAAATTTGGGTCGTTGCGGACAGAGTCCAACATCTCATTAGCAATGTTCATGCGATGCTGTTTTTAGTCGCAATTGAGAAATTTTGGTACGAATTTCGCGGCGACCCGTCTCATGCCCAAATCATTGATAAAAATCGAATGGCACGAGCCAATCGATATGTTTAGGTCCTCAGCAACTTCTCTAACGGTGATTCGACGATTGGTTAATATCATTTTCTCCACTTCATTAATTTTTTCGTCTGTTGTTGAAGTGCTCGGGCGTCCGGCACGCTCATCGTCGTTCACATCTTCTCGGCCTTCTGAGAACATTTTGTACCACCGATAAACGTTGCTTCGGTCCAAGGTAGCTTCTCCGTATGCCACAGTCAACATTCGGAATGCATCCGCGCACTTAATTTCGTTTTTCACACAAAATTTTATACAGGTTCTTTGATCCATTTTTTTTAATAGGTAAAAATCGAAGACGATCCAAAACACCTGAAAGCAAAGCAACTGCCAACAATTAAGTGAACATTCAAAATGGCCGAGCTTGTCGGCATAAGTGAGAGACATGAGTACCAACATAAAGCCACAAAAAGATCGAAATTCGAATATACGTAACCCGCGAAAATTCAAAATTCGCGATACCTTTTGAGTTATAAAATATATGTAGGATATAAAGGAAAACAATTTTCAAATCTTTTATCTCCAAAACCTATTTCTAAAACATTATATTCAAATCACGAAGCAACAATAATTCTTTGTTGAATTTCCAATAAACGCTTTAAAGTTAGAAAGTAAAGAAGAAATCGATTGGCTAAATTTAAATCCAATATGGCGGATAGCCATATTTAGAGGTCGGTAAACTATCGTTTGAATACATTGTGTGTGAATACAATTGGAATGGTTTCCTGAAACTCTAATCGGCTAGAAATATGTCGTTTGGAATAATTAAATACTCCATTAAGCTTAATGGCACTTCCCTGAAATCGCACAGTTTTAAATGGATCAAAGGAAAATGTATTTTGGCTCCAACTCATCATTAAAGCCTTTTGTTGTTCTAATGACACCTTAGTGTCGTCTGGTTGGAATTTATTCAAGATCTTTTGGCATACGTTTGTCTCTTTCTAATAATAACGATGGTTTACTTAAGTTCAGATAACAGTACGTAATTATTAATTGTATTTTATATATATTATATATTGATACAAAATTAACATTTAGAATTTTTATTGACTCTTGAAAGTTCAGAAGTAACTCTAAAAGTAATTTTAAAGTTTCATTTTTTGATATTTCAGTTATCTATTTCTTTCAAAGAAATGATTTTTTAAAAAATATATAATATATTCGTATTTTTTATCGCTTTATTGAATTTATGATTATAATCGGGGATACCTTTTGTTTTTAAAAATAGAGTAAAAATATGGGTGGCATATATAGCTTAATATATATGTTGTAATATATTCCAATATTATATCCCCATATGTAATATAGCTATAGTATAATACAACAACAACAATAGCCTTTATTGGGCACACGTGCCATACAGGATTCTCCCGGTAGGACAAAATAAATAAATAACAGATTAGCATCATAGTTATATGCTATAGTATAATAACCAGAACTGTAATAACAAAATTTAACTGGCTAGTTCGGCCATCATGTATTACCAAAACGACATAATAAAATTATGTTGAGTGACAGTCGGTCCTAGTCAGGAGGAAGGTCTCCGAAAAACAAAGTCGGGGTACCAGGTGTGCCCCCTTTGGCTCAAAAACAGATCAGTTCCTCTGAGAAACGATGATTGACAGACCCCCCTGGACAGATATGCCTTGACCGGTGTCAGCTTCACTTACTCTCTCGCCATCTCTGTGGTGACATCCAACATGTCTCGTTCTTTAATGCAATACATTCACGCCTGAAACCACTTTGAACATTGAGGCCACAACGACTGCATTTAACCAACTTATCACGACATTCATCCAACAGGATCATACACATCACAACATATATATATTTTAAAGATTAAATTGATAATATCTCAAGATATTGCTCACCCCATGCCATCTTACTTAACAGATAAAACAAGGAAAGACGGAATTATCTTTTGACATTTAAAATTTTCTCGCTTTTTTTTCATATGGATCCTGGTTATCATTTCATACCGTCCATTGAATTCTGATATGAATTCAGTGAAAAAATAAATGAATAAATAAAATAATTTTGACCATTAGCCAGCTCTGTGGATTTAGGCATTCAACATAGACATGCCAGCTCGTTCACTTCCAAAGAATGCAGAATTGTATAAAGAATCTAGAACAGAATATATTCTATTGGAGAACAGAAAACAAGATGATTCTATGTAGAATATTTGATGTCACAAGTGATGAGATTTATATTAAATAAATATTGGAATTCTTAGGTGATTCCTCTGTTTTGGTATGTCTTTAATACACTTCAATTCTTTGGATATTTCCTCTATCTCTTTCTCTCTATATATATGTGTCAACGTATTTAATACCATTAAGTTCAAAAATATATAAATATTTGTTAGTTATAATTTAAAACCTAAAATAGATTTGCCTTCAATATATATTCAATAAATAAATATATAAAATAAAAGATAGAGAGAAAAAGACTTCAACATAGCTTCGGCTGTTACGCGTCATATGCTGGGTAGAAAAAGGAAAAAGTAAAGAGATAGGTTTATTGAAAAGATAAAATACACAGAACGATTATAATAATTTAATAATAATTAAATATAAGCTATATTAAAAATAAAGAAGGCATCTCCTGACCACAAGCACGTGTGCTTTTTAGATGGCAGAGCGCCATCTAGTGGAGTAAAAATAAACTAAACGTTTATTTAGCTTACTCCGAGATATTTGGCCAACCCAATTTCTTGATAAATCAAGAAAAGCCATCCACGAACGCGTTTCGCGCTGTTGGCGCTCGTCAGCGTGGAGAAGGCTGTAACCATTGCGACCAAAAATATTTTTTGGACCCAATGGCTTCTCCACGCTGACGAGCGCCAACAGCGCGAAACGCGTTCGTGGATGGCTTTTCTTGATTTATCAAGAAATTGGGTTGGCCAAATATCTCGGAGTAAGCTAAATAAACGTTTAGTTTATTTTTACTCCACTAGATGGCGCTCTGCCATCTAAAAAGCACATGTGCTTGTGGTCAGGAGATGCCTTCTTTATTTTTAATATCAACACCTGACCCACTTATCTTTTATTTTTTTTATATTGTTTTTTCATGTGTTAAGCGTCTTTACGCAAATTTGGCCTTAAATACCCATTTCTTGATTTCTCGGGAAGCCATTGGGTCCAAAAAATATTTTTGGTCGCAATGGTTACAGCCTTCTCCACGCTGACGAGCGCCAACAGCGCGAAACGCGTTCGTGGATGGCTTTTCTTGATTTATCAAGAAATTGGGTTGGCCAAATATCTCGGAGTAAGCTAAATAAACGTTTAGTTTATTTTTACTCCACTAGATGGCGCTCTGCCATCTAAAAAGCACATGTGCTTGTGGTCAGGAGATGCCTTCTTTATTTTTAATATCAACACCTGACCCACTTATCTTTTATTTTTTATATTGTTTTTTCATAAGCTATATTGAAAAAAGAAAATTATTTTTTCCTATTTTCTCTCTTGAAGAAAGATGCAAAATTCTGTTGATTTTTTTTAAAGGCTATACTAATAACAATCTAGTGTAAAATAGGAAGGGGGGGGGGGGAGGAGAAGGGCGCAATATAAGATATTATATTAATTTAATAAACCTAAAATATTTCCTATTTAGTTATGCATTATAGATTGAAATTAACTTAAATTTAAGTAGATAATGCATCAAAAATAACAAAAACTAAAGGAGAAACGCTTGCGAGGAATCAGCACTGAACAAATATGGTAAACCTATTATTGTCACATCCCACTTGGTATTTGTACCTGTTCATTATTTTTGTGTATATATGGTTTAATTAATTAAATGGCATATTTTGGATCTAAAATAAAACAAAACATTTTATTTAATACAAAATTCCAATATAACAATAAGCTGTACGTCTAACTTCGTAAGGGCTTTTCTTGTTTTTAAACTGATTTGGTTTATCACGCGATGCCTTCACGCGACGATATATAAATATCTACAACTCTGGGGCTGAAATTTAAAATATATACACACAAACAAATATAAATAAGAATAGATTATATGGTTTATTATTATAATACTAATATTATAATACTATAATACTAAAAATAAAAGGAGGAATCAAAACACTAAAAGTAAGACTAATTTAAAATAGGAAGGTACTCAGGCGGTCCTCTTCAAATGAAGACCTGAGAGATAGTTTCGGCCACTTTAATTATGAAGCTTTGAAGACTCGATACCCTGCTTTGATCAACCGAAAGAGAGTACTCCTGCAACATGACAGAGCTCCAGCTCATTGAGTTAGGTTAACAACGAATATAATGAAGGATTTGGAAGGTTAAAGATTATAGGTTGAAGATTAATGGTGAAAGTTATTTTATAAGAAATTGTACTTTATATATATTTAGATATCTTTAAAGATAAATGAAAGATACACCATTTTTATGCTACTATATTTTTTTTTATTATTTCACAATTCTTGCACACGTGCACATTATAAACAAAGTCTTTAATAATGATGATGATAAACATTCGAGTTTCGAGAGAGATAAACAGAGTAAAGTAATAATATAATATATCACTGATATATTATCTTAAAAAAACAAAAACAGATCAGATCAGTTAATAACGAATAGAATAAATGATTTGGAAGGTATTGAAGTTCTACCTTACCCTGCTTATAGCCCGTATATTGCGCCATCTGATTATGCATTATTTCGGTCCATGGCGATATTTCTAAGGGGAAGATACTTTGAAACATTCCAAGACGTCGAAATTGCCTGTCGGGCTTTTTAGACTTCAAACCCCGAGAATGGTATCGTCAGCAAATTGAAAACCTGGCAAAAAGATGTCTGGCTGTTATTGTAAAAATGACGGTCTCTACTTCAATTAATAAATATTTTCATTTATATATTATTTAATGTTTTAAATCTAATTTATGGAAACGAACATTTGATACAGCCTGGTATATGACTAAATCATAAAGAATCTTTAGTATTCAAAAGGAATACAATTAATATTGTTACTGAATAATAATTTTGAATTCTCTGTTATTTATCATCATAACTATTTGCTTAGTCATCACCCCTTACCATGCTTGTTTATTATTACTTTTAAATTGGGGTCGGTGGAAGGATGATCTAAACTGTTGGATTACGACCGTTACAACCCGGGTTCGATTCCCGCATTGGGCACTTTTTCTGATTTAAAAAAATGATCTAATGGCCACCGATTCTTGTAAAAGTCCAACCCCCACCAGCGAGTGCAAGTAACCAAACGGGGCTCTGGCACATTTTTAAGTGCAAAGTCGAACTGCTTTTCACATGTGTAGACATGTGGTGCACTTACAGTAAAAGCAGTCGCCTTCTATCCATCATGATTATCATGGCCTGTACCACGTGTACTGGGGATAAGCAAAAAAAAACTAGTAAATTGAATTTTAGAAATAGTTTGCATTCTAATCAATAAATTAGTTTTACTTAAACTTTTGTTATACTCGTTATCACTACCGTGACAATATATATTATTCGAATTGGTCAACGTATGTTTCAATATAAGAAATATGAATTTTATATCTAAAATATTCAAATCTCTTACACCTTTGTATAATAATCATATGTAGTAAATTAGATACATCTGAAATTTACCTAAAGGGAGTGTTAGAGACTGTAGCACGAGGTAATTTGGGCCTAATGATTATCATCATCTTAGCAATTAGCCTTGTTAATTGACCACGTTCTAAGCTGCATGATATGATTACATGGGATGTCTGTCTTGAATTAAAGGATATTTGATTATATTAGGATTGAAAAGAATCATTTACAATGTTGTTGTTTTTTTTTTATTGTGAAGGTGAAAGACAAGCTTTTGAATCATGACTCTTCAACGAACCTATTTACATAAATACTAGCTATGTAAATTGAAGGTGAAAGGCAAGCTCTTGAGTCATGACTCTTTAACGGTCCTATTTACATAAATACTAGCTATGTAAATTGAAGGTAAAAGGCAAGCTTTTGAGTCATGACTCTTCAACGAACCTATTTACATAAATACTAGCTATGTAAATTGAAGGTGAAAGGCAAGCTTTTGAGTCATGACTCTTTAACGGTCCTATTTGCATAACTACTAGCTATGTATAATGCAGTGATGACGTAGGATGGGTGTTGTTTATTTTCAAAAATTGAAACCTACGCGCATAGATAGTTTATAATTTTGAATATAGATGGCGCACTTATATCGAGATAGAGCGAGAGTAAATATAAATATTTACATACGAGTAAATTTATCTTTAGGTAAGGCGAAAATCCTTATCGATGATCATAATGATTTGTTTTAATTATAACTCAAGGTATCAAATTAGTCTTTTTGAAATTTGATATTGAAAAAAAGGTCTATATTTCATATAAACAGTAGAAACTCCCTCTAAAGGACACCTAATTTTAGGACCAAAGTGTCCTTTACAAAGACTTTCCTCTTACCGGAGAGTTGCTAAATAGTAAAAATGGTATTTTTGGTGATGAAAACTGTCCTTTCTAGAGAGGTGTCCTCTAGCATGAGTGTCCTCTCATGGAGGTTCTACTGTACTCGGGTGAAAATATGTTAAGGACAAAACCTGAGCATTTTTACAAGTCATTCATTTAATTAGTAATAAAATAAAACCTCCTATTAGCGACCCATATAATGACCGACCACATCTTTGAGCGACTACTTTTGTAATAGCATTACATTTTCTTAACATATATCTTATTCCAACATGAGACCACTTTACAGGTGGCCACAGCCTTGCAGAAAATTGACGAAACAGCAGCTTTACACACCCAAGGTAGAGGACATTTGCTGTTATAGAAATGTACGGATACATCTGAGGCTCTCCATTGGACACGACAACAACACATGTCTACACAGAATAGCAGCTTTACACACCCAAGATAGAGAACATTGCGACTGCTGTGATAGAGATGTACGGAGACATCTGAGGCCCTTCATTGGACACAACAAAAACAACACGTCTACCCAGAACAGCAGCTTTATACACCGAAGATAGAGAACACTGCTGTGATAGAAATGTATGGAGATATCTGAGGCTCTTTATTGGACACGACAAAAACAACCACTTACAGAAAAGACAAATTCTACAGTATATCCTTTAAATCTCTCATTAACTTTATCCAACTCTATTAAAATCAATAAATGTTGAGATTTAATATTTTTGATAAGTTTTTCACAACGAGATGATAAAATTTGGTTAGTTAATATCTGAAAATTCAAAAATAATTTCTAGTGATTCTTTCATAAAATCTTTAGAGAAAGAGTGTTTGTTATTTTCATCTAAACAAACTTCAACTTACGTTTGTTCTTTATATCTTTTCTATTTTTCACGCTTGATTAATGAAAATATTTTTCGTAAATATTAGATTTTCTTCGCCTTCTCTCTCTGATGATTTTATTCTGGATTTCTGTTCCTCTATGCCTCTTTCCCCTAAAACATATCAGTTTAAAAATACAAAAAAATTAAAATTTCAGTTGTGAATATTCACGCTGCGCGCGTATGTATTTGTAAATATTTATTGTAAGATATAATCAATGTTTTTTTATTAAGCCCGTTGAAGAGCGATTATCACTTAAAAGCTAGCATCTCTTTATAAAAATATCGCTTCTCAGACACAAAGTTTGGAGCGGGACGTTTCACAAGAATGACATCCACGGCGCCAATTTATAATTGTAACGAATAGTATTTGAATAAAAGCATTCAATCGGGTAAAACCCGGGCGTTGCCTGGGTCATTCGGCTAGTTTTAAAATAAAAAGAAACTCATTGTGAGAAAATATTTTTGTATTTTTTAAACGTTTTCAGAATTTTATCATGAATACATATCAGTTTATATATAATTTTATCTTGAAATATCTCTTATAGAAAAAAATGTCTTTTTTTCGAATTCTTAAATAAATAATCCGTACTATTAGTGGGGGCTCTGTCGTATATTATTAACTAGAAGAATGACCCGGCTTCGCCCGAGAAATCCCCCGAGTGAAGTATCCTTCATAATGAAAGTACATCAATAATAAATAGTAGAAGTGCCATAGAATAGCAATACAGAAGAAACACATAAACTACAGGAAAAAAAGTGTGTAATGGCAAAAATTGTATTATATTAGTGTTTAGGTATTTGATTTAATTATTTTTTGCAATCCATTTAGTTGTTTCAAAATTAATATAGTTTAAATAGACGGCAGCTTTTCCACCAAACCCCCATTAACTTTGAAATTGCCTGAGTTGAGTGACTGACTGTAAAGAATCCTGACTGCGATGCCTATATTCTCAGTAAGAATTAAAAAAAAAAGGTTTATAAAAAAAATAATCCAAAATACTGGCATGTAAATATTTTTCTGAAAAAAAAATAAAAGAGCATATGGAAATATTAGGCAAACATATGTGTTTGCTAATGATTGCGACTGCATTTTGAACGAATTTTGAAAAGAGATTTAAACAAATAAAGGGCAGAACAAAAATTAATTAAAAATATGAAATCCATTATTTACATATATTCACAAAAGCAAACGATGACAGAATTGATGACTCTGATACTTGTATATAGAATAATTAATCATTGCGCACACACAACCGTACAGACACCATGTTAAAGTAGCAGCAACCAACAAAGAGTTATTTACCTAGAGAACACTTCCACTGTATTTACAAAAACAGCACGTTCTCAGGTCGTGGAACTCTCCCTGTTTGCAGCAAAAATTACGTCAGCCATCATTACGTAAGTTTTATAATCTTGTTGTGTCCTCTCATTAACTATCTTAACCATGGGAAAGTGATCGAATAACTTCCACATTTTATTAGAAAATATGCAAATATATAAAACAAGAGTCTTATGTTTAAATTAACTAACAAATATATAAATCTTGAAATTCTTTTAATGGTATTTGTATGAAAAAGTGAAAGTTGTATAAGCTTGTGATTTATGCTTTGTTTTAAAAATAAATCGATGTTGGTTCCATATGTAGAAATTAAATATTACACCTTAGTTCTATATATTTTATTGCTTAAAAAGGAACACAACAAAACAAAAGAAATTACAATTGCAAATTGTATTTTGCTTTTGATAACTAAGGAAAAAAAAACAATAACTTTAAAAATGATGATGATAAAAATGGAATATGTCTGCCAGAAAATTGCTTCTATGAATTACAAAAATAAGAATAATTATAAAATTAACATATAAACTTCAAACTGTATTATTTAATACGGAGGTTTGCTGATTTGACTCAATGTTTAAACTATATATTCGAAATATATGAATCATAATTTATTATATTTTACTTAACCTCTTCCTAAACTACTCTAATATACATATATGTTATAAATTATTTGTAGTATAAGATTCAATAATGCAATAGTTTGATAAAAATACGGAAAAAATATTATTATGATTTATTCCAATTATTTGTGAGTAAAAATGGCAATAAAATATTTTCGCAGTTATATAGGATTTATGAAATACTAGCGGATGTACCCGGCTTCGCCCGTGTTTTACCCGAGTAAAGGTTTGTCTAACGAATCTCTCGATAAAGTGAACATTTTTTCCCGGTCCCTTGAAAAATACTCGATAAGGTTGAATAAATTCATGGTCGTTTATGGAAGATGGACGAAGTTCCCGGAGGTCATCTTGGGCAAGCTCCCGCGAGGCTTTTTTTCTTGTCTACTTGGCATAGCTGTGTCACCAACTCTGCCCTGATTGGTCGGTGGGCGGCCGGCGGCCGGGCGAATCCATTCTCTCACGGGGTGGGGCAGACCCAAGGTCATCAGGAGCAGCAAACCTAAGCCTATCTCTGTCTCAATGGTGGCACTGCTTGCGAGTTAAAGCTACAAATCTGCAAATAACTCTAAGGATATTAAAGATATTCAAGATATTATTTTTCGTAAACCTTTCCGGGGATACACCTAATAATATCCCAAAATTTCACGGCGATTGGATGTATGGTTTTTGAATCCATAGAGGACACACACACAGACACACACACAGACATTCATTTTTATATATATACTAGCGGATGTACCCGGCTTCGCCCGTGTTTTACCCGAGTAAAGGTTTGTCTAACGAATCTCTCGATAAAGTGAACATTTTTTCCCGGTCGCTTGAAAAATACTCGATAAGTTGAATAAAATCAATATTAATCGGTACCCGAGTAAAGGTCTGTCTAACGAACATTTGTTAAAACAATTCTCTATAAACTTATAAAAAGAAATAGATATATTTTGATAATTTGAAACTGATAAAGTGATCATTTTTTCCCGGTCCCTGTGTGCCGTGTCATTCTGAATTTTGTCTTTCCTAATTTTCTACATTACCAAATCATCGTTTTATCTAGTGAACATTTTTTCCCGGTCCCTTGAAAAATACTCGATAAGGTTGAATAAATTCATGGTCGTTTATGGAAGATGGACGAAGTTCCCGGAGGTCATCTTGGGCAAGCTCCCGCGAGGCTTTTTTTCTTGTCTACTTGGCATAGCTGTGTCACCAACTCTGCCCTGATTGGTCGGTGGGTACTTGGACTGTCGGCCGGCGGCCGGGCGAATCCATTCTCTCACGGGGTGGGGCAGACCCAAGGTCATCAGGAGCAGCAAACCTAAGCCTATCTCCGTCTCAATGGTAGCGCTGCTTGCGAGTTAAAGCTATAAATCTGCAAATAACTCTAAGGATATTAAAGATATTCAAGATATTATTTTTCGTAAACCTTTCCGGGGATATGCCTAATAATATCCCAAATTTTCACGGCGATTGGATGTATGGTTTTTGAATCCATAGAGGACACACACACACACACACAGACAGACAGACATTCAATTTTATATATATAGATATAGATATATATATTAACACAAAGCAATAACGCGCCATCTATACATATAAAATGGAAGGATTTAAAAGCACGAGTGTTTATTTTATACATAATACAAACTTCTACTATCCTTACTGCGATGAAAAAATATATTGGGAGGGCTTGGCTCATCAGTGGTGAACCCTCCCTGCGGTTTCGTCAATTTAATCCACCAAACCGCTTTTCAGAGCTCTAATACTGTATTGGACGATTTTGCTTATATACGCAGCACTTAAGGATGGAATCTCAGAAATGGAATTTCAAGAAAACTATGGACATAAGGTTATAGGACAGTAGAATTACAATCAAATATTTGCATCGAGCAATGCTCTTCCTCAAACAATAAAGGCCAGTTAAGCATACATTAACACAAAGCAATAACGCGCCATCTATGCATATAAAATGAAAAGCACGAATGTTTCTTTTATACATAATACAAACTTCTACTGCCCTTACTGCGATGAAAAATATTTGGTTGTAATTCTACTGTCCTATAACCTTATGTCCATAGTTTTCTTGAAAAACCATTTCTGAGATTCCATCCTTAAGTGCTGCGTATATAAGCAAAATCGTCCAATACAGTATTAGAGTTCTGAGAAGCGGTCTGGTGGATTAAATTGGCGAAACCGCTGGGAGGGTTCACCACTGATGAGCGAAGCCCTCCCAATATATTTTTTCATTGCAGTAAGGGCAGTAGAAGTTTGTATTATGTATAAAAGAAACATTCGTACTTTTAAATACTTTGGTTTTATATTATTATATAAGGAATAATTTTATATTATTCCTATATTCATAGTGAATTATATTAATATGATATATTAACGCTCCGCTCCATCTGAAGATTATTAGAAATATAAACTATTTTTTGACGTGTATGATTCTTTTCGAATTGAAACGATTTTATACTGCCCTACTCTCCGATATACATGCTAAAAGATACAGCTTTCTCAAGTTTTGTCCATGAATATATATATATATAATTGTAAAATAAATATATTTGAAGATATTGGATCGTTTGAGAGAAAGAGAGGGAGCCTAGCAACAATTAAACCCTAAATGTAATTAAATGAAATGTTATCTCTTTCAAATAATTACTAGACATTTAATAGGTTTAAAACCATACTTTTATAATCTATAGACATAGGAGTAAGATTGAATTCAAAGCTAGGATAAAGTTTCCGAAATATTTATCTCTATATAATAATCAGCTATGGAATTAAACTTAACTCTGTGAAGGTACAAGGAAATTAATGGAGAAATACCGAAGTTGCAAATTCTGATCACTGTTTTAAAGGGCTGTACGTTGCGAAGGCTCAATGAATTAAATTATATGATACCACATCTGTGAATTCTCTTCCCTGCTTTTGAAGGGATTGAGTTGCGACGGCTTAAGGAAATGATTAACATGATACAAAAGCTGTAAGATCTGTTTTACTCGTTTTGAAGGCTGCCCGTTGCGAAGACTCATTGATCAATATGGAATCAAAGCTGCAAGACCTGGTTCCTGGTTTTTAAGGTCGCACGTTATGAAAACTCATTGATCAATATGGAATCAAAGCTGCAAGATCTGGTTCCTGGGTTTTAACGTCGCACGTTACGAAGACTCAATGAATTTATCCATATGATACCAAAGCCGCAAGATCTGTTCACTCGTTTTGAAGATCACACGTTGCGAAGACTCATTGATCAATATGGAATCAAAGCTGCAAGATCTGGTTCCTGGGTTTTAAGGTCGCACGTTACGAAGACTCAATGAATTTAGCCATATGATACCAAAGCCGCAAGATCTGTTCACTCGTTTTGAAGATCACACGTTGCGAAGACTCATTGGTCAATATGGAATCAAAGCTGCAAGATCTGGTTCCTGGTTTTTAAGGTCGCACGTTACGAAGACTCAATGAATTTAGCCATATGATACCAAAGCCGCAAGATCTGTTCACTCGTTTTGAAGATCACACGTTGCGAAGACTCATTGATCAATATGGAATCAAAGCTGCAAGATCTGGTTCCTGGTTTTTAAGGTCGCACGTTACGAAGACAATGAATTTAGCAATATGGTATCAAAACTGCAAGATCTGGTTTCTGGTTTTGAAGGCTATGTGTTGCGAAATCTCAAGGAATTGATCAATACGACATCAAAGCTGCATTGTCTTGATCCTGGTTTTGAAGGCAACACGTTGTGAAAGCCAGAGAATTGATCAATATAGAATCAAAGCTGCAAGATCTGGTTCCTGGTTTTGAAGGCAATGTGTTACGAAGACTCAGGGAATTGATCAATAGGACATCAAAGCTGCATTGTCTTGATCTTGGGTTGGAAGGCAGCACGTTGTGAAAGCTCAGAGAATTGATCAATATGGAATCAAAGCTTCAAAATCTGGTTCCTGGTTTTAAAGGCTATGTTTTGCGAAAGCTAATCGAATTGATAAATACAACTTAAAAATGTCAATGTCTTGTTCTTGCTTTTGGAGTCTAATTGGCGAAAGCTAATGGAATGGATAAATACGGCACCAAATTTTCAAGATCTGTTCTGTGATTTTGAAGATCACACGTTGCGAAGACTCAAGGAATTGATCAACATGATACCAAAGCTACAAGATCTGTTTACTCGTTTTGAAGGCCGCACGTTTCGAAGGCTCAATGATAAATATGGAATCAAAGCTGCAAGATCTGGTTCCTGGTTGGAAGGTTGTGTTTTGCGAAGGCTCAAGGAATTTATCAATATGGTATCTCTCAAATCTGCAAGATCTTGTTCCTGGTTTTGAAAGCTATGTGTTGCGAAAGATAATGGAATTGATAAATACGGCACCAAAGTTTCAAGATTGGGTTCCCCGGTTTTGAAGGCTGAACGTTGCGTAGGCTCAAGTAATTATTCAATACGACACCAAGGTTTAAAGATCTGGTCCTGCTTTTGAATGCAACCTTGCTATAAGATCTGTTCCCTGGTTTTAAAGAGCGAGCATTGCGAAGGCTCAATGAAAGGGTCAGTACGCCACTAAAGCTGCAAATTCTGTAGAGATGTCGTCGGTCCAGCTTTATAGAGGTAAGTAAATTCCATAACCTCTACAATACGATATCCAAAGGCCGTCTGGAGGAAAACGCAATCGAAGTAGTTATAATTCACAACCGCTGGGAGGTTTCACCGCTGGGAGGGTTCACCATTGATGAGCCAAGTCCTCCCAATATTTTTCATCGGAGTAAGGTAGTAGAAATATATTTATGTGTACAAGAAACTACATTCCATAATAGTTTCATTTCTTATAATGCATTGTTTTAATGAAGTTTTAAAGAGGGAGAGGTGATTCTTATTGGTAAAGATATGAAATATATTTTGTTGAATTTAAATAAGATTGTGAATTTTTTAATCACATGTTCAATATGTTATACAGTAGAATCTCCCTTTTTAGCGAACACCTCTCCACAAAGGACAGTTTTCATTTGCAAAATTACCATTTTTACTATTTAGCAACTCTCCGGTAAGAGGACACCTCTCTCTAAAGAAAACTTTGGCTCTGAAATTATATGTCCTTTACAGGGAGGTTCTACTGTATATAAACAAGTATGAATACTTAATTACATACTTGTATGAAAGTGGATTTGAAACTATAAACAAACAATATAGGGTATAAAAGTAATATCTTAAATCAGGTAGAACATAATACACCTAAACATGATTCAGACCAAAGCTTTTGGGAGATTTGCGATTTTATGACCTTCAGCTGGATTACAATAATTGCGTCATAAAATGGAGTTCTAAATTCAAGGTCTCTTGGTATTTCTCTCTAATTAAGATATTAAAGTTAATTAGACTTTCTATAAATAATCCACATTCGAAATGCGGATTTATTAATATTTTTGAAGATATATACATTTTGTTTTTAACTATTTACACCTTAAAATTGGTGTGTGTTGTGTGTAAATATCTATCTATATAAAAATCAATTTTTGTATGTCCGGTATACAAATTCGCAGTCGTTCACTAATTCAAACCAAAATTTCAAAATATAGGTTAGAAAATACGGGGAAGACGATAGGCTATTTAAAAATATATATAAATCAATTTTTAAAACTATATATTCAAATTATTCTACTTAGCTCACGAACAGAGCCCTCTATCAAAGATTAGATTAAATTATGCTGATGCAAACAAATAGATAATGCTGTGTGAATATATTTTATAAAGAGATATGCAATTTCTTTTAAATAATTATAATTTTTTCAAAATCACAACAAGCAATCCTGGGCTAGTTTTATTTACCTATTTTTATTTCTCTTGCTTTCGGGTTAATATGCCCTTTAACATGAGAAAAAGAAGTATAACCTCCAGTTAGGTATACACGTTTATTGTATAGTTAGCTGGAAGTTATATTTCTAGTTCTCATGTTAAAGGGAAGGTTGGTCTGAAAGTTATAGAAAAAAAATAGTTAAAGAAACTTGGCCATATACCCTATTCCTTGGAGTACAAAGGTTGCTGAAAGTACCTTAATTATATATGTTTAAATGACAATGATATCATTGTAATATTTTCATATATTAGTCGGATATAAAAATCACATATACAACATGGACAAAACTTAAGGAAGTTATACCTTTTAGCATGTATATCGGTATTCAGACAATAACTCTGAAAGATACACTCAAAAACAAATTTTAAGGAAGTTTTACCTTTTAGCATGTATATCGGTATTCAGACAATACCTATGAAAGATACACTCATGTACAAAACTTAAGGAAGTTATACCTTTTAGCATGTATATCGGTATTCAGACAATAACTCTGAAAGATATTACAGTGACCTTTATTAAAGACACACGAGATAACCAAGTATGAACAAAAATTGCCTCTGTCTCCTTAAAAAAAAAAAAAAACAGGCGACATCAAAGACTTTCACCTCCTTAATTTTTATCAATGAGTGTATTTAGTGATATTAAAATAGTTTATTTATATTTTACAATTTTTCAATTTTTTTTTTCTATTTTAGCTATTCGAAGTTTTTTTCTAATCATATAGGTATTGACTTTCAAGAAAGGATACTTTCCATAATTTTTAAACAAGTTCAGATTGCTCGTATTGCGTGAATTTCACAACTTTACGACACAAATTATTTGTCATCTGGTCCGATAATTAGCTTATCGATTACTAATTTAATTTTTTTATATTTAATTCACTCTTTTTGCAGGTTTTCCATCTTTTGTATCAATTTATCGAGTTTTAATTAGGAGCTTAAATTTCACCATTGTCTTAGAAATTAACTTTGAATATTACAAATCCACACTTTTTTACATGTAGTGTTTTTACCTCCCCTTTCTAATAAATAAATAGATGGGAATTCTGCCGGGTGGAAATTGATTTATAAAAACAAAGGTTGCATCTCCCGTCAAAATATGCGCTAAAATAAATAGCTCTTAGTGTTAATGTCTATTTTGACGGGAAAGGTGGCCTTTATTTTTATAAATCCTCCCGACAAAATTTATATCTATATTTTTATCATTGAAAAGGACAGAATAATTTTTTAAATATTATGAGGCATTACTTCTTATCATATATTCGTCTGTTATAACTGTTAACTTTTAAAAACTTAAGGAAGTTGTACCTTTTAGCATGTATATCGGGATTCAGACAATAACTCTGAAAGATACACTCATGGACAAAACTTAAGGAAGTTATACCTTTTAGCATGTATATATCGGTATTCAGACAATAACTCTGAAAGATACACTCATGGACAAAACTTAAGGAAGTTGTACCTTTTAGCATGTATATCGGGATTCAGACAATAACTCTGAAAGATACACTCATGGACAAAACTTAAGGAAGTTGTACCTTTTAGCATGTATATCGGGATTCAGACAATAACTCTGAAAGATACACTCATGGACAAAACTTAAGGAAGTTATACCTTTTAGCATGTATATATCGGTATTCAGACAATAACTCTGAAAGATACACTCATGGACAAAACTTAAGGAAGTTATACCTTTTAGCATGTATATATCGGTATTCAGACAATAACTCTGAAAGATACACTCATGGACAAAACTTAAGGAAGTTATACCTTTTAGCATGTATATATCGGTATTCAGACAATAACTCTGAAAGATACACTCATGGACAAAACTTAAGGAAGTTGTACCTTTTAGCATGTATATCGGGATTCAGACAATAACTCTGAAAGATACACTCATGGACAAAACTTAAGGAAGTTGTACCTTTTAGCATGTATATCGGGATTCAGACAATAACTCTGAAAGATACACTCATGGACAAAACTTAAGGAAATTATACCTTTTTGCATGTATATCGGTATTCAGACAATAACTCTGAAAGATACACTAATGGACAAAACTTAAGGAAGTCATACCTATTAGCATGTATATTGGTATTCAGACAATAACTCTGAAAGATATTACAGTGACCTTTATTAAAGACACACGAGATAACCAAGTATGAACAAAAATTGCCTCTGTCTCCTTTAAAAAAAAACAGACAACAGGCGACATCAAAGACTTTCACCTCCTTAATTTTTATCAATGAGTGTATTCGGTGTCATTAAATAGTTTATTTATATTTTAGAAAATGTTTCTAAATTTTCTTTTTTATTTTGACTATTCGAATTTTTCCTAATCATCTAAGTATTACTTTCAAGAAAAGATACTTTCCATAATTTTAAACAAGTTCAGATTGCTCGTATTGCGTGAATTTCACAATTCGACGACACAAATTATTTGTCATCTGGTCCGATAATTAGCTTATCGATTACTAATTTATTTTTTTTATATTTAATTCACTCTTTTTGCAGGTTTGCCATCTTTTGTATCCATTTATCGAGTTTTAATTAGGAGGTTAAATTTCACCATTGTCTTAAAAATAACTTTGAATATTACAAATCCACACTTTTTTTACTTGTATTTTTTTTATCTCCCTTTCTCATATATAAATATTTGAAATTTTAAAAGTAGGAAATTGTTCTATAAAAATAAAGGTAATCTCTCCAGTCAAAATATGCGCTAAAATAAATGGCTCTTAGTTTTAGCGTCTATTTTGACGGGAAAGATGGCTTTTATTGTTATAGATCCTCCCGACAAAATTTATATCTATATTCTGGCCATGGAAAGGGACAGAAGAAAATTTTAAATATTATTAAGGATTTCTTCTCAACATATTCTTCTGTTATAATTGTTAACTTTTAAGCATGTATATCGAGATTCTGTCAATAACTCTGAAAGATATTACAGTGACCTTCATTATTGAAGACACACGAGATAACCAAGTGGAAACAAAATTGCCTCTGTCTCCTTTAATAACAACAATAAAATAAGAAAAACATGAAACTTCCTTAAGTTTTGGCAATGAATGTAAACAGTGAGGGAGCAATCATTCGACTAATTATAAAATGTATTTCCCTTTTTCAATATAAGGTATCGACAAAAATGATTTATTGTCATCTAAGAATTTACATAGGTGCACAATATGCAATATTATTATTTAGAAATTTAATTGCCATCTATTGATAAAATTTGTAACAAATAAATTTAATGACAATGTGTTTCTTTTCAATAATATCATCAAATATTATCTTTATCAAAATATCATATGTATGTATCTCTACAGACCTATAATCTGACCTATGAATCCATAGGATCACTAAACACCCCTAAGCTGCCTTCCATAGAAAATTCAGGGTATATTCCAAAAACAATTCAATACAATATAGAGCGGTCTAGAGATTAATTTGGTGAAATCGCCGAAAGGGTTTACTACTGATGAGCCAAGCCCTCTCATTCAATAACTTATATCATTGCAGTAAGGTCTGTAGATATAATATTTGATGATATTATTGAATAGAAACACACATTGGCAGTAAATTTATTTGTTAAAAATTATTATTGCTATAGGGGGTCGGTGGAAGGCTGGTTGAACCGTTTGGTTTTCGACCACTACGACCCGGGTTCGATTCCCGCATTGGGCACTTTTTTCTGTTTAAAAAAAAAAATACCCAATGGCCCCCCGATTCTTGCATAGGTCCAACCCCACCAGTGAGGGCAAGTAACGGGGCTCTGGTACATTTGTAAGTGCAAAGTCGAACTGCTTTTCACGTGTGTATACATGTGGTGCACTTACAGTAAAAGCAGTCGCCTACTTCTACCCACTATGATTATCATGGCCTGTGCCACGTGTACTAAATATAAGCAAAAAACAATAATTATTAATATATTATGTGAATAAATCAACATATAAAATCTATATACAAGGATTATATACAAGGTGACAACGATACAGAGTCCGATGGAATATCGCCAACGGGTTTCCAGCGACACCTCGCATTTCTTTGCCGATGAGATAAACAAGAATCGCAAACTTCGCCGACAATGGTACCACAAGGTGGTTTTACAGACACTCATGGACAAAACTTTAGGAAGTGGAAAATCTTTGATCTCACCGGTCGTCTTTTTTTTTTTTAAGGAGACAAAGGCAATTTTGTTCACACTTTGTTATCTTCAATAAAGTGTGTCTTCAAAAAAGGTAACTGTAATATCTTTAAGAGTTATTGTCTGAATCCCGATATACATGCTAAAAGGTACAAATTCCTTAAGTTTTGTCCATGTGTGTATCTTTCAGAGTTATTGTCTGAATCCCGATATACATGCTAAAAGGTACAAATTCCTTAAGTTTTGTCCATGGGTGTATCTTTCAGAGTTATTGTCTGAATACCGGTATACATGCTAAAAGGTACGACTTCCTTGAGTTTTGTCCATGAGTGTATCTTTCAGAGTTATTGTCTGAATCCCGATATACATGATAAAAGGTACAAATTACTTAAGTTTCGTCCATGGGTGTATCTTTCAGAGTTATTGTCTGAATCCCGATATACATGCTAAAAGGTACAAATTCCTTAAGTTTTGTCCATGAGTGTATCTTTCAGAGTTATTGTCTGAATACCGATATACATGCTAAAAGGTACGACTTCCTTAAGTTTTGTCCATGAGTGTATCTTTCAGAGTTATTGTCTGAATACCGGTATGCATGCTAAAAGGTACGACTTCCTTAAGTTTTGTCCATGAATGTTAGTCTAAGTAGGCCTACCTTTTATAATTCTCTTTAAAATATCAAATATTTAATTTATATAATAGTTTTGTCCATGGGTGTATCTTTCAGAGTTATTGTCTGAATCCCGATATACATGCTAAAAGGTACAAATTCCTTAAGTTTTGTCCATGAGTGTATCTTTCAGAGTTATTGTCTGAATACCGGTATGCATGCTAAAAGGTACGACTTCCTTAAGTTTTGTCCATGAATGTTAGTCTAAGTAGGCCTACTTTTTATAATTCTCTTTAAAATATCAAATATTTAATTTATATAATAGTTTTGTCCATGGGTGTATCTTTCAGAGTTATTGTCTGAATACCGGTATGCATGCTAAAAGGTACGACTTCCTTAAGTTTTGTCCATGAATGTTAGTCTAAGTAGGCCTACTTTTTATAATTCTCTTTAAAATATCAAATATTTAATTTATATAATACCTTTATGAACCACGTTGACGAGGGCCAAAAGCCCGAAACGCGTTCGTGATTGGCTTTTCTTAATTTATCAAGAAAATAGGTTGACCAAATATCAGGGAACAGGCTAAATCAATGTTTAGTTGATTTCTGTTCCACTAGATGGCGCTCTGCCATCTAAAAAGTACATTTGAACATGGTCAGGATATGCCTTTTTCGATTTTGGTATATAAGAATAGAATCATTTATAAGAAATGGAGGCATTAAAATTACGAATGTTCCTTTTTTAAACACGAAACAAACTTCTAATGCCCTTAAAAAATATATAAGGAGGGCTTGGCTCATCAGTAGTGAACCGTCCCAGAGGTTTCACCAATTTAATCTACCAGACCGCTTCTTAGAGTTCTAATAGTGTATTGGACGATTCTGCTTATATTCTGCAATGGATGGTGGAATCTTAAATTAGTATTTAAGCAAACTATGGACATAAGCTTTTTAGGACAGTAGAATTACATATAAATATTCGCATCGAGTAATGCTCTTCCGCAAAAATAAGTACAAGAGCAGTTATGCATATATAATTTATAAAATATTTATATTATAAATATATTGAAGAGAGTATCCATCGAACGTTGTTGATAACTGAAGTCCTTTATTAGAACATATATTTCAACTAAACCTAATTTTCTTTTAATATTAGCCAAAAACATCTTTTGATAAATCAAGATACCTGTTTCGTGTAATTAGCCCTCGTCAATGTGGTGCAGGTAGTACCTCAACAACCAAACAAAGTGTGTTGTCCTAGAAAATATACTTTATAATTAATTGTAAAAAGTTATTTTAAACCGAATATAAGTGACTACGACATTCGAAAATATCCCGCATGTGTTTCTTTTAAACAAAAAATCTAAATTTATTTTAAGGAGAAATAAGTGGACACTTTATTTTTCCGTTTATCATTACTCTTCACAATTTATCCTTTCATACTTCATCCCTAAGGTTAGAAATAATCGTTATTTCTTTTTAAAATAAATTTAGATTTTTCGTTCAAAAGAAACACATGCGGGAAAATTTTCAAATGTCGTTCTACAATCATAAGCTGCATTATATTGGATTATAAGTGACTACGTTTGAACATTACATCTACCGGGATGTGTAGAAATGGAATAATCAGTTTGAAGATTTCTACTAAATACTGAATGCTCCATTGGGGGATATGAGAATGGATTGGTGTCTCGAGAACGATCTGTTTTACTAAGGAAACTTGAAGTTCCTTCGTCGAATTCCTTAATTCTAATCTGTTTATATCTTATCCAAAGATATCTCTCTTTCGAATCTTCAGTCTTAATCTAAATATACTTGTAAATATGCAAATAATGTAAAAAAAAAAGAATGCCAATATGCTTCTTTATTAAATCTTTGACAAGCTATCGAGCGTTAATTCTTTTTCAGGCCTGAGAAAGAATTAAAGCTCGAAAGCTTTCCGAATATTTGAGAGAGAAGCATATTGCAATTTGTCTTTTTTAATCTTTATTGATTATGTATTTTTATCTCTTTTTGTGGCTTGCTAATATTCAATCAGGAGATCCCTTTTTCTGAGTTAACTAGAACTTTTTACATACATACGTGCATATATATGCAAACAGATTTAGTTAAGATATAGTCAATATCTCTTTAATATAAGCCTGTTGAAAATGATTCTCTCTCGAAAGCTTGTATTTTAAATTGGATACTCATTGTAAAGACATTCTGAAGGATTGTTGAAAGTGACAATTCCAGATATTTCTACCATAGAATACTCTTGTGATTTGCATAGCATTCCGGTATTGTGTATGTTAATTCACATCTCTGTCTATATAGCATGACTTTGTTTGGATTGTTGGTAGGCTAGCTGTTTTTGGATAGGACAGGCCGGCGTGAGCTGCTGATGTACATATAGTTTGATCTCTTTTGTCCTTCTTTTATAGTTTTATATCTTTATGTAATAAAGGATCTTTCTCTTCTTCTACGAAGCTATAATCTTTTCCCAATGGAGATATTAATCCTCTGTGCTTAAATAAAACAAAAATCCAATTAGGGGTAAGTTTCTTTGCCAGCTTTTATTAATTCAAATTTTATAGCGATTATGAGCCCTTTGACTAGAGTAATACAATAACTAAATAATGATAATTCAGTTATTGTGTTACTCCTGTTGAAGGACTGATAATCCCGAATGCTTAAGCCCATGTAAGAAACTTACACACACTCTCTTTTTCATGGACAAAACTTGAGGAAATTGTACCTTTTAGCATGTATATCGAGATTCAGACAATAACTTTGAAAGGTACACTCATGGACAAAACTTAAGAAAGTTGTACCTTTTAGCATGTATATCGAGATTCAGACAATAACTCTGAAAGATATACTCATGAACAAAACTTAAGGAAGTTGTACCTTTTAGCATGTATATCGAGATTCAGACAATATCTCTGAAAGATACACTCATGGACAAAACTTAAGGAAGTTGTACCTTTTAGCATGTATATCGAGATTCAGACAAAAACTTTGAAAGGTACACTCATGGACAAAACTTAAGAAAGTTGTACCTTTTAGCATGTATATCGAGATTCAGACAATAACTCTGAAAGATACACTCATGAACAAAACTTAAGGAAGTTGTACCTTTTAGCACGTATATCGAGATTCAGACAATAACTCTGAGGTACACTCATGGACAAAACTTAAGGAAGTTGTATCTTTTAGCATGTATATCGAGATTCAGACAATAACTCTGAAAGATACACTCATGAACAAAACTTAAGGAAGTTGTACCTTTTAGCATGTATATCGAGATTCAGACAATAACTCTGAAAGATACACTCATGAACAAAACTTAAGGAAGTTGTACCTTTTAGCATGTATATCGAGATTCAGACAATAACTCTGAAAGATACACTCATGGACAAAACTTGAGGAAGTTGTACCTTTTAGCATGTATATCGAGATTCAGACAATAACTCTGAAAGATACACTCATGAACAAAACTTAAGGAAGTTGTACCTTTTAGCATGTATATCGAGATTCAGACAATAACTTTGAAAGGTACACTCATGAACAAAACTTAAGAAAGTTGTACCTTTTAGCAGGTATATCGAGATTCAGACAATAACTCTGAAAGGTGACTCATGGACAAAACTTAAGAAAGTTGTACCTTTTAGCATGTATATCGAGATTCAGACAATAACTCTGAAAGGTACACTCATGGACAAAACTTAAGGAAGTTGTATCTTTTAGCATGTATATCGAGATTCAATAATAACTCTGAAAGATACACTCATGAACAAAACTTAAGGAAGTTGTACCTTTTAGCATGTATATCGAGATTCAGACAATAACTTTGAAAGGTACACTCATGGACAAAACTTAAGAAAGTTGTACCTTTTAGCATGTATATCGGGATTCAGACAATAACTCTGAAAGGTACACTCATGGACAAAACTTAAGGAAGTTGTACCTTTTAGCATGTATATCGAGATTCAGACAATAACTTTGAAAGGTACACTCATGGACAAAACTTAAGGAAGTTGTACCTTTTAGCATGTATTACTCTGATCAAAGGTTTCGACACTTTGCTCATAAAATCCTGAAAACTCAATATATTTTTCCCGGTTTGTGGCAAACGCAAGCGTCGCCCTTGGAGACCTGCCAATTTTCAAAAATCACGCGCCACAACAGCGCGAGCAGCGGCTGTTCGAAGTAAAGCCATTTTGCCCGTGCTTCGATTTCGTTAGTCATCTAAATGGAGAATCAACGAATTTGCATCAGGTTCTGTATGAAAAACGGATTCAAGGGTGCCGATATTTTTTGAATGTTGCAAACAGCCTACGGGGATGCCGTCATGAGCCGAAGGCGAGTTTTCGAGTGATACAAGCGCTTCAAGGAGGGTCGGGAAGAAACCGCCGACAACGAGCGTTCCGGGAGACCGTCCACATCAACCACGCCTGAAAAAGTTGACAAGGTGTTGGAACTGGTGCGTGAAGACCGACGAATAACTGTCAGGGAGGTCGCCGAAGAAGTAGGGATATCATTCGGGTCGACTCAATCGATAATGAAGGACATTTTGGGAGTGAGAAGACTCAACGCCGTTCTCGTTCCCAAAGATTTGACAAAGAACGGCTGGAAAGAAACGGCCTGTCTCAATCTCGAAGCGACAACCATCGACCCCGAATTGCTGAAGAGGGTCATTACTGGAGACGAAACATGGATTTACGGCTTTGATTCGGAAACTACCCAAAAGGCATCGGAGTGGCGCTTCAAAATGAGCCGAGACCAAAGAAAGCGAGGAAGGCTCCCAGCAAAGTCAAGGTCAAGTTGACGGTGTTCTTCGACTACCAGGGCATCGTTAATCATGAATTTCAACAACAAGGCTCTACAATAACTGCTGACTCCTACCTGGGAGCTTTGAGGCGATTGAGGGAAGCGATCAGGCAGAAACGGCCGGAGCTGTGGAGGAGCAAGTCGTGGATCCTCCACCACGAAACGCGCCGGCGCACACAGCCCTCAAAATCTCAAAGTTCCTGCAGGACCACTCAACCTCTGTGTTCTCCCAACCCCCCTACAGTCCCGATTTGGCCCCCTGCGACTTCTTCCTTTTTGGAAAGCTCAAAAAAATGTTAAAGGGTCGGAAATTTCAGAGCATAGAAGAGATAAAAGTGGAATCGAAGTAGGCCATGAAGGCGATCCCGAAAACAGACTACCAGAGGTGTTTTGCCGACTGGAAAAAAGGTGGCTGAAGTGCATCGCGGCCAACGGGGACTACTTTGAAGGGGACAATTTAAATTTGGTAGAATAATAAAGTTTTTTTAACTTATGAGCAAATAATCGAAACTTTTTGATCAGAGTAGTATATCAGGATTCAGACAAAAACTCTGAAAGATATTACAGTGACCTTTATTGAAGATACACGAGATAACTAAGTGTGAACAAAATTGCCTATGTCTTCTCAAAAACAAAAACAGACAAACGGAGACGTCAAAGGCATTCCGCTTGAGCGTATATTTCTGATTGGATCTTTGATTTATTTAAAAACATATTTTATAATTTCAAAAATAAAATATATTTAGATCGTATTTGTGAATAATCAATCTATATATACTATTTTAAAGCTCTAATCACAAAGAACGAATATTAAAACGAACAAATCTATGCTAGCTAACCAATATGTAAATTTGGTTTCCTGCGGCGAACCACAAATATTATTAAAGTTTAAATTTCTCTATAA
>CP092876.1:17483978-17594054 GCA_030710605.1 Cordylochernes scorpioides | reverse complement strand
CAAAAGTCTTGTTTAGGTCAGTGTTTTCTAATGCATAAGCTAGCTCTTTCATATTGAATTTTTTCATGGAAAAAATATTATGTGCTGGTGACATTTTTACAGTCATGAATAATCTTTCGGGCCTTTTTTCAACTTTCTTATCTTTTATTTCAAATTTGATTTTGCGAATTTTGCCCAAGCTTGATATCATTTGGCTATGGATTCCATCTGGCCCAAAAGTCTTGTTTAGGTCAGTGTTTTCTAATGCATAAGCTAGCTCTTTCATATTGAATTTTTTCATGGAAAAAATATTATGGGCTGGTGACATTTTTACAGTCATGAATAATCTTTCGGCCTTTTTTCAACTTTCTTAACTTTTATTTCAAATTTGATTCTACTACTTATTTGATATGAATTATCTAAAAGATTGGCAGCATTTTTGTCATTAGTTGCTGGTGACCAACTGTATTCTTAATCATATTTGTGTTTTCAGTTTGTGGCTGGGATCTTTCAATTTGTTTTGCCAAATGCCAAAGTTTTGTATTTGGGTTTCTTGGTTTCATGTTTTCACAAGTTTGTTTTAATTTTTCCCATTTGAAATTTACGTATAATCTTTTTATTTTTGCATTCACAATGTTCAGTTCAGTTCTACAATTTGTTTGGTTTTGGGTGCACCTTTCCGTAGTTCATTTCTTTTAGTTATAAGTGTTTGAATATTTTTTGCCTGGTGTGTATAATTTGGAATCCAATTCTTAATATTACCTCTTGGTATTGAAACTTTGGCTGCTTTAATAATGGTGTTTTTGAAAGATATCCAATTAGCCTTTTTGAAGTTCCAGAATTTTTTTAATTGAGCTGGTTTTGGTCTTGGTGCTAATTTCAATCAAATTAGGCAAATGATCACTTCCAATACTTTTTAATGTTTGCCATTTGCATTTGTGGAAAATGTCAGGATAGTAAAAACTTATATCAAGTGCTTGTGCAGTATTATTGCTGTAGGAATGATGGGTAGGATTCCTATCATTTAAGCACATGAAGGCATTGTCGTTAAATATGTTTGATAGTATTTTGCCTCTTGGGTTTGGCGTGGAACATCCCCATAGTTGATTTTTGGCATTAAGGTCACCTACAATAATAGTGTTGCCTGTAAGAAATTGAGCCATTTTTTCATCGTCAATAGGTTTATTGTTTGTAGGGTGATACATATTGTATATGTTGATGGCTTTGTTTTGATTGTGGTAGACTTTGATACCTTGGGCTTCGAGGTCTGATGTGTTAACAGCTATGTCCTCATAGTACAAATCCTTGATTAAAAATGTTAGGTCACCCCCTTTAACAGTATATACAGATGGATCTTCTGACCTTAGCCTGAGTAATGGAGGTGCCGGAATTAACATAATACTGCAAGATGGAACACACATCAAAATCAAAGAAGGAGCAGGACAGATTTCGTCAAACTTCACTTGTGAACTGACAGCTATCTGGAAAGCCCTTGATGTATGCCTTAACCAACCATCCCTGCATCAAGCAGAAGGAATTTTAATATACAGCGACTCAATATCCGCTCTAGAAGCAATTCAGAAGGGCAATACTAAAATCACACAGAAAATACACTCGTTGCTTACCCAACTGGAACCATTGGAGAAGAACTGCATTCTACAAAGGATTTCTGCCCATGTTGGGATCGGGGGTAATGAAATGGCATTTGAATTGGCTAAGGAAGCCAGAAAGTTGGGCCAAAGGAAAGAACAAATGTCATTATTTGACGCTGATGCTTTGTCAAAATACAAAATAATTAAACAAAAAATAAGAAAAGATCAAAATGCTAAATAAACTCTGAGAGAAAAATGACAAAACCTATAACAAGACTTAGAACAAAACACTCTATAAAGGAATGACAATACATCCAGATGGCACAAGAACCTATAGGACATGCAACAACTGTCCTTAGTGGAACTAACACCTACCCACATATTCTCATACCCAGAAATGGCCGCAGCCTTGCAGAAAATTGACACAGACCCAGAGCAGCAGCTTTACACACCCAAGATAGTGGATATTGCTGTTGCTGTGATGGAGATGCATGGAGACATCTGAGACTCTTTAATGGACACGACAACAACAGCAACGGCATTCCAGAGTAAAATAAATTATCAGGGATAGATACCTATTTTTCAAATGAATTAAAATAAATATAATCGATACTGAGAGAAAGTTGAATTAAAAAAATTAGAAATTTATTATCTTCGAAAACAAACCGTATCTAAAATATCTTTTTTTTTCGCTACATGTTTTAATTTGCATATACCTATTTTACATATCTCAGATTGTATTTAAAATCGTTAACCATTTCTTCTAACTTTTGGCGAAATGGTGTTTTATTAATTTATCATTTGATATTATTAGGGTTCTTTCCTGATATTCAAAAAGGAAAAATACGTGTCGTTCAGTTATATTTTTCAATTTATCAAACAATTTGGCCGCTGAAATGCCGATTCTGGTATAGCGCCATCTAGCGAATAAAGTTGTAACTAAAATCAATTTCGAATTTTTCATTATTTGCCATAAAAAATCCCATTGCATCCTGAACCCAATGGTGTTTACCGCATTGCTCTAGCGCAAATATTCGCGGAGTTATTAATTTTTAAAGTTGTGCGGGACTTTTGGATCACCCTGTATATTGATTAAAAAAATAAGTAAATTAGGCAGTAAAAATAACCAATTAAACATATCCTGACTCCTTAAAGAAACATTTTGATGGCCAAGCTCCATCTTTCGGAATAAATATCAACTAATCGTTGATGAATGAAATTAAATATAAAAAATAAATCAACGTTTAATTGGTAATTATTACGATAGATGGCGCTTTTTTAATTAAAGTATTCATTTAATCAATCAATATATACCTATTTAGTCACAAAATAATGCCAATAACAAATTTGTTCAATTATTTTGTAGAAATACCATTTAGATATTGTGATGTATTGGCGAATTAATTTAATATTTGTTTTTATTTATTTGTTGTCACAGAGTTGATGATGATAATTGTGTATATATGCATATATATAGTGTTTGTGTTTTTTAGCAGTTGATTATTTTTCTAATATGGAATTGTTTTAACTTTGTTTGTTTCTTGGCATTAAAAATATATTCTATTTTCAAGTCTTATCTGTGGAAACATTGCAGATATTGCACATAAAAGTATTTGCTCGTTGAATAACAGAAAATTTGCTCATAAGTAAGTGGACGAGTGGGTAACACTCTCGATTCCCGACAGTCGTGAACCGGGATTGAATCCCGTGTTAACATTTTGTTTAATATGTGAATAACCATCACATATTATTCATTGTTACAATTATAAACTAGGTTGTTCTTTTTGAGTGGTACCTAATAAATGATTTTGGAACATGCAAGAAAATTGTCTCGAAACTTGCAAAACTTAAAAGAAACTTTTTACTTTAATTCTATTTTTCTCTTTTCAAATAATACCGGGTAACTATTGTTCTCACAAAATAATAAGTAAAAAGAATCGGTGAACGAGTGGGTAACACCCTATATTCCCGACAGGCATGAACCGGGATTGAATCCCGCGTTAACATTTTGTTTAATATGTGAATAACCTTCATATATTGTTCATTGTTGCAAATATCATAAACTAGGTTGCTCTTTTTGGACGGTACCTAATAAAGTTAATTTGGAGCAAAGAAAATAATAAGTTGTTATATTATTTTCTGAAATTTCTTATTGTAATATATTGTTGAAATTGACAATTCCAGATATTTCTACGATAGAATATTCTTGTGATTTGCATAGAATTCCAGTATTATCTATGTTAATTGACATCTCTGCCCATATAGCGCGGCTTTGTTGGATTGTTGGTAGGCTAGTGGTTAAGTGAATAGGGGAAGCCGGCGTGAGCTACTGATGTAAATATTGCCACGTGGAAAATTAGTGAAGACCAACTTCGGAGTGAGACAGCAATTTATTTCAGGCAAGGACAAACTAAGAATGATAAACAAAAGATAAGCAAAGAGGGAATTTTACAGAGTATCAAAATATAAACATCAAAAATGATACTGTTAATAAAATAAATACTTTGCTACATAGCTCCTTCCCTATGGGAGCTGTGACCCACAGCTTGCAATTATGATTGTTACTGACATTGATCTGATGTGCTTCTGTCAAGGATTCCATCGAAATCTTGGAACTTTGCCCTGGTACCTTTGCGTCCTTTTTCTTGCGGCGTGAAGATCGGCTTTGTCGTCGTATCGTCTATAGGGACACCGTCAACTTCGAGGGAAGTCTTGGCTTTGACACGGCGGTATAATCCTGAAGCCAGTCTCCGAAAATGTAGATCACAGCACCCATGGCTTCAAGGTCTTCTCGGCGGTCTTCAGTTTGTCTTCCCTAACTTACCCAGCATCTCCACCAAAATACCACGTGGAAAATTAGGGAAGACAAAAACTTCAGGAGGAGACAAGAATTTATTTAAGGCAAGAACAAACTAAGAATGATAAACAAAAGATAAGCAATGAGGGAAGTTTACAGAGTAGCAAAGTATAATAAAAATGATACTCTGTTAATAAAATAATACATACTTTGCGACAATATAATTTAATCTATTTGTCCTTCTTTTATAGTTTTATACCTTTAATTAATAAATGATCTTTCTCTTCATCTACAAATCTATAATATTTTTTTAAAGAGATATCATTGTTCAAGATAGAAAAACAAAGAAATAACCCTTTTTTTTTTGCTATTTGCTGTTATCCAAAAGAATCTAGGTTACCCAAATAATCAAACAGAATAGGATAAAGGAAATAGGAATGATTCAGTAGCAGCCAAGTGTAAAAAAAACCTCCCCCACTTGTAAATCAATACCATCTGGAAATCCACAAATCAAGCAAATTAAATATGGGCTGGTGAGATTCCAACTGCTATTACTGTTAAATATTTGCATTCTTCACATTTTCTGCCATTTATTCCTTTTATATACTGAAGAAATCCAATCTTATTTATATTCTAAACTTCTATCCTTTATTTTTCATTCAGTTCTTTTGTACACACTTTCTCTTTTTTACTATTCTTTATATATTTAATTAAAAATAATTTAAATTAAAGTGTTTATTATACAGTAAATTCTCCTATAACGCGATTAATGTGTTCCGTGTTGTATGAAATCGCGTTATAGGAATTCGCGTTGTACGAAATAAAACTTGTATAACGCGAATGTTGTTAGGGTAAATTGTTTTATTTTATAACGCGTTATACGAAAATTCGCGTTGTATTAATAAATTCGTTGCAATTTTTTTTATCGCGTTGTAAAAACTCGCTTATAGGAGAGTCTACTGTACTTGTATTATCTTTTGGAAGTTAATCATACATTCTTGATTTTGTTACAACAATATATGTGTAATTATATATTTTAAACTATACATTTAATACTAGTATACGATTTTTAACTATACAATTTATTGATAAGGCACAATTTGGATTATAGATTATAAAAATAAGGTAATAAGACCAAATATAAATAAATAATTAGTGTGTAATGTAACAAACTATTTATTTATTTGGATTTAATATAGTATACAAATTTTAACTATACAATATTTTGATAAATTTCTTGATTCTGTCATTTACCCAACGTTTAGACGATTCTTCATAATCTTTATCACAAATTTGTGACTCAATCTGTTACAAACCACGAAATTTTCAAAGGTTTTTTAAATAGAATAAAGGCAGTGGAGGATTCAAGTTGCTTTTGTGGTATTGAGGAACAAACCTCGAGACATCTACTGATCGATTGCTCAGCATTTCAAGATTATAGAATGCAGAATGAACTAGTTGTTTGTGAACTTAACGATTTGATTTTCGATAAAAAAAATCATATTTAAAGTTCAATTGATTTTGTAAATACATTCTAAACTTTCTACAAAATCTGGATTTCTAATGTTTTTATGCGTTGAATAATGTAAATAACATATGTAAATAAACTTTTCTCCTTGTTTGGCGCAAGTATCTCTTGCGGGATATAGCACTTTGGAAATAAAATAATTGTAATCACAAAGGAATTATAAGAAACCAACATTTCATTACATTGCTTCTTTTACTTTACAATGATAAGGCACAATTTAAATTATAGATTATAAACACAAGGTAAATAAATATTAGTGTGTAATGTAATACACTATTTATTTATTTGGATTTGGTCTTATTACCTTGTGTTTATACAATTTATTATCATCGTTATTCTCTATTTGAATATATGTAACAGTTTCGTTTTAAACAGATTCATGGAACATTTTAATATGTAAATTAGTTAAATAAGAAACTAAATTCATAAGAATTATTTTGTTCTGGTTAAAAGATTATGCTCTGTTAAGGAACAAACAATTCATGATATCTTCTGTAGGTGACATTATTCTTTTGAAAAAAATAATTTTCTATTCAAATGCCGTTTTCTATCTCTTCTCTTTCTACGTACCATCATTTTTTAAAATCTCATTTGAATTTTCTAGATGTAATTAAAGACTTAAAAGGGTTATGCATGATAATAGGGAATAATTTTGAATGGATTTTAGTGTTCTTGATAGCTTTTTAGATGTTTCAGTAGATAGTGAAATAATATATTTTAGAATAAATAAATAAATGAATGGAAAAGAGAAAGAGTAAGATGTTTTAATTATAAGTTCAACCCGGGATTAGATTCCGCATTGGGCACTTTTTTTTATTTGATAAAAATGTTTCAATGCCCCCAATTCTTTTAAAGGTCCAACCCCCACCAGCGAGTGCAAGTAACTAAACGGGGCTCTGGAACATTTGTAAGTGTAAAGTCAAACTGCTTTTCACATGTGTAGATATGTGGTGTAATTACAGTAAAAGCAGTCGTCAACGCCAGGCTATTTGAAGAGCAGAGGTCGGGTCTTGGCTTGTGGCCATTTGAGCCGATATCATCAGTTCAGGGAGAGATGTCATGGCTGTGTCAGCTAGAACTGCCGTTTAATGTCAAGAATCCGTTAAATTTATATAAAAGAGAACTTGGAAGCTATTGTTCTTACACCTCAGAATGATGACGAAACATCGAGGGGCCATCGTGTTGGTCGACGATGAGAGATTGCGGAGCTGGTAATATGGATGGCTGTGCTGGAGTAAACCTCCTTTTTTTGTGTCTGGATGCTATATTTATGACGAACTAAATAACTTAGTCCCTATTTCTGCTCCGCGCTTATGGAATTGAAGACTTGGGGCGATGGCGTCGACCTTTCATATTAAATCTTACTTTTCCTTATTACTAATAATTGTATATAGTCGCGGAACTACTGGTTTCCTGTGCTGCTCTTTTCCTGATATTGCACCTTGTACGGAGAATTTGTATAAGACTAATGTCTTAATAAAGGCTTTGTGTGTGTGTGTGTGTTAAATTTATACTCTCTAGATGGATAGCATTGAGCACTGTCTTAGTTGCGATTCTATGCTCCTTCCCAATACTTCAGGAATTGTAACAGCACACTGTCTCCGAGGAGGATACGTTTCTTCTTCTTTCTTTCTTATCTCCACTTATCATATTAGAGTATCAAGCTTGTTTGACAACCATCATGACTATGTGAAGTAGAATGCGTCTACCTTTGTCATTAAGACTGGGAATACTACTCAGTGGCAGGCCGACTTAGCTCCAAAAGAAATGGCCATCTCTGACATGAGAAACAGACGCCATGTGCAGCCGCTCCTAACATGGAGTACAAACACGGCTCATCCTGTATCCCTGTTTTAGGAGCCCTTACAGGGTACTATCAGCCAGGCCAGCTGAACCCAGGTTTTTTAGTGAGCTTGTTACTGCTCCCCCTCCTCATTTTTCATCCGGGCTTGGGACCGGCAAAGGCGGAGTTGATCATTTTCTTGATATTTTCAAACGATCTCTAAGCTTTCGGGTGTTATAAACCTTTCTACAGTTAATTTATCTTGTAGAAGGGATACCCGAAAGCTTAGAGATCGTTTAAATAAATCAAGAAACTTACCTTCGGTGAGAGTGTTTTGTTCCTATTTATATATCAGAGGATTCTAACTTCCGATTCTGCAAAAATTGAATCTTGGCTTTTTTTTTTACAAGGCCTAAATACTTTTCTGCTTCCCCTTCTCTCTTCTTTGTTTTAACCTTGATATAAAGAAAATTTGAAATCGATACAGATGTACTGTTAGAGTCGAAAACACACAATATACCTATCCCCCGATTTACACGGTAGATACGTTTCTGAGAAAAACGTGTAAATCGAGGGATAGGTGTATATTAAACTGTCAAATCTGAATAGGTGTTCGCCTCCTCATGATTCAGAGCCTCCCAATATTCTTTTCAACATAGGTAGTATAGAGTAGAATATCGCATTTTAGTATAGTGAGATAAAAACAAAAAAAAAAACTTATTTGGAAAACCGTGTAAAATCGAAAACGTGACACAAGTACCGTGTAAACGGGGGATAGTTGTATTCTATATACAGTTACGAGCGTCATGCGTGGCTCTGTCACGGTTTGCTTTTTTTTTGGAATGGCGCCCTCCTATTGGTCGGCTACGATCACGCCACCTTTGCCCCCCCCCCCCCCCCCCCCATTTCTGTAACTATTGTGTTGGAGCGGGTCGCTCCTTAAATAAATGCATATATTAGTTAATAACTAAATGGAATCCTCTCTTTCTTTTTCCCAGTAAGAGACGCCTACGGAAGCCAACAGTACATAGACAGATAAAGCACATAGGCTATAGTTATTAACTAAAATATGCATTTATTTAAGGCGCCAATTTATAATTGTAACAAATAGTATTTGAATAAAAACATTCAATCGGGTAAAACACGGGCGTTGCCCGGGTCATTCGGCTAGTATGATATAAACATTAGGATGGTTCCTAAGATCGTATCCCAGATACACGTGCCTCGGAGTGCAACAATATACAATAGAATAAGATCTTAAAACTGTTTTTTGACGTTTATGCGTTTCTTTTTAATATCAAACAATATTCTACTGACCTTACTACAATGATAAATTGATGGGAGGGCCTGGATTATCAATGGTGAACCCCTCTTTGATGAGCCAGGCCCTACCCTTATTTTATCATTGCAGTAAGGGCAGTAGAAAATGGTTTGATATCAAAAAGAAACATGTTGTTGTTGCTGCTTATTCCTCAAGTCTTTTAAACAATCTACATTAGGTTCCATTGTCTCATCTTTTCTATTATAGTCCTGGGGTTTTCCCAGAGGTCTTTTAGGAGGATTTGATACAATTCAATAGATGTTCAGGACTGGCTGGTTGAGAATCGCATTTGGAGCATTTCAGGAATGATTTTTCTATTAAATTTGAGCATTCTAAGATGTCCTCTTTGTAATCAACAACAACAACAACAAAAAGGCTTTTATTAGGGCCCATTTCCTTGTATGGATTTCGCCATACAACAACAAATTAATACAGTAATTTTTTTCTTACATGGGGAATGTGCACGTGAGCCTTTGTTTGAAAAGGGATTTATTTACACATCTGTTCTAAAACTTTCCTCACTACCTCTTTGTGTATGAATCTATTTACAATTGATCTGTAGAAATTATAGAGTTCTATTGCTATATTTTTCTTTTCTGAAATAGTTCTCAGCGTCTTCAATGGGTTTCTAAATTTCCAGAAGGTGTTTTCAAGAATTTTTTCTTTGTAATCTTGAAATCGCTCTTTGTTCTTCCCTAGTAAGGGTTTGGAAAGAAGATTCGTTAGGAATGGGGGTGTACCAAGGGGTGGTTTAGGGTGGATTTCCAGAGAGAGATTATTCTTTGTTTGTGGATGGAAGAAATTTATGAATAGGTGAGTTGGGAGTTTTCAGGCTGGCCCTTACAGCCTTCTTTAACCAACTGGTCAGCCATCTCGTTGCCGTCTATGTTAACGTGAGAGGGGATGCACGTCAACAATCTACTTATATATTTGCCTTATTCTGTCTGAAGCTCACGGATAGAATGCGCGCCCATTGGCTGCCGGCGAACACGTGTCCTCCCTGCCTCCCTCTAGACAACCCTGTTATCAGCTGTGTGATACATACACCTGTCTATAGCGGCCACCCTGTCTATAGCGGTCACTTTAGGCAACCCTGTTATCAGCAGTGTGATACATACACCTGTCTATACAGACCACCCTGTCCATAGCGGCCACTCTAGACAACCCTGTTATCAGCTGTGTGATACATCCACCTGTCTATAGCGGCCACCCTGTCTATAGCGGTCACTTTAGGCAACCCTGTTATCAGCAGTGTGATACATACACCTGTCTATACAGACCACCCTGTCTATAGCGGCCACTCTAGACAACCCTGTTATCAGCTGTGTGATACATACACCTGTCTATACAGACCACCCTGTCAATAGCGACCACTCTAGACAACCCTGTTATCAGCTGTGTGATACATCCACCTGTCCATACAGACCACCCTGTCTATAGCGGCCACTCTAGGCAACCCTAGGAAGCAAGATGTATACAAGGTGTAGACAAGATGAAGATCTAGATGAAGATTAAAACGTTTTTAAAATATATTCGCACTCGGGTAAAACCCGGGCGTTGCCCGGGCCATTCGTCTAGTAGTTTATATTTATTATAAAAGATGGCGCGCTAAATGAACCATATTAATACACGATAGGATAGGTTATTTTTCAGATAGATGGTTAGGTTAGATTAGGTTGGTTTAGGTTAGATTTTTTGAAAATATAAATGTTTTCCCCGTGCGCATAGGTCAATCAAATGCGTATCTTTGTTTATGGGCCCAATCTTAGGATTCTCTCCGATATATATCTGATAATAACAAGATTAACTTAATGGGTATACGCACACATGAAATTCTATTTTAACACCATATATATAAACTGTAGGGGAAGATTATAAAAAAAAAACGAAGAGGTATCAAATCGGATTAAAGTTCAATGTGTTACTCTCTCGAGGTTTATCCGATTAATGATTTCTTTAGAGAAAATAAAAAGATTTTTCTTATTTTTTCAACACAATAAATGGTGTAGCAGACAAAGTGTTTAATGCTCTTTTTATTTTCCACGTGCCTTTCTAATTTTTCCCTGGATTCAGACATATTTACTGGTGGTGGTGTCTTGTCTGACATATTTACTTTAAACTGTATTTTAAACTCTATTTTAAACTTTATAATAATGACACTTTTATCATATGTCACATATCTTCCAATTAGTTAGAGCCGATACTTCCGATCATACCCTTCTATTAAAATGTACACTGTTCCTATTTGCTAACCCCCTTCCCCCCCCCCCCTCCCATATTTAGTATATATGCTATATCTTTATTAATATAAACTGTACACCCTTATTTGTATTTAACTTAAAAATAGTGACGTCAAAATAAAAAGCCAGAGATGGTGGCAGCTGGGGGCAGAGGAGGAAATAGCGGACGCTCAGATGGAGGCCCCTCCAGGACTTTATATAGACGACCCCTGTCAACAGGTTTGAGCAGGGGGTCAGCGGCAGTATGTTCTACAGTGTGTCTATCGGCAGACCGCTTCTGTCTCTCTCTCCATGTCTCGGTGATAAGCATCCAAGTTTTTGTCATGGCCTCTACCTCTGTCCCGTGGGCTGTCACCGATCACTCTCGGTGCTAACATCTAGCCCTGCTTCTGCTTCTTGTTGTCCGCGTGTGGGAAGACCATCAACACTCGCCTCACGTTCACGACTGCCAGCTTATCCATACGTCGGCAGGATCATTTACAACAATATTACCACACATATATATATATATGGGTTTCTTTTAACTTAATGATTGAGAAAAGTATGTTTTTTTACTACACACATTAATAATATATCATAAAAAGATAACTCGCTATCTATATTTAAGAAATGGAAGCATTAAAGCGCACGAAGGTTTCTTTTCAAATATAAAACGAATTTCTCCATTAATGCTTCCATTTCATAAATATAGATGGCGTGTTATCACCTTATAATTAATTATACCTAACTGGTCTTGTCTTTATTGTTTGCAGAATATCATTGCTTGATGCAAATATTTATATGGAATTCTACTGTCCTAAAAGCTTATGTCCATAGTTTGCCTTGAATACCATTTCTAAGATTCCACCCTTCATTGCAGTATATATAAGCAGAATCGTCCAATACAGTATAAGATAAAAGCCAGACGATAGAAGCCAGACCTCCTGAGATCTGGGTCTCGATCGCTTGATCTTGATCCCTGAAATGATCCCTTAAAAATTTTTGAAGCCTACGTTGCTTTAGCTGTGCTTGGTGCTGCCTTGGCGCCCTCATAAACGGCGCTCTCGCCCTCTTCTCCCCCGGGGTTCCCACTTGCCTTCCGGCGCCTCTCCAGCCCTCTCCTTGGCCCTCCACCGCGACGGGCGCTTGGTGACTCCTAAAGATGATTTGTGCCTTAAAATGCTTATCCGAAAAGCAGGTAGAAGGCGGATTAATCGTCAAACGTCCAATACAGTATTAGAGCTCTAAGAAGCGGTATGGTTGCTTAAATTGGCGAAACTGCTAGGAGGGATCACAATTGATGAGCCAAGCCCTCTCAATATTTTTAAATCCAAGTGAGGGTGTGTTACTTCTTCTATAGCAAATAGGGATATTATCCTTGTCTTAATATCATCAGTGTTTTATAGATTTCTAAAAGGTTTTTATCCACATCATTTTCTAAATAAATCGTAATCATATAGTATTTCTAGCGTCTGATATATATTTTAAAATAGTAATTAAAGCTTGAATGTTTGAATAAAGCTATATTTAGAAAACGAATTTTTCTATATATTAAATAACTACATAGGCCTTAATAAAGAAAAAATATCGCAAAAATCTACGAAGTGAAACAAATTTTTTGAGCAATCTTCCAACAGCCCTGTGTTCAGCCGAGCTTGAAACTTTTCTTTAAGTCATCGATCAGGTCCTTCGCACATTATCTTCTGCCAGTTAATAGCGACTCTCGGCTGCCAATTTATTAGAATAATTACTCGCTGGAAACAATTTGGAAGTTGGTTGATGCTCTAATTGGAATTTCAACTAGTACCATTCTATACCTTTTACTCTTTTAATTTGTATTATTTGGTAACGTATTTTGTTTGTTATATGGTCTAAAAAAGAAAGATTTTTTTAAAAGAATGTCTTTATCGTGTGTTATCTTTTGATATTACTTTGGAAAAAAATAGCTCCATCAATCAATGATTTATTTTAATCTCGAGGTTTCACTGACTCTCTCTCACTATGAGAAAAATCCCCATACACATATATATATGTTATATAAAGGTATTATTTAAAATGTTTTATTAAGATATTATTTAAAATGTTATATTAAAATATTTTATTTAAAATTATGTTATATTAAAGTATTATTTTATTTTTAAAATATATTTCATGGATACAAATATTCTGCTAAATCGACCGCCAGAGGTCACACTTTGCATATAAAAACTCGTTGTTGTTCTTCCCCGTTGGACTGGTTAGCAGCCCCCGTAAAATAAAGATATTTTCTCTTCCCCGTTGGCCGACCCAAAACTTTGTAATTATGTAAATAATATTTTGTTTTATTTATTCTTACACCTTAAGCCAGGCAGGTACTTTTACAGAATCATGTTTATCTTATAGCTCAATTAAAGCAATTTTTAATCTATACTATTTTTATTATTTTACTTTCAAGAAGATTCATGCCACGACTGCACCACCATAGTATAATCACCAAGATGATCCAAAACAACAAAAAATCTTATCATTTTTTAATTTTAAATATAATGCTTATCCTGACTAGGAGCACATTTCTTTTTAGATGTTAGAGCGCCATCTAGTGTAACAGAAATCAACTAAACATTGATTTAGCCTGTTCCCTAATATATGGCCAACCCAATTTCTTGATAAATCAAGAAAAGCCATCCATGAACGCGTTTCACGCTGTTAGAGCTCGTAGGAGTAAGCTGTACCATTGCGACCAAAATGAATTTTGGTTCCATAGGCTTCTTGATAAACCAAGAAATAGGTATTTAAGGCCAAACATGCGTAAATACGCTTAACATGTGAAAAAAATAATAGAGAAAAAAATAAAAATAAAAAGGTCAGGTGTTGATATTTTGGTCGAAGTGGTACAGCCTACTCCACGCTGACGAGCGCCAAAAAGCGCGAAACGCGTTCGTGGATGGCTTTTCTTGATTTATCAAGAAATTGGGTTGGCCAAATATCAGGGAACAGGCTAAATCAATGTTTAGTTGATTTCTGTTCCACCAGATGGCGCTCTGCCTTCTGTAAAGCACATGTGCTCCTGGTCAGGATATGCCATTTTTATTTTTGATTTCAACACCTGACCTTTTTATCTTTTATTTTTCCTTTCGTTTTTTAATATATATATATTGAAAATAGAACAATCCATTTATAAATCTTTGATTAAAAATACTTTTATTGGATCAAAATAATTATAGTGAAATAAATAATATTTTGATCCAAAATATGCCTTTTAATTAAATATATGTATCACATAAAATATCAAGCATATAAAATTATCCTTTAGAGATATTCAAATATAATATTTATAGAAATATAAATTATGAATTGAGCATTATTCAAGACGATAAGCAAATATATTTGCTGAAACTAATGACGGACATCTATTTAGCTTTATTATTGACCTAAAGGATTAAAGTCACAGGAAATCAATTAGGGGAGATTTGTAATTAAATTGTCATCAGCAATTATCATTAGTGAGGATAATGTGATCTTGCTTGACATCTTCAAAATTTGGCATAGTTCCTTCATAGATATGTTTATTGCATTTCTAATGGCATCTCGTATATTCTGTATGGATACTTTGTACTCTAAGTTTTGAAAAGAAACCTTTTCATATTCGTGTCCATATTCTCTATTGATCAAATATAAATCAAATACAATACAAGGTTGACCCAAAAGTTCGTAAATAATGAAAAAGAATTGAAATAACAATACATGGATTCGCTGGTGGGATTGGACTTTTGCAAGAATCGGGGGACATTGGAACAATTTTTTTTTTAAATCAGAAAAAAATTCTAAATGCGGGAATTGAACCCGGGTCGTAGCGGTCGAAAACCAACGGTTTAAACCAGGGGTGGCGAACCTTTTTATATTAGAAGGCCAATTTTCATTTTACCATTTTTGAGAAGGCCGCATCCATATATATATATATATATATATTATATTACATTCGTATTAGATATTTTCAATAAAATAATGAAAGTAATTGAAAACTGCGAAACAAAAATTATAATTTTGAATTTATTAAAAGGCCACAACTTGGGCAAGAAAAGGCCACATGCGGCCTTAAGGCCGCACGTTCGCCACCCCTGGTTTAAACCATCCTTTCACCGAACCCCCAAACTTATAGAAATACGGATGTATTTTATTATGGTGAAAACATCAGACTTCTGAGAATAAGGTTCTTTTAAAAAATTAATTAAAATCTCTTCTAGCTTTTAAGAATGAAAGTTAGAGATTGAAAATTTAAATGTTTTAAAAGAAACATATCCATGGAATGTGATCCCTGTTCTGATAAGGGCCAAAAGCCCGAAACGCGTATACGTGGTTAGCTTTTCTTGATTAATCAAGAATGTTCTTTTTTTATTGTCTTGACGTATTCTCATATTATCTATTGATCAATATAAATACAATACAAGGTTATCACAAAAGCTCGTAAATATTGCAAAAAAAATTGAATACCAATATTATTTGCCGTTATGTATAATGTCTTTGTATTATGTATTGTATATATATATATATAAATCAATGTTTGTATGTTTGTTTGTTTGTATGTTTGTTTGTTTGTATGTCCGGTATACTAATTCGCAGTAGTTCACTAATTCAAACCAAAATTTCCATACATAGGTAAAAAATACGGGGAAGACGATAGGCAATTTTAAAAAATATATAAATCAATTATTAAAACTATATATTCAAATTATTCTACTTAGCTCACGAACAGCGCCCTCTATCAAAGATTAGATTAAATTATGCTGATGCAAACAAATGGATAATGTTAATAACAAACAATTATAAAAAAAATTCTTATCTAAATATATATCACTCAGGTAGATATGCACACGGGTCAATCCCGGGGCGAAGCCCGGGTCACCCGTTTAGTATGTTATAAATAAAGATGAATGATATTTCTGTTGTATTTTTGATCATGTTGAGGATTATGGTAATGTAATGCAGTCGTGGTTAAATCTTTAAAGTATGATAATGAAAAATAGTTTTGATCAGAGATTTCTTTAATTGAGCTAAGGAATATACATAAACATAATTTGATAAAAGTACTGCCTGGCTTAAGGCGTAAGAATCTAAAAAATGAAAAGTTATTTACATAATGTACAAAAGATTTGAGCCGGCCATCGGGAAACAACAACGGGAATATTCTTGCCATCGCCCGCACAAGTCTCAGTGGAGACTTTTCCGGGCACTCTGTATCTAAAACGTCAAGGCAGCAGACGCGATGTCAGGTGGCCAGGGATCCTAGGATCTGGCGGCTGGAGATATCTCGCAGGGGTGGTGGAAACGTTCAGGGGAACGTGCCAGGGTGAAGCGGGGCAGGAGTATTGAATTGGCCAGGAATCCAGTAGAAGTGGCAGATGGAAATAGGAGGCAGAAGGTCCTTGAAGCTTAGAACTTGAGGGCCCTAGACTTCAGGATGGGGCAGCTTGAGGCTCTCGCTTCGTGCTTGTCTGGAAGGCCCTTTGAGCAGCAGTTGGCACATTTGGAGGTGCGCTGGTCAGCAATGGAAGGGCAGGCGCGGCCTTCATGGCCGTCTTCACCGCAGTGGAAGCACTTAGAAGCTCTGGTGCATTGGGCAGAGTTGTGGCCGAAGCCACAACAGCGGAAGCATACGCGGGCGCGGATGGACTCCTCGAAGTTGAAGATTACTCCATCCACCACGATTCTTCCGCGAACGCCCAGGGCTCTAAAGGTCTTGATGTCCACCTCGATGAAGGCGGTGCAGGTCCCGTTTCTGGGTGCCGAACGGTGCGCCACGCGCACCACTTTGCCCCCAGAAAGTTTACTAACAGCTGCGGTTCCCAGGAAGGTCTCCTCAATTGTGGAGTTGGATGTTTCCTCATCCACTTTGAAGAGGCAGATTCGTGGCAGGATCTCCTTCTGCTGGCGGACCTTCATTCCATTTAACTTGCTGGCCAGGGAGGTAGACACCTCAGGGATGGTCTCAGGATTACTGGAGTGGAGGACCAGCTTCCCCTTGGTGCGCAGGGAGGCCCAAACGCCTTGGGGGAGAGTGTGGGCAGCGCGGACAGCTTTAAGCATCTTCCTTGGGTCAGCTTGTGGGTCATCAGAGATGACCACTGTGTGGGCCGCCGATTTTTCTCCATGGAGGACCACTTGGGCGGCCGCAGGCTTGGAGACGCGGGTAGGCGCAGGTTTCGTAGGACCTTTCAGGTTTGTCCTTTTTGCAGGCGGGTTGGGAGCCTCAGGCTGCTTCCTTTTGGTTGGAGCAGGGGCAGGCAAGGTGGAGGCAGGCTTCTTGGCAGGGATGGCAGAAGGAGCAGGAGTGGCGGGTTTGATGGAGTCAGTCTGGGAGCTGGTTTCCTTGCAGGAAGGAGCAGGGCAGGTTTGGGTGCTGTGGCAGGCAGTCTGGGGCCTGTTAGCCTCCATAACTTCGTCCCGCTCCACGAAGGAATGGAGGGTGCCTGAGAGGTTCTGTACTTCAGCAGTGAGGGCCTTTATCAGTTCAGACCGCCTGGCGATGAATGGACGAGGTCCTCATGCAGAGTCATTAGAGTGGGATGGCCAATGGCATGCAGGATGTCATGGTTGCGTTGGATCACCATTTCGTCCTCCCTCTCCATGTCGTCGAGGTTCACGATGGGCCTCATGGCATTCTTCTTCTTCTTCTTGGCAGGGTTCATGGCAAGAACAGTTTTATTTATTTATTTATTTCATCTCAATTTGCAGGTGTTACATTCGAGCACAGCTCGCGAGTCACCTTGTCCAGATTATTTACACATGGCGAGTTGTGATGCTGGAGTGGCCCCCCGAACCTTACAGGAGGGCAGTTGTTGGGTGTTTGGCTGTCAGCTAGCCATTGGGTCCAGGTCGTCGGATTCGGTGGCTGAGGTCACCTTGGTTTTGAACAATTTCTTGTATAGTTGGATTTGAGGATTTTTGAAATTGCGAGAATAGTCTTGTAGCAGAGTCTTGATAAATCTCTTCTATATTAGGCTGGTTGAGATCTTCTTTGAGAATTTTGTTTGAAAGATTGAATGGGGCTCCTATAGTGGTTCGTAAGCAAATCCTCATGAAGGCATCTATTCTTTTTTTATCCGTAGGTGTGATATATTTGCCCCAGACTGGTAGTGCGTACGTGATGATGGGTAGAATACAGGTTTTGTACAACGTGAATTTATGCTTTGTTGTTAAATTACTTTTAAAATTAAGCAGGCTTGATAGAGATATTTTGGCTATATTTGCCTTTCTTATGGTGTTTTGGACATGTAGGATAAATTTTAATTTCGAATCCAAAGTGACACCAAGATACTTGGCATGGTCGGCCCAACTAATAGTGCTTGAGTTTACTGTCAAGTTGGTTTGTGGCTTGAATTTTTTGTTATCTCTTGGGGGAAAAACTATTGCTTGAGTCTTAGTTGGGTTAATGTCTAGTTTCCACTCATCGCACCATTTGATTATGTCATTTAGGTAACTCTGAAGCTGAGTAACCAATAGGTTGACTGATTTAGAGTTGAATAAAATTGCTGTGTCATCTGCGAAGAGCTTAAGTTTACATTTAGAGTGCAGTGGGATGTCATTAATGTAAATATTGAAAAGGTAGGGTCCGAGGATAGAGCCTTGAGGTACTCCAGTCTGGATTGGCTTTGGTTCAGTTATAAAATTTCCTTGCTTGACTGAAAATGTCCTGCCCTGTAGATAATTCTGCATAAAATTGATAATGTCACTTGGGAACTGGTGTTTTGTGAGTTTCTTTATAAGGCCATTATGCCAAACTTTATCAAATGCTTTCGAAAAATCTAGAAAGACAGCACCTACCACTTCCTTGTGGGATCTTCTTATCTGGATGTAGTCCAGAACTGCAATGAGTTGGTGAGTTGTTGAATGCCCCCTTCTAAATCCGAATTGCTGCGGGATGATGAAGTTAGAGTTGTCCAAGTACATCTGAAGTCTACGTAGAATGATTCTTTCGTAAATTTTGCCGATGGTGGAGAGGAGGCTGATAGGTCTTAGATCTTCAGGGGATTTAGCGGATTTTTTTGGAATTGGAATTATGTAAAACGAAAATTAAAATTATACCGCGAATGTTTCTTTTAAAAATCGAAATTTATTTTCAAAGAGAAATAGCGACATTTCTAACTTTGAGGATGAGGCATGGAAAGGTGAAACATGAAGAGTAATGGAGAACGGAAAAATAAAAAGTGTCCAGGGGCGGGAATCGAACCCACACCCTTCTGCTTACCGGGCAGGTGCCTTGTCCACTCGGCTACCCTGGACTAGCAGAAGGGTGTGGGTTCGATTCCCGCCCCTGGACACTTTTTATTTTTCCGTTCTCCATTACTCTTCATGTTTCACCTTTCCATGCCTCATCCTCAAAGTTAGAAATGTCGCTATTTCTCTTTGAAAATAAATTTCGATTTTTAAAAGAAACATTCGCGGTATAATTTTAATTTTCGTTTTACAATCATCAGCCGCGTTATATTGTATTTTAATTGGAATTATGATAGCATGCTTCCAGACTTTGGGGTAGTAACACAAGTGCAGTGCGGCGTTGAATACTCCAGCTAGAAATACAATCCATTTGATGGGAAGATTCTTGGCCATTTGCGGAGTGATATTGTCATGGCCAGGAGCTTTGTGGTTAGCTAAGTATTTAATCACTTCTTTGACTTCATTTGGTGTCGTCATTGTGAGCATTTTTTTCTTGTTGGTGATTATAAGTTATATTTGGTTGGTCTTCTTCTTTTTCCTTGGAGAACTGGTTGGAGAAGTGTTCTGCAAGTTCGTTTCCGATTTCTTTGGTCAATAAGGTTTTGCCGTTCGTTACTAAACTTGAGATCCTTTCCGTTTTTTTTTCCTGTTGGGTTTTGTTTTTCTCCAGAAGTCCTTTGGGCTTGATTCAATCTTGTGTATGAATTGATTCCAGTTCTCGGTGGAGTCGGATTTGAGGGCTTTGTTAACTTTTCCCTGTAGGTTTAAATAAATGGCTCTATGGGCTGGATCCCAGGTTGCTTGCCATCTCTTACGAGCTTTATTCTTTTCTTTTATTAAGGCCTTGGTTGAGGGGTTCTGTTTTGATGAAGAGGATGATATAACTGTGTTTTTTGAGTAGCTGTTGTAGATTTTATCATTTAGTATGGTCACTGCTGAGTCAATATTGGCTTCCGTTTTCAAGGGTACTCTAGGAGGCGTACTGGAAATTAAGTCTTGTTGGAAGTGTACCCAGTTAGTGAGTCGGCAAGCCCTAGTCGTGAATTCATCCTTCGGGCAGGTCAGCTCTAGGATTACTGGGAGGTGATCTGAAGATAAGGCATCCAGGGTCTTAATCCTCGAAGTCCAGGGGATGTTTCTAAGAATTGCGATGTCTAAAAAGTCTGGATTTCCCAAAGGACTGTAGTGCGTGGGTGAAGAAGGTGCGACAATGTCCAGGTTTTCTTTTTCGGAAAAATTATGAAGCACGGTTCCACTATTATTGGAGGTTCTTGAGCCCCAAAGAGGGTGCTTGGAGTTCCAGTCTCCTGCAGCGATTACTGAATGATTATTCTCTAACAAGAGATTCAGATCTTCCTCCTGGAGTGGTAGATCGGGTTTCTTATAGATTGACGATATCTGCACTACTGCCCTTCCATCTGGTTTCCTTAGAATTGTGGTGTTTTCCATGTTAGATGTTTGAATCAGCACTTTTTTATATTTAAGATAGTTTTTTAGAATTATTGCCGTTCCACCGCCCCTTCCAACGATTCTATCGTCTCTTATTGTCTGATAGTTTCTGAGTTTGAGGTCGACAGATGGTTTTAAGTGTGTTTCACTGAGCAGTGCCATGTCTATTGAGTTTTCTTCTAAAAACTGTAGGAATTCTTCTTTTTTCAGTTTGATTCCGTTGCAATTCCAGAAAACGATTTTTAAAGGTAATTTTCCTTTCATTGTAAGTAAGTTTTGATAATTTCTAATAACTTTTCGCACAGTTCCCTGGTGTCAGAACGAGTAGTTTTCTTTTTTGTAGTTTCCGCGTAACTTGCCTTTTGTTTTTCAACAGTTGCTTCTTCTGTTTTAGTGGAGCTTGCTTGAGGTATGGTGTTAGGGGAGTTTTGTCTGGGAGGCTTTAGCTGCTGTTGTTGTGGCTTCGGAAAATTTGGGCATCCGCGGTAATTGGCTGTGTGCGCCTCTCCACAGTTAGCGCACTTTGGTGGGAGCTGTTTCGACTTTCTTGGACAATCCTTCGAATGATGTTCTTCAGCACACTTGACGCATTTGGGCTTCAAAAAGCAGTTTAGCTGGCCATGCCCAAAACCCTGGCAGTTAAAGCATTGGGTCACTCGTTTTGTAGTCCTGAATGATTCCACGACTATTTTTTGGTAAAGTATTTCGGTTACTCCATAGATTCGTTTATTGTGTTCATTTTTCGGTAGCTCTACTAGGACTATATTCATCGGTATTTTGGTCGATTGTCTATGGAGCCTTTTGACAATGACCTCAGTGAAGCCCATTGAGACCAGTTCAGTTACGACGTCTTCTTCTTTGAAGGCTGTTGTTACCCCCTTCAATACCACTTTCAGTGGTTTTTCCTCCTGTAGTCTGTAGGAATATCCTCCATTATTTTTCTGTACATACTCCCTGATTATTTTGAAGTCGCCTATGTTTTTCGATTTAATTATGTGCTTTTTGCCAGAAATCGTGACTTGGAATGGTTCCGTGCACAAGCCTTTTAGTTCTTGGCAAAGAAGCTTCCAATCTGCTACATTTTCTGCAATAACAGGAGGAATTCTCGTTTTTTTCACGTTAGTGACTGTGGTCCATGGGCCATCGTTGTCGTTATTTTCTTCATCGTCTTGCGGTGGGTGAGCTACGTTCATTTGTTGAGAAATTTCAGTGGCGGGACTTTGTTCGTCGATGTCCATTCTAGGCGTCTTCAGATTACGCTCGCTCCTAGTTGGCGATCTTGAGTCATCCGATTGGGAGCCGCGAGTTCTCTTCTTTGATTGAACCGTTTCCTCAAGTTTATACTCGATTCCACATTTGTCTAGGATCTTCTTTATTAAGGAGGCTTCGATTATGCATAGTTTCTCGCCGGTTGGTCCGATCGTCGATTTAATTACAATCGGTGGCATATTATTCCCCCTTAATTGTTGTTCCAGTTTTATTTAACTTAAAATGAGTTTTTATAGGGGAATCGTGACCTCTGGCGGTCGATTCAGCAGAATATTTGAATCTATGAAATTTAATTTTAAATAAAATAATATTTTAATATAACATTTATATGTATATATATATACAACAACAACAACAAAAGCCTTTATTTAGGGCATTCCGCCCCATACAGGATTCGCCGTATTTACACGTCAACAAGAGGAGAGGGAAGAGGAAACATTTACAACAAAAATAAGGTTTGTTACCTATTTACAGATGGATCATCCTCCAGTATCCTTTGCCCTGCATTCTTTCTCATGCGCCCAGCTTCTGTACAGAACTTAAAGTATTTATCAATCAGTAATTTATCGTTCAGATCTGAAGAGAGAAGTTGACATATGCTATGGTATCTAAATTGACCAGAGGTAGGGCTTGGGAAAGTTTCAGTACGTTTTTCTGTTAAGAGAGGGCATTGGAAGAAATAGTGAACCAAATTATCATCCATGAGATCCTTACAAAGTAAACAGTTCCGGCCATTTTCTTTCCAGAAGTCTTTTCTTTCTTCCCTGAAAAATTGCCATAAAACTCTATGTTGTGCAACTAGTCTTTTGTTGGGAAGCGAGATATTTAATCGTAGGTACTCCTCTGTCATGAATGATTCACTCAAAAATTTGTAGTGAGCAAAGTGGGTTGAATCAGTGATTTTCATCTGATCGTTTTGAATTAGTTGGTCTGTGGTAGTTCTAATTATGCCTGGCAATTCTTTCTGTATGGCTAAGTAGTCTTCGCAGCCCTTCAGAAAGGAATATCCCTTGGAGTCTAGAATTTTTATTAAATTTTGAGTAAAGCTGTTTTCTATTTCCTTTTTCGCGGTGACTTTCCAGAGGTAATTTAAGCAAGCATGTGGTAATCTGCTCGTCTCCATTTTTAAAATCCTGACCCAAAACTTTAATGTGAGTTTTACAGCATTAAGTTCAGTTGATATTCTTCCACATTCTCTTCTGAGGACATATCCTGGTGTGAAGTTTGGTAAGTCTAAGAGACGACGAAGAAATGTATCTTTGGTATTATTGACTGTCTTCAGCTGGTTGATTGCCCACATTGGTGCCGCATATAGTAAAGTAGGAAGAACAATAGTGTCAAGAAGTTTCATCACTGAGGTAAAGGACTTTATTCGCGCCTTTGTAAGGATTCTCCAAAGTGCATTAATTGCATTCAGTGCTTTGTTTCTAAAGTATTGGGAAGCATATTGGGTCGAGATTTTTGTAGTCAGAGGGTAACCCAGATATGTATACTTAGCTACTATTGTCAGGGGTTGCTGACCCCAAAACCATGTCTCGGAACGAGCTGTTCTTCCACCGTTTCTAAACACCATTATTTTAGATTTATTTTGGTTTAACGTTAGGCAGTTATCTTCTAAGTACTTTTTAAGTAAGTTAATCTTCAATTGCAAATTTATTTTCGATTCTCCTAAGATCACTATGTCGTCTATATATATATATATATATATATATGGCTTAAAAGAGATTAAGCCATATATATATATATATATATATATATGTCGTGATCGAATGGAAGGGTGCAAGCGTTATGCTTACAATACTCAAAAAAGAAGAAAAAAAAAAAACATTAAAAAAGGAAGAGTTAATTATTCTCTTTATGATAGTGAACATGAATAAACACAGAAATAGTAGAGTTTATTCTCCCCAAATTGTTTATATCAAGCACCTTCAAAAGCCGAAAAGTAATTTTCAAAGTAAAAGATGAATGCTATCAAAGTTAACTCTTTTCTTCAAGGTAATAATTTACTGGGGGTGGAAATATATATAAATAAATGAAAATGTGAGATATCATTTAAGAAAAAAAAAACTATTTAAAGAAATAAATTATTTCATTCCTCTTTTTTTTTTTTCAACCTTTTCACCAAAAAAAAAAAAAAAAAACTTTGAAAAGGTCATAAAAAACAATAAAAAATTGTCAACTACTTTCTGTGTTGTTAGGATAATAGGCAATCCATAAGGGGCTTACCTTTTCACCCTGAAAAGACTAAAAACCGTCATAAAAAAAAACAATAAAAAAAATTGTCAACTACCTTATGGGTTGTTCTGGACAATAAGCAATCCATAAGGGACATATCTAACCACCCCATCTCTACGACATCAGAGAAAATGTCTCCAATTTGTGACGCCACACTTACGTAAATGGTCTCCATATTTTCTCTAGCGACTTATCTCCTCTCAGCAGGAATTACGGAAATCATTTGTGCCGGGACATTACGTATAGATACCTCACATGTCCTCTTCGTGAAATTGCTTTCCTCCTCCTTCAATGCCTTCCTCTACTGAAGGTAAGCCACATGGTCTCTCCATATCTCCCTCCTTCAATGCCTTCTGCTACTGAAGGTAAGCCACATGGTCTTTTCATATCTCCCTCCTTCAGTGCTTTCCTCTACTGAGGGTGTGCTTAATTGTCTCTCCATACATCCCTCCTTTAATGTTGGTGGGCCAGATGGTCTCTCTATATATCCCTCCTTCAGTGCCTTCCTCTACTGAGGGTGGGCCACATGGTCTCTCCATACTTCCTCTACTGAGGGTGGGCCACATAGTCTCTCCATACTTCCTCCTTCAGTGCCTTACTCTACTGAGGGTGGGCCACATGGTCTCTCCATATCTCCCTCCTTCAGTACCTTCCTCTACTGAGGGTAGGCCACATGGTCTCTCTATACTTCCTCTACTAAGGGTGGGCCACATGGTCTCTCCATACTTCCTCCTTCAGTGCCTTCCTCTACTGAGGGTAGGCCACATGGTATTTCCATATCTCCCTCCTTCAGTGTCTTCCTCTACTGAGGGTGGGCCACATGGTCTCTCCGTATCTCCCTTCTTCAGTGCCTTCCTCTACTGAGGGTGGGCCACATGGTCTCTCTATATCTCCGTTTTTCAGTGCCTTCCTCTACTGAGGGTGGGCCACAGGGTTTCTCCATATCTCCCTCCTTCAGTACCTTCCTCTACTGAGGGTGGGCCACATGGTCTCTCCATATCTCCCTCCATCAGTGCCTTCCTCTACTGAGGGTGGGCCACATGGTCTCTCCATATCTCCCTCCTTCAGTGCCTTCTTCTACTGAGGGTGGGCCACAAGGTATCTTCATATCTCCCTCCTTCAATGCCTTCCTCAACTGAGAGTGGGCCACATGGTCTCTACATATTTCCCTCCTTCAGTGTCTTCCTCTACTGAGGGTGGGCCACATGGTCTCTACATATCTCCCTCCTTAGGTGTCTTCCTCTACTGAGGGTGGGCCACATGGTCTCTACATATCTCCCTCCTTCAGTGCTTTCCTCTACTGAGGGTGGGCCACATGGTCTCTACATATCTCCCTCCTTCAGTGTCTTCCTCTACTGAGGGTGGGCCACATGGTCTCTACATATCTCCCTCCTTCAGTGCTTTCCTCTACTGAGGGTGGGCCACATGGTCTCTACATATCTCCCTACTTCAGTGTCTTCCTCTACTGAGGGTGGGTCACATGGTCTCTACATGTCTCCCTCCTTCAGTGTCCTCCTCTACTGAGGGTGGGCCACATGGTCTCTACATATCTCCCTCCTTCAGTGTCTTCCTCTACTGAGGGTGGGCCACATGGTCTCTACATATTTCCCTCCTTCAGTGTCTTCCTTCACTGAGGGTGGGCCACATGGTCTTTCTATATCTCCCTTCTTCAGTGCCTACCTCTACTGAGGGTGGGCCACATGGTCTCTCCATATCTCCTTTCTTCAGTGCCTTCCTCTACTGAGGATGGGCCACATGGTCTCTCCATAGCTCCTCTGCCATCCTCTTTATCTCCTCGTGTCGTCCAGTCCATTGTTTTAGATCGTCTGTGTATCCGCGTCGTCTCCTTCCCCTCGATATCTTCCCCTGGAACCTTCTCTCCAACACTGTCAGCAATGTCTCTTCTGCTGATCCGCGCAACACATGTCCATCAAACGTCAGTTTTCGTTGTTTCGTGAAATATTTTCAATAATGGAATTATATGGCTGATTTTAATTAATATAATGAAGAGTAAATATATTATAACCTCTCATAAAAAACCAACTTAATCATGGATACTTCAGGACTCTCCTGGAGGTGGTGAAATATTGTATATATTGTGTGGCGAATAAATATGATTTACAGGGTGATCCAAAAGTCCCGCACAACTTTAAAAATTAATAACTCCGCGAATATTTGCGCTAGAGCAATGCGGTAAACACCATTGTGTTCAGAATGCAATGGGATTTTTTATGGCAAATATTGAAAATTTCGAAATTGATTTTAGTTACAATTTCATTCCCTAGATGGCGCTGTACCAGAATCAGAAATTCAGCGGCCAAATTGTTTGATTAATTGAAAAATATAACTGATCGACACGTATTTTTCCTTTTTGTATACCAGGAAAGAATCCTAATAATATCAAATCGTTAATTAATAAAGCACCATTTCGCCAAAAGTTAGAAGAAATGGTTAACGATTTTTAAATACAATCTGAGATATGTAAAATAGGTATATGCAAATTAAAACATGTAGCAAAAAATATTTATATTTTTGATAGAGTTTTGTCAAATATATTGAATGTTTGAAAAACATAGCTGAATTCAATACACGATTTTTTGAAATGTTAATATAGTACCAAAAATTATGATGGTACTACTAATAAGATTTCTTGCTATAAGGAATTTGTAATTTCTTGAATAATTGGCGACACTCGACTATTTAACTGGAAATTTGTCATGATCCAACAAATGAAATATAGATGGGAGTGACAAAATACATTTGTCGTACTTTATTCCAAATATCCTATGGGCTTGTCAAATGTTATCATTGTTTATTATACTGTACACGATTTTTAAAAATGTATCCGCTCAAATAAATATAATTTTTAAATCAACCTTTTGCGTTGAAAAACGTGGTAGTAAAATCATTTTGTATTATTTTTTTTTTGCCCAAAATTTCTAAAGGTGGGGGGTTACAGAGAATATTCCTTATGCTATTTCTTTTAATGAGCGAAAAGCGATAAATTAAACATAAGGGGTAAAATTGTGTGTACAGTGTTATTCGAGAAGTTATGACACTTTGGCCTGCACGACATAATATAAGATGTGAGCAAATGACAAACAAACAAAAATTACTGTTCACAAATAAAAAAGAGACAAGATATGAGGACATAATTTATTTACCCATAACCCAACACAAAGAGCTGCAAAACATTGGTAGATAATATAATGCATGGCAGCTTATATAACACATGAGGTAACTTGTCTCTTGGAGGCCTTGTCTCTTGTATTAGATCACAATCCTTGCTCAATGTGGCACCCTTCATTCTCAAACACCGCCTGCAGACGATAGATTACAGAATGGACAGCATTAAATAAAATATCTGATGAAATTGATGAAACGTGCCGTCTGATAGAAGCCTTCAACATGACCAATGTGGTAGGCCGGCATCGATAAACACGCGACTTAATGTACCCCCATAGCCAAAAATCGCAAGGCGTCAAGTCTGGTGATCTTGAAGGCCACTGGTGTATAAAGTGGCGACTTATCACACGATCTTCACCGAACGTATCCTTCAGCAATTGTTTGGCACCGCGGGAGATATGAGGAGGTCCTCCATCTTGCATGAATGTTATTTCTCTCAGTGCTTGTCTGTCCTGCAATATGGGGATAACCTTTTCTCTCAAAAGTTGAACATAACGTTCACCAGTTACAGAAACGGTTTTAAAAGTTCTTCCATTTATTTCTTCAAAGAAAAATGGCCCAATAATAAAAGAAGAAGTGAACCCACACCAAACTGTAACTCTGGGCTGATGAAGTGGCATTTCTGTAAAAATCCTAGGGTTTTCTGTTGCCCAAATGCGGCTGTTTTGAGTGTTGACTTCTCCATTTAGAGAAAAGTGAGCTTCATCTGTCCACAGAACATTCGACAGCCAGTTTTCATCAATATCAATTTGCCGGAAAACCCATGCAGCAAATTCTTGACGCTTCTCAAAATCGCCGACTTTTAGCTCGTGAAATCTTTGAATTTTGTACGGGTATTTTTTAAGAAAAATTCTTAGAGCTCTCCAAACTGTTCCATACGAAATACCCGTTTGTCGAGAAACTTGTCGAGCACTTACTTCTCCATACGTGGATAACGTTTCAATAGCTTCAACATTCTGCGAAACCGTAACAGCCACTGACTTGCGTGTCGATGGTCTTCCACTCCGAGGTTTTGCTTCCAGAGATCCAGTCTTCTCAAATTTTTTATCATTCTCCGTAAGAGAGTAGCAACTCATGGGTCCTTTACCTCTTCGAATACCTTTAAAGTTACGAAACGCTCGTAAAGCTTCAGTGGAAGAATCTGAATTGCAATAATAAAATTTCACCAAGAGTACTTTATCCTTTAGTGACGGCATCCCAGAGTAAAATAAATGATCAGGGATAGTTGAATTTTTCAAATGAATTAAAATAAACATAATCGATATATGGCTTCTGAAGCCAACTGTGCGGACGTGTTTGGCATCGCTTGTCTCGTACCGCGAATGGGATTTAACTCTGCATATCACAATATAGTATTAAAATTAACTCCTAAAGTTTACCAAATTTTAAGAAAAATGAGTAATGAGATATACACCGATTTTGAGCGATGTTCTACACAAGACAGAATATTTGTAAGACAATGCCAAAATTGTTTTGAATTTAATCCGTACCATAAAACAAAAGACTGCCAAAACATTAAAATATGTAAAATATTCGGTGTACAGGGTAGCCACAACTGTACTGAAGCGCCAAATTGTCACCATTTCTCTAAGCAGCCTAAATTTAAAAACCTTTCTACAAACCATAAATCAAATTCAAGTGAATGCCCGATTTACAAATCACAAATAGACAAAATTATCCAAAGGACACAATATTCACAAATACACGAGGGAAATGATGTAGCAAATATAATTTAAAGCTTAATCTTAAATAGATTAATATCCTATATGATTGAAAATGTGAGATGTATTCAACAAAATGTAAGAAAAAGTTTTACTGCGATAAGTAAACTACAGGCCAACACTAGAGATGACCCACCTGACAAGGGCGAGTGGGTAACACCCTCGTTTCCAGACAGTCATGAACCGGGATCGAATCCCGCGTTAACATTTTGTTTGATATGTGAATATCCTTCACCTGACATTCTTTTGATTCAAGAACCATATGTTTTACATGAGAATGTTATTTATGATATGGACTCTCAAATTATATGTTCGAATAAAACTGGGGAAAAATATACGGCAACTATAATTTTAAATAAAAATATAAAGTTCAGCAAAGAGGAAAAATTCACAAATTCTTTTTGTACAACAATATATATTTCTACAGTTAAAGCAAAATTAATTATTTCTAATTTCTACATTCATCCGAATACATTTAACCCTGTTCATCAAACATTCATTAGAGATCTGCTCAAAACGTATATAAATCAACCTGTAATCCTTTGCAGTGATTTTATTTCAAGACCTACTATATGGTTTGTTATAAACTCTAATGGATATAGATTACAACCTATTATAGACGAATGTAACCTCTTTATACATAACCTGAAAAAACACCCACCTGCCGCGGAGAGTAAGTATAATTGATCTCACAATCTCGAATAAACACTCACTAAGTTTAATAAACAACTGGCATACCACTGATTTGACTAATATTTCCGACCATGTTGCTGTTAAATTTGATATCAGGTTAAAGAATGGTCATTTATTCAATAATCAAATTTCCACTTTGAAAAAATGCGAATTGGGCAAATTTTTCTAATAACATATCATTACAAGATACAAAAAACTGGGAATTGATATAAGCAGAGTGAAAGATGAGGAAGACATTGATGGGATAGTGAACGCACTCATGAATTTATTGAGAGAAGCAGCATATAAATCTTCGAAGGTTAAATCCCCCATTAATAAACATGTTTCCAGAATTGACTGGTGGACTAATGAACAGGAAATAATAAAAAATCATTTTCATTATATTAGAAACTAGTATTATCGTCATAAAACAATCAGCTAATATACATTTAAGTTGGCAAGAAACAAATACACTAATGCAATAAGAAAAGCTAAAAGAACTAACTGGCGAAACGTTATTGAAGAAAATACACAGATAATCCATTTGGTAATGCTTATAAGTTCTTCAATAAATTAAGATCCTCAAATGTAAAGAATGAAATTCCCATAATTGACAATTCACCAGAATATCTAAAAGAGCAAACAATGACCATATTAATGGACGATTTAATTCCTGAAGACGATCCTAATTTGGACAATTTTCAACAACAAATAATTAGAAATTTTAAGCCACGAATGAATAATCCAAGCATAATTATTATCGAAGTAGAAGAAATAATTAATATCATTTCTAATTGTGATGTTTAAAAAGCTCTAGGTTTAGACAACATAAGTAACAATATTGTAGCGTAGAAATCAAGCCTTGAAATATCCTAAGATATAAAATAATTTATTGATGACGTCACAACGACGAGTCGACAATTATTAACAAGTCAGCAAAACTATCTACAGCTAGGGAATCTTAAGCAAGCAAGCAAAGAAATATTTTGAAGATGATTTCACAAATACAGAGTAATATATTTTTTTTTATAATCTGTTGAGTATTTTAATTGAATTATATTAAATTAAATAATAAAATATTTCTTCGCCACAATATGATCAAATGTGCTTACCCAAAAATTAAGCATATGTTATGCAAACTATTTAATAAATGTATTCAAAAAGGGGTATTATCCGGAGAAATGGAAAATAGCAGCTCTAAAGATAATTCCTAAACCACATAAATCTAATTTAGAATCAACAAAAAGTTATCGACCTATCTCATTGATTTCAAATCTTTCAAAAATTTTCGAAAAAATTTTGAAAAATCGAATTTATGAATTTTATGAAAGTAATAATCTTTTGAGCTCCAGACAACATGGATTTGTCAAATAAAAATCAACGACAACGTGCTTGAATAAAATATTTATCGATCGAGGATCAACAGCGATACGACTTGGATATTCCAGATATAATTGAAAATTTGATTAAATATAAAATTACACTATTGAAGAAAAATACTAACCAAACATTTCAAAGTTTCTTTCCCGCTAATATTCCGAATTATTTTCGGGCAAATTTCCACAACTCTCAATTTATTACAAATCACGGAAATTTTAGAAGCTTTTTAAAATTCATCAAAGCAGTGCAGGATTCAAGATGCTTCTGTGGATGTGAGGAACAAATTTCTATTCATCTGCTGCTAAATTGCCCCGTCTTCCAAGAGTATAGAGAGAGAAATAAGGATAACCCAGGCCCCTGGAGCGCAAGAAACGCCAACTGCCCGGGCTGTCCAGCTAACTAGTAGAAACCAGTTACTCTAGATTATATTTATATAGAGCCAATTGCAGAGCCGAACCAGCTGGTCAGGAAGTTCCATGCCTGCAGAGAACCCGGGAGTCCAGCCAACGAGACTGGGTCGAAGGAGGTCTTCCCAAGCAGCAGAGCTGTCTTCATTCTGTGTTGCTTGAAAGCATGGCATCTGAATAGAAAGTGGTCCGCAGTCTGTTGTTCCTCCATACAATGTGGGCAAGATGGGTCTTCCCCAAGACGCCAGAGAACCAAGTCTGCCCGAACATGGCCATGTCCTGTAAGTAAGGTGGTGGTGACTTCTCCAGGACAGACCTTAGGGAGGAATTGGAGCAGCCGGTCTGGAGTATGGGCTATTCTCCTCAGGTGTCTGTTGTAGTGGTCCTGGCAATAAACCTCCGTCCATGCGTCTAGGGCTGCCGCGCGTGAGTGGTTACGGGCCAAGCTTCTAGGCAGAATGGAAAATGATGGCTCTAAGATCAAAACGGCCGCGTTCTTAGCAGCTCTGTCTGCTCTTTCCTTTCCGTCGATGCCGCAGTGTCCCGGCACCCAACACAGATTTACGTTTTGGTTGGTGTTCAGTGCGAGAATAATCTTAGCTACTAATGTCGATCGAACTGGACCTGACGTACATATGGCTGACAGAGCTGATCTGCACTCCGACGCGATAGTGATCGCATTTCTTGAATAACCTTCCTTCACCAGACGGACCGCCCAGCGGATTGCCAGAAGTTCAGCCTGGAAGGCTGTGCAGTCGGGATGGAGCCGTAAGAGAACGGGCTGCTGATCTTCTGATGAGGGAACAATTACAGCGCCCACCCCAGCCTCATTTTTTGATCCGTCTGTGAATATTATAGGTGTTGTTATCTCCTCGATGTTTAGACTGAAAGACAATTGACGTCTATCTGGAGGGTATGGCAAAGAAGCAGGGCCTGGTCTAGATTCAAAATTTCCTTCATTGATTTCCTTCAGGAACGCCGTACGAGACCTAACAATAATATCGAAAGGAGGGCTGCCGGTGATGGAGTTGGCTTAGACTGTAGGTGTGTAAGGACCTCCTCTCAGTACACGTTTCGCAAAATTGCAGTGAAGGCTCCTAAGTTGCCTAATGCCTTCGCTGGAGAGAGCACGACCTCCCCATTTGACGCTCCGTCCAGCTGAAAAGAAGATTCCAAATTTACCCTGTATGGTGTGGGTGAGTCGTGGGATTATTGATCTGCATCTACGTGTGATCTTGCGTAGGTGGGCGACAAATCCGCGGGTCTGGTAAAACTCCACTCCTAAGATTGTGACGGTCTTCTTGATGTTTAAAGGTTGACCAAGGACTCTGAGCCCTGTCTCGGAGTTGGGGTGGACATTACGCCATTGGAACAGGCAAGCTTGAGTCTTAATGGGGTTTACATTAAGACCATTTATCGTGCACCAAGATGTCGACCTCTCCAAGAAGGTGTTAGTGGCAGAGACCGGCAGGCGACTACGAACCTGAGTCATAAGGGTGAAGTCGTCCGCGTAAGCTATTAATCGGCTATCTATGATGGAGGGAAGGGTGAAGATGGTCCGAGCAACTATGTTCCACAGGAAAGGACTTAGCGCTGAACCCTGGGGAGTGCCGAGTTGGGAGGACGTACATTCTGTGTGCTACGTGCCACAATTCCCGAGGGGATGTAGGCGCCTGGGACAAAAAAAAAAAGCCTGAAACCCACGTGTGGGCCAGAAGAAGTTAGTTGAGAGTTCTTGCAGGAGCACGATGTCGGCCTGTGTCGAATTTGCCAAATTTGCAATTTCAAGAATGACAGTTGGTGATTTTTTAGCGTTCACCTGCAGGACACGCAATGGCCTAGACATTGTTACTTGTTCGGGGTATTCTCTCTTTTACAAAGGGACAGGTAGATAATGTGGCAAAGTGGTTGTGGGAGCTCCAGATTTTTTTTCTGCAGCGGCAGCAGCGGCTTTGGCTTGGCTCGACCGAGCATCGGATGCCCTCATGCTCTGCAGAGCCGCAGCGATAGCAGATTGGATGGGCAGCTGGACAGGCAGAAGCGCGGTGGCCGAAGCCACAGCAACGGAAGCATTGCTTTAAAGTATGACTGCGCTCATACCTGTGCACTAGATCCGCCACAGGAATACGTCCATGTTGACCGAGGATTTCGTCGACTTGGTTGTCCACTTCGATGAACACTGTACTAGTGCTGTGTGCCGCATTATTCGATCGATGGACTACCCTGATTTCACGCTTTTCCAGGAGTGACTGCACGGAGTGGTTGGAGCGGAAGCTCTCGCATATCTCATCGTCCCGCACCTCCCCGTCCACTCTGAAGAGGCAGTATCTTGGTAGGATAACCGGGCACTCGGGGCAGCTTAGGCCCGTTGGCAGGGAGGTCAGCCCAGTGGCCAGCTACTTTGCCATTTGGGTTGTTTTGGGGTGAAAAACCACCTCGCCGCTGGTGTTGATGGACGCCACCACGTGTTTTGATGACGCTAGGGAAGGATGAATCTTTTGAATTTCCCTCAAAAATTCCCTTGGGTTGCTTTGGGGTTAGCCGACCTGACGTCTACATGCGATTCGAAGGAAGGAGCCAGATTCACAAATGTGGATTTCGCTTTGGGTTTCGGAGGTGCAGGCTTTACCGGCTTGTCTTTCTCTGCCACTACCGAGGCGAAAGAGGTGGAGGGAATCGGGACTTTGGCTGTGGGATTGGGTCTTCCTAGACTGGCTCCCTTGAAGGCGTCCTTAAGAAGAAGTTCTGCCTCTTGGACGAGAGTCAGCACCAGTCCTTTGGTGGCCATCTGTATTTTTTCGGGAGTCCAGGCTGGTGTCGGCAATGATCGCTTCGAAGGTTTGGCACTCAAAGTTGAACAAGTTCGCCGTGCTGTTGAATTTAAATTGGTGATGGGAAGACGGGAGGAGGTCTTCGTCCTCAGAACGCGGCCGCTTGTTGGCCTGCTGACTTCCTCCACCACCGCCATCATACTGGTTCAGCTCCATAAATAAAAACTATCAAAAAGCAAATCTACTCCAAAGAGAGTAAAAAAAAGGCAGACCAGACAAAGAACATTATTCCGTTAACGAGATGAGGTGTGAATGGTTATTGGTTCGGCCAACAACAAATATCGAATTTATATACACATATATTTTTACATAATGAGGTTTTGAAAAATGCAAATAATCTTCATCTATTCACATGCACAACAATTTATTTTACCATCACTACAGCATAAATCACTCTTGGTGAAATTTTTTTATTGCAATTCAGATTCTGCAACTGAAGCTTTACAAGCGTTTCGTACCTTTAAAGGTATTCGAAGCGGTAAAGGACCCATGAGTTGCTACTCTCTAAAGCGAATGATAAAAACTTTGGAGAAGACTGGATCTCTGGAAGCAAAATCTCGGAGTGGAAGACCATCGACATGCAAGTCAGGGGTTGCTACGGTTTCGCAGAATGTTGAAGCTATTGAAACGTTATCCACGTATGGAGAAGTAAGTGCTCGACAAACGGGGATTTGGTATAGAAAAGTTTGGAGAGCACTAAGAATTTGTCTTAAAAAATACCCGTTAAAAAATTCAAAGACTTCACGAGCTAAAAGTCGGCGATTTTGAGAAGCGTCAAGAATTCGCTTCATGGGTTTTCCGGCAAATTGATATTGATGAAAACTGGCTGTTGAATGTTCTGTGGACAGATGAAGCTCAATTTTCTCTGAACGGAGAAGTTAACACTAAAAACAGCCGCATTTGGGCAACAGAAAACCCTAGGATTTTTACAGAAATGCCACTTCATCAGCGCAGAGTTATAGTTTGGTGTGGGTTCACTTCTTCTTTTATTATTGGGCCATTTTTCTTTGAAGAAATAAATGGAAGAACATTTAAAACCGCTTCAGTAACTGGTGAACGTTATGTTCAACTTTTGAGAGAAAAGGTTATCTCCATATTGCAGGACAGACAAGCACTGAACGAAATAACATTCATGCAAGATGGAGAACCTCCTCATATCTCCCGCGGTGCCAAACAATTGCTGAAGGATACGTTCGGTGAAGATCGTGTGATAAGTCGCCACTTTATACACCAGTGGCCTTCAAGATCACCAGACTTGACGCCTTGCGATTTTTGGCTATGGGGGTACATTAAGTCGCGTGTTTATCGATGCCGGCCTACCACATTGGTCATGTTGAAGGCTTCTATCAGACGGCACGTTTCATCAATTTCATCAGATATTTTATTTAATGCTGTCCATTCTGTAATCTATCGTCTGCAGGCGGTGTTTGAGAATGAAGGGCGCCACATTGAGCAAGGATTGTGATCTAATACAAGAGACAAGGCCTCCAAGAGACAAGTTACCTCATGTGTTATATAAGCTGCCATGTATTATATTATCTACCAATGTTTTGCAGCTCTTTGTGTTGGGTTATGGGTAAATAAATTATGTCCTCATATCTTGTCTCTTTTTATTTGTGAACAGTAATTTTTGTTTAAAACGAAAATTAAAATTAAAATTATACCGCGAATGTTTCTTTTAAAAATCGAAATTTATTTTCAAAGAGAAATAGCGACATTTCTAACTTTGAAGATGAGGTATGGAAAGGTGAAACATGAAGAGTAATGGAGAACGGAAAAATAAAAAGTGTCCAGGGGCGGGAATCGAACCCACACCCTTCTGCTTACCTGGACACTTTTTATTTTTCCGTTCTCCATTACTCTTCATGTTTCACCTTTCCATACCTCATCTTCAAAGTTAGAAATGTCGCCATTTCTATTTGAAAATAAATTTCGATTTTTAAAAGAAACATTCGCGGTATAATTTTAATTTTCGTTTTACAATCATCAGCCGCGTTATATTGTATTTTAAATTTTTGTTTGTTTGTCATTTGCTCACATCTTATATTATGTCGTGCAGACCAAAGTGTCATAACTTCTCGAATAACACTGTACACACAATTTTACCCCTTATGTTTAATTTATCGCTTTTCGCTCATTAAAAGAAATAGCTTAAGGAATATTCTCTGTAACCCCCCACCTTTAGAAATTTTGGGCAAAAAAAAAATAATACAAAATGATTTTACTACCACGTTTTTCAACGCAAAAGGTTGATTTAAAAATTATATTTATTTGAGGGGATACATTTTTAAAAATCGTGTACAGTATAATAAACAATGATAACATTTGACAAGCCCATAGGACATTTGGAATAAAGTACGACAAATGTATTTTGTCACTCCCATCTATATTTCATTTGTTGGATCATGACAAATTTCCAGTTAAATAGTCGAGTGTCGCCAATTATTCAAGAAATTACACATTCCTTATAGCAAGAAATCCTATTAGTAGTACCATCATAATTTTTGGTACTATATTAACATTTCAAAAAAATCGTGTATTGAATTCAGCTATGTTTTTCAAACATTCAATATATTTATAAACGAATACAATAAAGCATCAAGGGCTGCGTGTCTTTATTAAAACGACAATTTACGAGCTTTCGAGCACATACGCCCTTCTACAGGAATTAATAACACACTAATAGTTTTAATAAAGACACGCAGCCCTTGATGCTTTATTGTATTCGTTTATAAATTGTACAGGGTTTTTTCATTCTATATTCAATATATTTGACAAAACTCTATCAAAAATATAAATATTTTTTTGCTACATGTTTTAATTTGCATATACCTATTTTACATATCTCAGATTGTATTTAAAAATCGTTAACCATTTCTTCTAACTTTTGGCGAAATGGTGCTTTATTAATTAACGATTTGATATTATTAGGATTCTTTCCTGGTATACAAAAAGGAAAAATACGTGTCGATCAGTTATATTTTTCAATTAATCAAACAATTTGGCCGCTGAATTTCTGATTCTGGTACAGCGCCATCTAGGGAATGAAATTGTAACTAAAATCAATTTCGAAATTTTCAATATTTGCCATAAAAAATCCCATTGCATTCTGAACACAATGGTGTTTACCGCATTGCTCTAGCGCAAATATTCGCGGAGTTATTAATTTTTAAAGTTGTGCGGGACTTTTGGATCACCCTGTATATTAATTAATAGAGGACGTACCCGACTTCGCCCGGGTTTTACCCGAGTAAAGGTTTGTCTAACGAATCTCTCGATAAAGTGAACATTTTTCCCCGGTCCCTTTAAAAATACTCGATAAGTTGAATAAAATCAATATTAATTGATTCCCTCGGTAATTGGAAGTTAAAGGAATAGTATCTTGCCTTGGAATTGTATAATTATTCTTGTCTCAAATAAATTGCTGTGTCATCCTGAATTTTGTCTTTCCTAATTTTCTACATTACAAAATCATCGTATCATCATGATAATATTTAGAGCAGATTGTTGAATTATAACAGATAAATTAGAATATTTTTCTTGATTATATTTAGGCGAAGAGTCATTTCAAAAATTTTATTTGCTAGAAACCTTCCCAGTACTACATTAAATAACTTCCCAAAGTTTCATGGCGTTCCAATGAGTGGTTTGGTCAGGCATAAAGGACACATGAGATATGAATAAATGTGATTTTAATAATTGAAGAAGAATAGTAAATTTATTAGATAATTCTTTTTAATGAGAGATCACTTCAAATATGAATATTCATGGTGTTCTCTTATTTCGATTTATATAGCAACAAATATATTTTAAGAAACTACTAATTTATTATGTTGATTGTAGATATATTGCCACACATTCATTTCTTTTGTACAAAGTTCTCTGTTCTCGTTTTTTCTCTCTTTCTCCTTGTTAATATCATATGACTATTTTCCACGACTTACCATCATTGTATATATATGTTTATTAAGAAAAAGGCATTTCCTTATCGTGCAACTGAAAGTTTCTGATTGCTTGCCCCATCTATCGGAATAAATACCAACTATTCTCGTTGATTTCTAATTATTCCAGAATTGGCCAAATACCCATTCTTGATTAATCAAGAAAAGCTAACCACGGACGCGTTTCGGGCTCTTGGCCCTCATCAACGTGGTACAAGCTGTACCTCAACGACCAAAAATATTGGTCATTCAGGCATCCTGAAAAATCATGAAACGAGTAGATAAGGCCAGAATTGGTTGAGACCGCGACACAATGTGAAAAAATAGTACAAATGTGATATTGTATTGGGAAAAGGTGCATAAATTAAGAAAAAGGCATCTCCTTATCGTGCAACTGAAAGCTTATCCCAGTACAATATCACATTTGTACTATTTTTCATATATGTATATATAGACAAATGTAAAGGCATACATGTATAACAGCGCAAGTTTCCCTAGGGTAACATAGCGCTTTAAATTGAAATAAATACATAAATAAATTGAGGGCTGGTTTAAATATGTTCCAATCATTTTAAAATTTGAAGAAATGATATCATACAGGGAGACGGTCGCTTCCATCAGAAAGGGGAAACTGTAGACTCCAAAGAGAAAGGAAAATAAGATTTTACCATAAAATCAGGAAGAATAGAGGATGGTGTAAATAAAGTTAACGAAATGCGTTCACCCAATCTCTAGTCTGGTGGAAGTTTTTTGGTGACGTGAATAGAAAATTTCCAATCTCTTGGGGGAAAAAGATGTCTTTCTTTTATTTCCACCTCGTCCATAGCTTCCTTTAGCTATTCTTTGACACTCGTTTTACAGCTTCCGCATCAATATCATTTCCTATATTGAGAATTCACATTATCTTTACATTTTTATTGTATTTTATGTAAAATATTTCATTAGAAACTCTGTTAAAATATGAAATTAGAAGGTAAAACTCATTAAGATAATGACTTTATTATATTTCTTGAAAATAAAGATACTTCGACCAGTAAATCTTTTTATTAACTCGACGTTTCGACAAATTCTTTTGTTTTCGTCAGGAGCAAATACAAATTTAAAAATATTTACTGGCTGAAGTACCATTATTTTCAAGAAATATGAAAGCCGTCCAGGCAGCCTTTATCTTTACCACATTATTCTTTGATGATTCTTTTTTTTAATTAAACAATTTCCTACTATTCTTACTCTGCAATGATATATTAATGGAAAGGTGGGTTCAACACTGATGAGCCAGGCCCTCCCATTACTTTATCATTACTGTAAGGGCAGTAGAAATTGCTTAATTTTAAAAAAGAATCATATACGTGTCTAAAATAGTTCAAAATTTTTATAACAGATGGCACTCAATGCATTATATTATAGTTGTTCTAAGAACTCATTAAATAACACTTTCTGTATGTAATCCATTGTTTGATAAGGTACAGTAAAATTTTGTTTAAGGTAATATCTAAAAATAAGAATATGTGGCGACCACACTTTTCTTCAGCGAGCGCGAACTGGGACAAAGCTTTACTAAACATACGGGTAGTAGTGTAACGGCCCTCGGCAACCGCGAGCTGAGAGAACACCTCACTACGCATGCGCGGGCGGCATCCGGGACTCTGGCCACGCGCGTCATAAACAACAAGGCTTGCTTCCAACGGCCGTTACTTCTTTTCTCTTTATATATTTCTGGCTTTAAAAAAATTAATTTATTTTATAAAAAATAATTATAATTTTATCAGCGGCCTTTCCACAAGCCACACCAACACGCACGCAACCATCCCACATATATACCTGGTCTCTCTCCGGGAGGTGGTCTTTCATTGGAGGTTGTATAAATACAGTTCAAATCAATTTTAATTCACTAGTTTCCAACCAAAGCCATACCTATCTATATGAATGACACAGAAATATGTTCGTTAGTGTTTAATCCGCAAAGACATATGCAAATTAACCTGATATCGAATTGATTTATTATTATGAGCTTGAAAACCCGATAGTTACTTTTATAAGGGGGTTAACTACTGATGAGCCAGGCCTATAAATATATTTTTCATCACAGTAAGGACTGTAGAAGGTTTGTTTTATATGAAGAAATTGTGTTCAATAAACTCCATTTCATACAAAAATTCACTAGTTATTAACACTAAGAACGAGGATGGATTAATATTTAAAATACTAAGATATCGGTAAAAGTATTGAATAGACTTTTTGGTAATTTTCATTTACTTTTTTTCATTTTGTTGATCAACCAGGCGCGATATTGAAATATTTACGCCTAATACAGAGGAAACAAAACAAAACAACAAACAAATTAAAACTTAGAATTAAATATTTACAAATTTACATGTATTATTTCACAGAGTTCATAAAATTTATATAGACAAAGTGGTTGATGTAAGAGAGTTAAATGATTTAGATCAGGGAACAATCGATGTCTCACTTCTGTAAAGTTCGGACAGTCATAGATAAGGTGAAGTTTGTTCAGTTTCTCCGCAGGAACAATTTGGTGTTTCTGATAGACCTCTTTTATGTAAGTATTTCTGGAATATGTGCTAATATATGATTGCTTTTTTTTTTTGCTTATCCCTAGTACACGTGGTACAGGCCATGATAATCATTGTGGGTAGAAGTAGGTGACTGCTTTTACTGTAAGTGCATCACATGTTCACACATGTAAAAGACAGTTCGACTTTGCGCTTACAAATGTGTCAGAGCTCCGTTTGGTTACTTGCACTCGCTGGTGAGGTTGGAATTTTGCTAGACTCGGGGGCCATTGGAGAATTTTTTTAAAACAGAAAATAGTTCCCAATGCGGGAATCGAACCCGGGTCGTAGCGGTCGAAAACCAACGGTTTAGACCATCCTTCCACCGACCCCATCTGATTGCTTATTAAAATTATTAATTGAAGGATCTTTTAAATTATTTTTATCAATACCTCTGTTACATCAAAATACCATAAAATATATTTTATGTTTGATAATTTTATTTCTAATAGTTACCTCTTGCCCGACTCTACATAGTGTTTAATACATATATGTCGAATAGAGTGGAAGGATTTGTGTGGGGCACAAAGGGACTAGATAATTTAACCTGCGCCATTGGACTAATCTTCTTACCTCAGGGATGAGGACATTGTAGGATTTCCTTCCATTTATACTCTATAATACATATTCGTCCCTGCCATTATAATTTAACAAAATCAATAATCAATCCAATGTCATGTCTCTTTTAACTATTTCTTTTATTTCTCACGCTTTCGGGCCAAAATACCTTTCAACGGAAGACCTACAAGTACCACTTCCAGCCAACGGGGTTCGGTGGAAGGATGGTCTAAACCGTTGGTTTTCGACCGCTACGACCCGGGTTCGAATACAGCATTGGGAACTTTTTTCTAATTAAAAAAAATGCTCCAATGGTTCCCGATTCTTGCAAAATTCCAACCCCACCAACGAGTGCAAGTAATCAAACGGGGCTCTGGCACATTTGTAAGTGCAAAGTCGAACTGCTTTTCACATGTTTAGACATATTGTGCACTTACAGTAAAAAGGAGTCGCCTACTTTTCTCACCATGGTTTAATGACAATTGACAATTAAAATAGACTTTATTGACATACTAGTCAATATTTACACTCCATCAAGAGTTAATAAATATTTACAGTCTTCTTTGGAAGTGGGAATTCACATCAGGCGGAGCCCTCTCCGAGGGGACGTCTTGATCTCATCAGCAGCTACAAAGCTGCCTTAAAATCGAACAATCCGTTGAGAGTGATTTGATCGCCGCCCCGAGCGCGCCCGATGACGGTGTCAAGGAAGTCCGCGAGAATATTCCTTTGTTTCCGCGGTATGTTGTGAAAAAGATTCCAAGCGTCTTCGGGGCGCAGAACCGCATTAATGATAGATTCCTCATGGTTATCATGGCCTGTATCACGTGTACTAGGAATAAGCAAAAAAAATATTCCAGTTAATTATACACACAACACACGCGACATGGCGACAATGTCATTCCCATTAGAAAACTTCCACCACATCACCCTTTGCAGCTCCCAATTCTATCAAAACTTTGGGAAAATAGTGATTGAGCGACTTTCAAGAATACAGCAGTTTCTGAATCGGTGTATCCTACAGCCAAGAGGACAATAACTATATGTCTCTTCATTTCTTGTGTAAGAGTAGGTTCTGCCATGTCTACCTGTAACAGAAAAAAAAAAAAAACCATGTTACTATAACACACAGCAAAATTCGAAACTATTATAGACGCGTATGATTCTTTTGAAAATTAAACAATATCTACTGTCCTTACTGCAATGGAAAAATTAATGGGAGTGCCTGGCTCATCAATGGTTAACTATGTTACTATAACACACAGGAAAATTCGAAACTATTATAGACGCGTATGATTCTTTTGAAAATTAAACAATATCTACTGTCCTTACTGCAATGGAAAAATTAATGGGAGTGCCTGGCTCATCAATGATGAACCCTCCCAGCGGTTCTATAATAGTTTCGAATTTTCATAACAGATGGCGCGCTAATGCATCATAACATAGGAAAGTGTAGAACCTATATTGTGTATTCTCAAATAGCTTTCACAACCTGAATGTTTCTTTTAAACATAAAACAAACTTCTACTGTCCTTACTGTGATGAAAAAATATTGAGAGGGCTTTATTCATCAGTGGTGAACTCTTCCAAATTTGTTTTATTTTAATGCTTTTATTTATTTTATATTCAAAGTTAATAAGTTAATATTTTAAATATACATTTCTATAAATTATTCTATCTTCTATAAATACACTTATATGAAAAAAATAGTACAAATGTCATATTGTACTGGGATAAGATGCATAAATTAAGAAAAAAGGCATCTCCTTATCGTGCAACTTAAAGTTGCTGATGGATTGAGCCATCTATCGGAATAAATATCAACTATTCTCGTTGTTGTATCAATGTCTCGTATCAACGAGAATAGTTGATATTTATTCCGATAGATGGCGAAAGCCATCAGCAACTTTCAGTTGCACGATAAGGAGATGCCTTTTTTTTTAATACATTTATATAATTCTACTGTCCAAAAAGCTTATGTTCATAGTTTTCTCTTTAAAACCATTTCTGAGATTATATCCCTACAGTATTAGAGCGCTTAGAAGCGGTCTGGTGGATTAAATTGGCGAAATCGCTGGGAGGGTTCACCACTTATGAGCCAAGCTCTCCCAATGTATTTTTTCATCGCAGTAAAGACAGTAGAAATTTGTATCTACTTATATAATTGTCTTATTCTGTCTGTGTGAAGTTCACGGATAGATTTTGGTCACGTGTCAAGTTACGGTAAGTAGAAATTTAAAAATTAAAAAAAAGATGCCGAAACCCGGGATCGAACCAGGGACCTTTAGATATTCAGTCTAACGCTCTCCTAACTGAGCTATTTCGGCTTATTTAACATATACACAATATATTTTAACAGTATATAAAGTAGAATCTGGAAAAACTCTTAGTGAAAATTTCAGGTCTCTATCCCGAATATCCGTCGTGTTATTTGCAAATTTGCTCTTTCACTCGCGCCTCTAGCGGTGAAAATGAGGGGTAATACCAGCTGACCTAATGTACATGTAAAGTTTGGAGCGGGACGTTTCACAAGAGTGACATCCACGGCTCCAATTTATAATTGTAACGAATAGTATTGGAATAAAACATTTAATCGGGTAAAAGCCGGGCGTTGCCCGGGTCATTCGGCTAGTTGTATATAAAAGAAACATTCGTGTGTAAATCTTTTCATTTTATATGTATATATGGCGTGTTATTGCTTTAGTGTTCATTTCTATAAATTATATAATTATTATAAAATAAAAAAAGGAATATATATAGAGTTATAAAATACATGTAGGATAAAGGAAAACAATTTTCAAATCTTATACCTCCCAAAACCTATTTCTAAAACATTATATTCAAATCACGAAGCAACAATAGGGCTTTGTTGAATTTCCAATAAACGCTTTAAAGTTAGAAAGTAAAGAAGAAATCGCTTGGCTAAATTTAAATCCAATATGGCGGATAGCCATATTTAGAGGTCGGTAAACTATCGTTTGAATTCATTGTGTGTGAATACAATTGGAATGGTTTCCTGAAACTCTAATCGGCTAGAAATATGTCGTTTGGAATAATTAAATACTCCATTAAGCTTAATGGCACTTCCCTGAAATCGCACAGTTTTAAATGGATCAAAGGAAAATGTATTTTGGCTCCAACTCATCATTAAAGCCTTTTGTTGTTCTAATGACACCTTAGTGTCGTCTGGTTGGAATGTATTCAAGATCTTTTGGCATACGTTTGTCTCTTTCTAATAATAACGATGGTTCACTTAAGTTCAGCAAAAAAGTTTGTAATTATTAAATTTATTTTATACATATTATATATTGATACAAAATTACCATTAAAAATTTTATTGACTCTTGAAAGTTCAGAAATAACTCTAAAAGTAATTTAAAAGTTTCATTTTTTGATGTTTCAGTTTTCTATTTCTTTCAAAGAAATGATTTTTAAAAAAATATATAATATATTCGTATTTCATTGCTTTATTATATTTATAATTATAATCGGGGATACCTTTTGTTTTTAAAAATAGAGTAAAAATATGGGTGATATATAGCTTAATATATATAAATGGTAATATATTCCAATATTATATCCCCATATGTAATATAGCTATAGTATAATACAACAACAACAATAGCCTTTATTGGGCACACGTGCCATACAGGATTCTCCCGGTAGGACAAAATAAATAAATAACAGATTAGCATCATAGTTATATGCTATAGTATAATAACCAGAACTGTAAAAACAAAATTCAACTGGCCAGTTCGGCCATCATGTATTACCAAAACGATATAATAAAATTCTGTTGAGTGACAGTCGGCCCTAGTCAGGAAGAAGGTCTCCGAAAAACAAAGTCGGGGTACCAGGTGTGCCCCCTTTGGCTCAAAAACAGATCAGTTCCTCTGAGACACGATGATTGACAGACCCCCCTGGACAGATATGCCTTGACCGGTTTCGGCTTCACTTACTCTCTCGCCATCTCTGTGGTACATCCAACATGTCTCGTTCTTTAATGCAATACATTCACGCCTGAAACCACTCTGATCATTGAGTCCACAACGACTGCATCTAACCAACTCATCACGACATTCATCCAACAGGATCATACACATCACAACATATACATATTTTAAAGATTAAATTGATATTATTTCAAAATATTGCTCACCCCATGCCATCTTACTTAACAGATAAAACAAGGAAAGACGGAATTATCTTTGACATTTAAATTTTATCGCTTTTTCATACGGATCCTGGTTATTATTTCCTATCGTTCATTGAATCCTGATATGAATTCAGTGAAAAAATAAATGAATAAATAAAATAATTTTGACCATTAGCCAGCTCTGTGTGTTTAGCAATTCATAACCTGTATGCCAGCTCGTTCACTTCCAAAGGGTATGCAGGATTGTTTAAAGAATCTAGAACAGAATATATTCTATTGGAGAACAGACAAGATGATTCTATGTAGAATATTGATGTCACAAGGGATGAGATTTAGATTGAATAAATATTGGAATTCTTTGGTGATTCCTTTGTTTTGGTATGTCTTTAATACACTTCAATTCTTTGGATATTTCCTCTATCTCTTTCTCTCTATATATATGTGTCAACGTATTTAATACCATTAAGTTCAAAAATATATAAATATTTGTTAGTTATAATTTAAAACCTAAAATAGGTTTGACTTCAATATATCTATATATATTTATAAATCAATGTTTGTATGTTTGTTTGTTTGTATGTCCGGTATACAAATTCGCAGTAGTTCACTAATTCAAACCAAAATTTCCATACATAGGTAAATGAAAATACGGGGAAGACGATAGGCTATTTTTAAAAATATATAAATTAATTATTAAAACTATATATTCAAATTATTCTACTTAGCTCACGAACAGCGCCCTCTATCAAAGATTAGATTAAATTATGCTGATGCAAACAAATAGATAATGCTAATAACAAACAATTATATAAAAAAATCTTATCTAAATATATATCACTCGGGTAGATATGCACACGGGTCAATCCCGGGGCGAAGCCCGGGTCACCCGTCTAGTATTTAATAAATAAATATATAAAATAAAAGATAGAGAGAAAAAGACTTCAGCATAGCTTCGGCTGTTACGCGTCATATGCTGGGTAGAAAAAAGAATAAGTAAAGAGATAGGTTTGTTGAAAAGAGAAAATACACAGAACTATGATAATAATTTAATAATAATTAAATATAAGCTATATTGAAGAAAGAAAATTATTTTTTCCTATTTTCTCTCTTGAAGAAAGATGCTAAAATTCTGATTTTTTAAAAAGGCTAACCTAATAACAATCTAGTGTAAAATAGGGGGGGGTGGGTGGGACACAATATAATATAATTTATATTAATTGAATAAACCTAAAATATTTCCTATTTAGTCATGCATTATAGATTGAAATTAACTTATATATAAGTAGATAATGCAGCAAAATAACAAAACTAAAGGAGAAACGCTTGCGAGGAGTCAGCACTGAAGAAATATAGTTAACCTATTATTGTCACATCCCACTTGGTATTTGTACCTGTTCATTATTTTTGTGTATATATGGTTTAATTAATTAAATGGCATATTTTGGATCTAAAATAAAACAAAACATTGTATTTAATACAAAATTCCAATATTTCAATAGGCTGTACGTCTAACTTCGTCATGGCTTTTCTTGTTTTTAAACTGATTTGGATGATCACGTGATGCCTTCACGCAACGATATATAAATATCTACAACTCTGGGGATAAAATTTAAAATATATAAACACAAACAAATATAAATAAGAATAGATTATATGGTTTGATATTATAATACTAATATTGTAATACTATAATACTAAAAATAAAAGGAGGAATCAAAACCCTTGAGGGTTAAACTAATTAAAAATAGGAAGGTATTCAGGCGGGCCTCTTCAAATGAAGACCTGAGAGATAGTTTCGGCCACTTTAATTATGATGTTTTGAAGACTCGATACCCTGCTTTGATCAACCGAATGCATACTCCTGCAACATGACAACACTCCAGCTCATCGAGCTAGGTTAATAACGAATAGAATCAAGGATTTGGCGGGTATTGAAGTTCTTCCTCCCCCTGCTTATAACCTGGGTATTGCGCCATTTGACTATGCATTATTTCGGTCCATGGCTTTATTTCTGAGGGGAAGACACTTTGAAACATTCCAAGACGTCGAAATTGCCTGTCGTGACTTTTTCGACTCCAAACCCCTTGAATGGTATCGTCAGAAAATTGAAAACCTGGCAAAAAGATGGCTGGCTGTTATTGTAAAAATGACGGTCTCTACTTCAATTAATAAATATTTAGTTAATATATTATTTACTGTGTATTAAAATCTTATTTATGGAAACGAACATTTGATACAGCCTGGTATATGACTAAATCATAAAGCATCTTTAGTATTCAAAAGGAATACAATTAATATTGTCACATAAAAATTATTCTGAATACTCTGTTGTTTATCATCATAACTATTTGTATAGTCATCACCCCTTACCATGCTTGTAAATTATTACTTATAAATTGGGGGTCGGTGGAAGGATGATCTAAACCGTTGGATTACGACCGCTTCGACCCGGGTTCGATTCTCGCATTGGGCACTTTTTTCTGATAAAAGAAATGCTCCAATGGCCACCGATTCTTGTAAAAGTCCAACCCCACCAGCGAGTGCAAGTAACCAAACGGGGCTCTGGCACATTTGTAAGTGCAAAGTCGAACTGCTTTTCACATGTGTAGACATGTGGTGCACTTACATTAAAAGCAGTCGCCTTCTACCCATCATGATTATCATGGTCTGTACCACGTGTACTAGGAATAAGCAAAAAAAAAAACTTGTAAATTAAATTTTAGAAATAGTTTACATTCTAATCAATAAATTATTTTTACTTAAACTTTTGTTATACTCGTTATCACTACCGTGACAATATTATATTATTCAAATTGGTCAACGTATGTTTCAATAGGAAATATGATTTTTAGTTATAAAATATTCAAATCTCTAACACCTCTCTATAATATCCATACGTGATAAATTAGATATATCTGAAATTTACCTAAAGGGAGTGTTAGAGACTGTAGCACGAGGTAATTTGGGCCTAATGATTATCATCATTTTAGCAATTAGCCTTGTTAATTGATCACGTTCTGAGCTGCATGATATGATTATATGGGATGTGTACTTTGTCTTGAATTAAAGGATATTTGATTATATTAGGATTAAAAAATATCATTTAAAATGTTTCTTTTTTTTATTGTGAAGGTGAAAGGCAAGCTTTTGAGTCATGACTCTTCAACGGTTCTATTTACAAAAATACTAGCTATGTAAATTGAGGTAATGGCGTAGTATGGGTTGTCGTTGATTTTCAAAAATTGAAATTTACATTTATTTATTTATTACCAATTTCAAATAAAACACGCTATATCCGATCTGGATAATTGCGCGTGAAACTATTTACAATAATTGTAGTAGAGTAGGTAACAGAATTATCAAAAATAAAATAAACAATTAAGAAAAAGATCATTGAATAAACATATACTTTTTTTTTTTTTTTTTGCTTATCCCTAGTACACGTGGTACAGGCCATGATAATCATGGTGGGTAGTTAGCGACTGCTTTTACTGTAAGCACACCACATGTCTACACATGTGAAAAGTAGTTCGACTTTGCAATTACAAATGTGCCAGAGCCCCGTTTGGTTACTTGCACTCGCTTGTGGGGTTGGACTTTTATAAGAATCGGGGGCCATTGGAGCATTTTTTTTTTTAATCAGAAAAAAGTGTCCAATGCGGGAATCGAACCCGGGTCGTAGTGGTCGAAAACCAAACGGTTTAACCAGCCTTCCACCTACCACCTCAAACATATCCATTAAACAAATAAGTAACAACATAAGCAGATAGAAGAAATCGCAAGGTAGTTATTTACAGTATGTTAAACATTTATATGAACAGATAGTTTATAATTTAGAATATAGATGGCGCGCTTATATCGAGTCAGAGAGAGAGAGTAAATATATACAGTAGAAGTTGGATAATTCGATCGTCTTCAAAATTCAAAAACGAAAGAGAGAGTTATGAAAAAGGCATCTCCTTATCATACAACTGAAAGTTGCAGATGGCTTGCCCCATCTATCGGAATAAATATAAACTATTCTCGTTGATTTCTAAGTAAAAGAGAGAGAGTTATTTCATATATCTAAACACACAGCTTTACTTTAGTTCTTGATATCCTTTTGTATTTTCTATTTTTCACGTTTGATAAATGAAAAGATTTTTATTGATTCAGGATTTTTTTTTTTCATTCTGATTATTTAATTACGGATTTCTGCCTCTTTCTCTCTCTATGCTTATTCCCCCTAAATATTTAAACGGAGCATACAAGTTTCTCCCACCTTTCTAAAATCAAATTTGAAATGATTTGAAAATGTCTTCACTAAGGCTAAAGCTTTGGTGGTAAAACCTATCTTCCTACGTTGCTGATTGTTGGCAGTTGTTCAATTTAATCCTTAGTTTTACTTTATTGCTTAGTTAATTTAGCTTTAGGTTAGCACAACCTAATGAAGCCATCACTGCAAACATTCAAATTAAACTTAAAAATGAGTAGAAACCAACTTAGTATTGCTCACTTAACACTGAAGTGGATACTAAGCATATTATCAATCAGCAGGTTCTTCTATCTCCCTAAATATTATCACGTAGAAAATTAGAAAAGACCAACCTCAGGATGACACAGCAATTTATTCAACTCAATACCAAATTATGATTGATAAAATAAAATATAAGTAATGAAGGAAATCTACAGAGTAGCAAACTATAAATAACAAAATTGATAATCTATTAATAAAATAATAAATATTTTTTTTTTTTACAAGAGAAGGAATCGCCTGACATCATATTGAAGAAGGAACAAAGGTTTACGGCGACGTGTTTCTTTTATTAATGCTGTAAATTCGGCAAGTTTTCGGACTTTGACGTCCTTCGACAGACTACTTTCCAAGAAACTAGAAGACAATCTATATATATAATATGTCATAATATATACTCTTCCAGGAATAATAAAACAAACCTAGATCCATCCCAGAGAGAGATGGGATGTAAAGTACGGTCAATTGAGACAGCAGCGACATTCCAAAGAGGCGGCAAATGGGGCCCTTCCGTCAACACCTGGGGACTATTTTTGGATAGTTGGGGGGGCGTGCGACAAACGGCCGTTCAGCGGTGGCGCTCCCTCTCTCTCGGATGGCTTCCAGATTCCTCTACCAATTTGTGGCGTGATTATTTCCCTTTCCCCACATTATCACTATATTGTCATATATATATATATATATATACGTAAATATATACACGTTTTCTACAATATTTCTAAATTATTACCTATAGTACTTATATAGTATATATATACAGTATTTCTACAATGCAATATCAGTTTTATTTATAGAAAAATGTATTTTTTCTTCGAGATCTTATATAAAAAAAGAAAGACTGTTAGCGTTCCCTGTGTCGTATATTATTATTAATAATTATTAACACGATTATAAATTAATGATAATCGTTAGTTAACACCCACAAAACCGTATAGACATCACGTTAAAGTAGCAGTAACCAACAAAGAGGTATTTACCTAGAGAACACTTCCACTGTATTTACAAAAACAGCACGTTCTCAGGTCGTGGAACTCTCCCAGTTTGCAGCAAAAATTACGTCAGCCATCATTACGTAAGTTTTATAATCTTGTTGTGTCATCTCATTAACTATCCATGGAGAAAGTGATCAAATAACTTCCATATATTATTAGAGAATATGCAAATATATAAAACAAGAGTCTTATGTTTAAATTAACTAACAAATATATAAATCTTGAAATTCTCTTAATGGTATTTATATAAAAAAGTTAAAGTTGTATAAGCTTATGATTTATGCTTTGTTTTAAAAATGAATCGATGTTGATTCCATATGCTTGAATTGAATATTACACCTCAGTTCTATATATATTTTATTGCTTAAAAATTAACACAACAAAACAAAAGAAATTACAATTGCGAATTGTATTTTGCGTTTGATAACTAACTAAGAAAAAAAACAACAATAATTTTAAAAATGATGATGATTAAAATGGAATATGTCTGCCAGAAAAATGCTTCTATGAATTAAAAAAATAAGAATAATTACAAAATTAATATATAAACTTCAAACTGTATTATTTAATACGGAAGTTTGCTGATTTGATTCAATGTTTTAACTATACTTTATATTCGAAATATATGAATCATAATTTATTATATTTTACACAATTTCTTCCTAAACTACTCTAATATACATATATGTTATAAATTATATGCATTAAGATTCGATAATGCAGTAGTTTGATAAAAATACTGAAAACATATTATTATTATTTTTTTTATTTTTTATTTATTTTTTTATTTTATTTTTTTTTTAATTTTATTTTTTTTTATTCCAATTATTTGTGAGTAAAAATGGCAATAAAATATTTTCGCAGTTATATAGGATTTATGAAATATATATATATATATACAGGGTCCATTATGAAAGTAATGAGCATAATGTTATTGTGACGCGACGATAGATAGCAGCACGGTAAAACCGTGGGAAATGTGGTGGAGGGATATGCCTTTCAATCCATGCAGCCGTCAGTTGAGTTCGAGCAGTGTGAGGGGAGATACATGCCTCCGCTTAAAGTGTGTTTCCAACTTTTGTAACATAGCGCGATGAAGCGTTCGCTTGAACAACGATACGCCATAAAGTTTTGCGTGAGGCTTGGAAAAAATGGTACCGAAACATTCCAGATGCTGCAAAAAGCCTTCAAGGACGATTGCATTTCAAGATCACAGTCTGGGAAGTGACACAAGGCGTTCAAGGAGGGCCGGGGGGAGGTCGCCGACGAACCCCGTTCAGGACGCCCAACAACGGCCAGAACTGACGAGAACGTGGATCGTGTGCTCGAAGTTTTGCGTACCGACCGTCGATTAAGCATACAGAAAATTGCTGACACATTACACATGTCCACATTTGTGGTACATGGGATAGTGACCGAGGATCTGCAAATGCCTAAGGTCTGTACGAAGCTTGTGCCGAAAGTGTTGACGCAAGACCAGAAAGAACTTAGAGTTTTGCTCTGTCAAGAATTGTTGGATTTGATTCAAAATGAACCGGGCTTTCTGAACTCTGTAGTAACCGGAGACGAATCCTGGATGTTTGAATACGACCCAGAGTCGAAAAGGCAGAGCTGTGCATGTCACACAAAATCATCCCCACGCCCCAAGAAAGCGCGAATGAGCAAGTCGCGCATCAAAACGATGATCATTGTCTTCTTTGACATCCGAGGAATAGTCCATTGTGAGTTTTTACCGCAGGGACAAACTGTAAACTCAGCCTTTCACCTTGAGGTGCTCAGGAGATTGAAACGCCGGATCGCACGCGTGAGGGCTGACATTAAAGACACGGTCAAGCTCTACCATGACAATGCCACCAGCCACACAGCCTTCATCATTACCAACTTCCTGGCCCGGAGCAACACCCCGGTGATCCCTCACCCCCCTTACAGTCTCGACTTAGCTCCATGTGACTTCTTTTTCTTTCTGCGACTCAAGAGAGAGATGAAAGGAAAACATCCAACACCATGTTACAACGTTCCTGAGAAGCATTCCTGTCGAGGAGTTTCAGGGTGCCTTTCAGGCGTGGCAAACGCGTCTCCGCAAGTGTATTGATGCAGGAGGAATGTATTTTGAAGAAAATTGAACATTCGCACAAATAACGATCAATAAATGTATTTTGCCAGTAAATGCTCATTACTTTCATAATGGACCCTGTATATTATCACAAAGCAATAACGCGCCATCTATACATATAAAATGGAAGGATTTAAAAGCACGAATGTTTCTTTTATACATTATACAAACTTCTACTGCCCTTACTGCGATGAAAAAATATATTGGGAGGGCTTGGCTCATCAGTGGTGAACCCTCCCAGCGGTTTCGCCAATTTAATCCACCAGACCGCTTCTCAGAGCTCTAATACTGTATTGGACGATTCTGCTTATATACACAGCACTGGAGGATGGGATCTCAGAAATGGTTTTCAAGAAAACTATGAACATAAGCTTATAGGACAGTAGAATTACATTCAAATATTTGCATCGAGCAATGCTCTTCCGCAAACAATAAAGACAAGGCCAGTTAGGCATACATTAACACAAAATATTTGGTTGTAATTCTACTGTCCTATAACCTTATGTCCATAGTTTTCTTGAAAAAACATTTCTGAGATTCCATCCTTAAGTGCTGCGTATATAAGCAAAATCGTCCAATACAGTATTAGAGCTCTGAGAAGCGGTCTGGTGGATTAAATTGGCGAAACCGCTGGGAGGGTTCACCACTGATGAGCGAAGCCCTCCCAATATATTTTTTCATTGCAGTAAGGGCAGTAGAAGTTTGTATAAAAGAAACATTCGTGCTTTCAAATCCTTTCATTTTATATTATTCCTATATTCATAGTGAATTATATTAATATGATGTATTAACTCTCCATCTGAAGATTATTAGAAATATAAACTATTTTTTGACGTGTATGATTCTTTTTGAATTAAAACGATTTTATACTGCCCTACTCTCCGATATACATGCTATAAGATACAGCTTTTTTAAGTTTTGTCCATGAGTGTATATATATAATTGTAAAATAAATATATTTGAAGATATTGGATCGTTTGAGAGAGAGAGGGAGCCTAGCAACAATTAGATCCTAAATGTAATTAAGTGAAAGGTACCTCTTTCAAATAGTTACAAGACATTTAATAGGTTTGAAAATATAATTTTATATTCTATAGATATAGAAGTAAGATTGAATTCAAAGCCGGATAAAGTTTCCGAAATTTATCTCTATATAATAATCAGCTATGGAATTAAACTTAACTCTGTGAAGGTTCAAGGAAATTAATGGATAAATACCGAAGTTGCAAATTCTGATCACTGTTTTAAAGGGCTGTACGTTGCGAAGGCTCAATGAATTAAATTATATGATACCACATCTGTGAATTCTCTTCCCTGCTTTTGAAGGGATTGAGTTGCGACGGCTCAAGGAAATGATCGACATGATACAAAAGCTGCAAGATCTGTTAACTCGTTTTGAAGGCAGCCCGTTGCGAAGGTTCATTGATCAATATGGAATCAAAGCTGCAAGATCTGGTTCCTGGTTTTTAAGGTCGCACGTTACGAAAATTTCAATGAATATAGCAATATGATACCAAATCTGCAAGATATGTTTACTTTTTTTGAAGGCCGCACGTTGCGAAGGCTCATTGATCAATATGGAATCAAAGCTGCAAGATCTGGTTCCTGGTTTTGAAGGCTATGTGTTGCGAAGACTCAAGGAATTGATCAATATGGCATCAAAACTGCATTGTCTTGATCCTGGGTTGGAAGGCAGCACGTTGTGAAAGTTCAGAGAATTGATTAATATGGAATCAAAGCTGCAAGATCTGGTTCCTGGTTTTTAAGGTCGCACGATGCTAAGACTCAAGGAATTGATCAAAATGGCATCAAAACTGCAAGATCTGGTTTCTGGTTTTGAAGGCAATGTGTTACGAAGACTCAAGCAATTGATCAATAGGACATCAAAGCTGTATTGTCTTGATCTTGGGTTGGAAGGCAGCACGTTGTGAAAGCTCAGGAGAATTGATCAATATGGAATCAAAGCTGCAAGATCTGGTTCCTGGTTTTGAAGGCTATGTGTTGTGAAAGCTCAAGGAATTGATCAATACGACATCAAAGCTGCATTGTCTTGATCCTGGGTTGGAAGACAGCACGTTGTGAAAGCTCAGAGAATTGATCAATATGGAATCAAAGCTGCAAGATCTGGTTCCTGGTTTTGAAGGCTATGTGTTGCGTAAGCTAATGGAATTGATAAATACAACATAAAAGTTGCAATGTCTTGTTCCTGCTTTTGAAGTCTAATGTTGCGAAAGCTAATGGAATGTTTAAATACGGCACCCAATTTTCAAGATCTGTTCTGTGGTTTTGAAGATCACACGTTGCGAAGACTCAAGGAATTGATCAACATGATACTAAAGATGCAAGATCTGTTTATTCGTTTTGAAGGCCGCACGTTTTGCAAAGCTGCAAGATCTGGTTTCTGGATTCTAAGGTTGCACGTTGCGAAGGCTCAAGGAATTGATTAACATGGTTTCAAATCTGCAAGATCTTTTACCCGTTTTGAAGGCCACACGTTGCGAAGGCTCATTGATTATTATGGAATCAAAGCTCCAATATATGGTTCCTGGTTGGAAGGTTGTGTTTTGCGAAGGCTCAAGGAATTTATCAATATGGTATCTCTCAAATCTGCAAGATCTTGTTCCTGGTTTTGAAAGCTATGTGTGGCGAAAGATAATGGAATTGATAAATACGGCACCAAAGTTTCAAGATTGGGTTCCCCGGTTTTGAAGGCTGAACGTTGCGTAGGCTCAAGTAATTATTCAATACGACACCAAGGTTTAAAGATCTGCTCCTGCCTTTGAATGCAACCTTGCTATAAGATCTGTTCCCTGGTTTTAAAGAGCGAGCATTGCGAAGGCTCAATGAAAGGGTCAGTACGCCACTAAAGCTGCAAATTCTGTAGAGATGTCGTCGGACCAGCTTTATAGAGGTAAGTAAATCCATAACCTATACAATACGAAATCCAAAGGCCGTCTGGACTAAAACGCAATCGAAGTAGTTATAATTTTCAATCGCTGGGAGGGTTCACCATTGATGAGCCAAGCTCTACCAATATTTTTCATCGGAGTAAGGTAGTAGAAATATATTTATGTGTAAAAGAAACTACATGCCATAATAGTTTCATTTCTTATAATGCATTGTTTTTATGAAGTTTTATAGAGAGAGAGAGGTTATCTCTATTGGTATAGATATGAAAAATATATTTTGTTGAATTTAAATAAAATTGTGAATTTTTTAATCACATGTTCAATATGTTATACAGTAGAATCTCCCTTTAGCGAACACCTCTCCACAAAGGACGGTTTTTATTTGCAAAATTACCATTTTTACTATTTAGCAACTCTCCGGTAAGAGGACACCTCTCTCTAAAGTGCACTTTGGCTTTGAAATTAGATGTTCTTTACAGGGAGGTTCTACTGTACATATACAAGTATGAATACTTAATTACATACTTGTATGAAAGTGGATTTGAAACTATAAACAAACAATATAGGGTATAAAAGTAATATCTTAAATCAGGTAGAACATAATACACCTAAACATGATTCAGACCAAAGCTTTTGGGAGATTTGCGATTTTATGACCTTCAGCTGGATTACAATAATTGCGTCATAAAATGGAGTTCTAAATTCACGGTCTCTGGGTATTTCTCTGTAATTGAGATATTAAAGTTAATTAGACTTTCTATAAATAATCCACATTCTAAATGCGGATTTATTAATATTTTTGAAGATATACATTTTGTTTTTAACTATTTACACCTTAAAAATGGTGTGTGTTGTGTGTAAATATCGTGTGTAAATATTGTTACGAGAATAGCACTTGCAACCTCCTCCTATAGATGGCGCTTTCGCCTGTTTTACATCTGCAACTGATGCGGGAGTCGCCGACTGCTGTGGTCCCGTTTCCTGGGGAGGTTGGCTGTAAATACCTTTTCATATTGGCCCCAGGAGGTGGCGTAATGTAAATACCCGTTGTTTATTATTCGAGTTATATGTAATGTTTAGTAATAGATGACAATAAAGGAAGTGCTTCTAGTCTCCGTCCCGCCTCCTGTCATTACTCTCGCCATTGCCAGCATCGCCGGGCTACTGCTGCTCTTCTGGTAAGTCTCTCGTGTCCCCCCACCAGTGGTAAGGCCGAGAGATACTGCCAGAGGAAGGGAGTTTCCACTTAAGCGGTGGAACTCAGGACGTCTTCAGGGTAGGGCTACAGAGAGGAGCAGCGGGAGCCTAAGTGGGTGAACCACGAGGGAAGAAGCGCATCGCCGCAAAGAGCCGGTAGGGTAAACACGCGACAATATATATAAAATTCAATGTTTGTATGTTTGTTTGTTTGTATATATGTCCGGTATACAAATTCGCAGTAGTTCACTAATTCAAACAAAAATTTCCATACATAGGTAAAAAAAATACGGGGAAGACGATAGACGATTTTAAAAAATATATAAATCAATTATTAAAACTATATATTCAAATTATTCTACTTAGCTCACGAACAGAGCCCTCTATCAAAGATTAGATTAAATTATGCTAATGCAAACAAATAGATAATGCTAATAACAAACAATTATAAAAAAAAAAATCTTATCTAAATATATATCACTCGGGTAGATATGCATACGGATCAATCCCGGGGCGAAGCCCGGGTCACCCATCTAGTATTTTATAAAGAGATATGCAATTTTCTTTTAAATAATTATAATTATTTTAAAAAATCACAACAAGCAATCCTGGGCCAGATTTATTTAACTATTTTTATTTTTCTTGCTTTCGGGTTAATATGCCCTCTAACATAGAAGTATAACCTACCTAGAAGTATAAACTAGAAGTATAACCTTCAGTTAGGTATACACGTTTAGTTAGGTATACAGTCTACTCTCGTTATAACGCCATCATCCGCATTTTGCAAAAAAGCGGCGTAAGGCGAGGGTGGCGTTGTATCGAACACACACGTTTAAAATGTGAAATTTAAAGATACAATAAATTATTTATAACAATTACTAATAACAATTTATACTCTAAGCCAATATATAGAATGCAAAACCGGCATTAATTAATTAATATGATAAATAGAAAGCATTAATTGATAATTTATTCATAAAAAAAGTAATTACATTTTCTTGAAGAAGTCTGTAATCACAACTTGTGTTTTCTCTCCCTCACTTATGGCATAGACACGGCGTAACAAATCCGCAGATAGATTGACATCGTCAGAGGTTGCTCTCTTGGAGTGCTCAAGAAACAACAAAACTGTCTCAGCAGCTGTTCTGGCTTCCCTTAACGATGGTAGGCGCCGAGTCACTGTTGCATCATCATCCTCGCCAAGTTCTTCTTTCGCTGTAACAGTGGACACCAGCAAATTGTCATCTGTTAGCTTCATTTCCGCCTCCTGGGAATCATCAACCAGTTGAAACTCCCTTTCAGTCATCAAATTCTCTGGAGTAATAGCGAAGATGTCACTAATGCGATCGAGCAGATTTCCATAATTAAGAGGCTCAACTGCAGCAGTAGAGCGAAGCGAATGCCTGTGTGATTCCAGCAGTTACTGATGGAATTAGGGCTCACAGAATCCCAAGCCATTTTACAATAGCGCACAGCGTAATCCAGACGTAATTCTGTGGGTAGATGGGCATCCGCCAATTCCACCATTTTCTGGAGTTGAAGCTTGCGATATTGAGCCTTGAAACTTTTGATGATGCCAATATCCAGTGGTTACAGACTGGCAGTCATATTTGGTGGAAGTAAGTGTATCTTTATGTTGCTGAGACCATCATTAGGGACGCAGTGAGACGTAGCGTTATCTAACAACAGTAGGATACGACGTCCTTCAGAGACAAGCTGCTTGTTGAACTGCAGTAGCCATTCTTGAAAGATGCTAGAGGTCATCCATGCTTTGCTGTTAGACGTGTAAGTGCAGTAGAAGTGTGGACTAAAGTTTCTGAAGCATCGAGGCTTTGCCGATTTTCCAATAATCAGCAATCGCCGCTTGTCTGTTCCAGTAGAGTTGCAGCACAGTAGAACAGTGATTCGTTGCTTCATCCTTTTGACACCACGGCAGTTTTAATCTTTGTGAGCAAGTGTTCGGTCAGGAATGAGCTGAAAAAATAATCCTGCTTCTTCTGCATTGTATATGTTGGCTGGGTCATATCCGGAGTTCGCCAGCATACTGTTCAAATTTGTAAGGTGTTCATCAATGATAGCTAGAGAAATCGATGCGCCTTCCCCACAGAGCCGTCGTTGCGAAATATGGAATCTCCCTTTAAATCGCTGCAGCCACCCACTGCTGTACGCGAAATTTTCTGGTACGTCCAACTGCTTGCCAAGTTTTTTTTCCTTTTCTCTTAGGAGGTCATCAGTAATAATAATATTATTGGCAAGCTTTTGGGTAAACCAGTTGAAGAGAGCGTCTTCCAAGTCACTTAATTTTCCGACTCTTTGTCTTTTTGAAGAACCAACAGTATAATTTTCCCACTTCTCAGCCTGAGTGAGAATATCACAGATAGTTGTTCGTGGAAGTGAGAAACGCTCTCCAATCTCATTCCTCGACATCATAGAGTTATTTCTTGCCAACTGGCATATCTCCTTCTTCTTTTCAATGGTGATCGATTTACGTTTACGCTTTTGGGAACTCATGATACGACAATAAGGTTGATGTGTTGACGTTAGCAAAGGATGAAGCGACTGTGTATGTCCCAGGCACAAGCAGGAAAAGGGTCTGCTGGCTGTTCATACAATCTGTTGTGTCAACAGCAGGCAAAGTCCGTTGCCGCTGGCGGAAAAAATGCAGACAGGAACAGGGGGGGACGTTGTGAGCGGCGCTATAACGAGTGGTTTTTGCTACTTGGGATACGAAAAATCAGCGGCGGAAGGCGAACAGCGAGGGAGTGGCGTTATATCGAGAAAAATACATTGATGTCGATTGGGACAAAACGAAAAAGCGGCGTAAGGCGAGGGTGGCGTTATATCGAGTGGCGTTATAACGAGAGTAGACTGTAGTTAGCTGGAAGTTATATTTCTAGTTCTCTTGTTGAAGAGAACGTTGGTCCGAAAGTTATAGAAATATAAATAGTTAAAGAAACATGGCCATATACCCTATTCCTTGAAGTACAAAGGTTGCTGAAAGTACCTTAATTATATATGTTTAAATGACAATGATATCATTGTAATACTTTTATATATTAGTCGGATATAAGAATCACATATACAACATGGACAAAACTTAAGGAAGTTATACCTTTTAGCATGTATATCGGTATTCAGACAATAACTCTGAAAGATACACTCATGGACAAAACTTAAGGAAATTATACCTTTTAGCATGTATATCGGTATTCAGACAATAACTCTGAAAGATACACTCATGGACAAAACTTAAGGAAGTTTTACCTTTTAGCATGTATATCGGTATTCAGACAATAACTCTGAAAGATATTACAGTGACCTTTATTAAAGACACACGAGATAACCAAGTATGAACAAAAATTGCCTCTGTCTCCTTAAAAAAAAAAAAAAACAGGCGACATCAAAGACTTTCACCTCCTTAATTTTTATCAATGAGTGTATTTAGTGATATTAAAATAGCTTATTTATATTTTACAATTTTTCATTTTTTTTTTCTATTTTAGCTATTCGAAGTTTTTTCCTAATCATCTAGGTATTGACTTTCAAGAAAAGATACTTTACATAATTTTTAAACAAGTTCAGATTGCTCGTATTGCGTGAATTTCACAATTCGACGACAAAATTATTTGTCATCTGGTCCGATAATTAGCTTATCGATTACTAATTTAATTTTTTTATATTTAATTGACTCTTTTTGCAGGTTTTCCATCTTTTGTATCAATTTATCGAGTTTTAATTAGGAGCTTAAATTTCACCATTGTCTTAGAAATTAACTTTGAATATTACAAATCCACACTTTTTTACATGTAGTGTTTTTATCTCCCTTTCTAATATATAAATAGATGGGAATTCTGCCGGGTGGAAATTGATTTATAAAAACAAAGGTTGCATCTCCCGTCAAAATATGCGCTAAAATAAATAGCTCTTAGTTTTAATGTCTATTTTGACGGGAAAGGTGGCCTTTATTTTTATAAATCCTCCCGACAAAATTTATATCTATATTTTTACCATTGAAAAGGACAGAATAATTTTTGAAATATTATGAGGCATTACTTCTTATCATATATTCGTCTGTTATAACTGTTAAATTTTAAAAACTTAAAGAAGTTGTACCTTTTAGCATGTATATCGGTATTCTGTCAATAACTCTGAAAGATACACTCATGGACAAAACTTAAGGAAGTTATACCTTTTAGCATGCATATCGGGATTCAGACAATAACTCTGAAAGATACACTCATGGACAAAACTTAAGGAAGTTGTACCTTTTAGCATGTATATCGGGATTCTGTCAATAACTCTGATATTACAGTGACCTTCATTATTGAAGACACACGAAATAACCAAGTGTAAACAAAATTGTCTCTGAAATATATTTGATACATAGTGACCTTTATTGAAGACACACGAGATAACCAAGTGGAAACAAAATTGTCTCTGAAAGATATTACAGTGACCTTTATTTAAAGACACACGAGATAACCAAATGTGAACAAAATTACCTCTGTCTCCTTTAATAACAACAACAAAACCAGACGACCGGCAACATCAAAACATGAAACTTCCTTAAGTTTTGTCTATGAATGTAAACAGTGAGGGAGCAATCATGCGAATAATTCAAAATATATTTCCTTTTTTTACATAAAATATATCGACAAAAAGATTTATTGTCATCTAGGAATTTACATAGGTGCACAATATGCAATATTATTATTTATAAATTTATTTGCCATCTATTGATAAAATTTGTAACAAATAAATTTACTGACAATGTGTTTCTTTTCAATAATATCATCAAATATTATCTCTATCAAAATATCATAGGTATGTAGCTCTACAGACCTATAATCTGACCTATGAATCCATAGGATCACTAAACACCTTTAAGCTGCCTTCCATAGAAAATTCAGGGTATATCCCAAAATCAATCCAATACAATAGTAGAGCGGTCTAGAGATTAATTTGGTGAAACCGCTGAGAGGGTTCACTACTGATGAGCCAAGCCCTCTCATTCAATAACTTATGTTATTACAGTAAGGTCTGTAGAGATAATATTTGATGATATTATTGTAAAAAACACATTGCCAGTAAATTTATTTGTTACAAGTTTTTATTATTATAGAGAATCAGTGGAAGGATGGTTTCAACTGTTGGTTTTCGACCGCTACGATCCGTGTTCAAATCCCGCATTTTGGGCACTTTTTTCTGATAAAAAAATGCTCCAATGGTCCCCGATTATTGCAAAAGTCCAACCCCACCAGCGGGTGCAAATAAACAAACGGGGCTCTGGCACATTTGTAAGTGCAAAGTCGAACTGCTTTTCACGTGGTGCACTTACAGTAAAAGCAGTCGCCTACTTCTACCCACTATGATTATCATGGCCTGTGCCACGTGTACTAGGGATAAACAAAAAACAATAAATATTATTATTAGATTATGTGAATAAATCAACATATAAAAGCTATGTACAAATATTATATACATGGTCGAACTGCTTTTCACGTGGTGCACTTACAGTAAAAGCAGTCGCCTACTTCTACCCACTATGATTATCATGGCCTGTGCCACGTGTACTAGGGATAAACAAAAAACAATAAATATTATTATTAGATTATGTGAATAAATCAACATATAAAAGCTATGTACAAATATTATATACATGGTGACACCGATACAGAGTCCGATGGAATATCGCCAACGGGTTTCCAGCGACACCTCGCATTTCTTTGCCGACGAGATAAACAAGAATCGCAAACTTCGCCGACAATGGTACCACAAGGTGGTTTTACAGACACTCATGGACAAAACTTTAGGAAGTGGAAAATCTTTGATCTCGCCGGTCGTCTCTTTTTTTTAAGGAGACAAAGGCAATTTTGTTCACACTTTGTTATCTTCAATAAAGTATGTCTTCAATAAAGGTCACTGTAATATCTTTCAGAGTTATTGTCTGAATCCCGATATACATGATAAAAGGTACAAATTACTTAAGTTTTGTCCATGGGTGTATCTTTCAGAGTTATTGTCTGAATACCGATATATATGCTAAAAGGTACAAATTCCTTAAGTTTTGTCCATGTGTGTATCTTTCAGAGTTATTGTCTGAATACCGGTATACATGCTAAAAGGTACAAATTCCTTAAGTTTTGTCCATGTGTGTATCTTTCAGAGTTATTGTCTGAATCCCGATATACATGCTAAAAGGTACAAATTACTTAAGTTTTGTCCATGTGTGTATCTTTCAGAGTTATTGTCTGAATACCGGTATACATGCTAAAAGGTACGACTTCCTTAAGTTTTGTCCATGAATGTAAGTCTAAGTAGGGCCCCTTTTTATTATTCTCTTTAAAATATCAAATATTTAATTTATATAATACCTTTATGAACCACGCTGGCGAGGGCCAACAGCCCGAAAGGCATTCGTGGATGGCTTTTCTTAATTTATCAAGAAAATAGGTTGACCAAATATCAGGGAACAAGCTAAATCAATGTTTAGTTGATTTCTGTTCCACTAGATGGCGCTCTGCCATAATAGAATTATTTATAAGAAATGGAGGCATTATAAATTACGAATGTTCCTTTTTTAAACACGAAACAAACTTCTAATGCCCTTAATGCTATTTAAAAATAAATAAGAAGGGCTTGGCTCATCAGTAGTGAACCATCCCAGCGGTTTCGCCAATTCAATCTACCAGACCGCTTCTTAGAGTTCTAATACTGTATTGGACGATTCTGCTTATATTCTGCAATATATGGTGGAATCTTAAATTAGTATTTAAGCACATTATGAACATAAGCTTTTTAGGACAGTAGAATTACATATAAATATTCGCATCGAGTAATGCTCTTCCGCAAAAAATAAGTAAAAGAGCAGTTATGCATATATAATTTATAAAATATTTATATTATAAATGATATAAATATATTGAAGAGAGTATCCATCGAACGTTGTTTATAATTGAAGTCTTTTATTAGAAAATATATTTTAACTAAACCTAATTTTATTTTAATATTAGCCAAAAACATCTTTTGATAAATCAAGATACCTGTTTCGTGTAATTGGTCCTCGTCAATGTGGTGAAGGCAGTACCTCAACAACCAAACAAAGTTGTCCTAGAAAAAATCTTAATAAATAACTGTAAAAAGATATTTTAAGCCGAATATAAGTGACTACGACATTTGAAAATATCCCGCATGTGTTTCTTTTAAACGAAAAATCTGAATTAATTTTAAGGAGAAATAAGTGGACACTTTGTTTTTCCTTTTATCATTACTCTTCACAATTCATCCTTTCATACTTCATCCCTAAGGTTAGAAATAATCGTTATTTCTTTTTAAAATAAATTTAGATTTTTCGTTTAAAAGAAACACATGCGGGATAATTTTCAAATGTCGTTTTACAATCATAAGCTGCATTATATTGGATTATAAGTGACTACGTTTGAACATTACATCTACCGGGATGTGTAGAAATGGAATAATCAGTTTGAAGATTTCTACTAAAGACTGAATGCTCCATTGGGGGATATGAGAATGGATTGGTGTCTCGAGAACGATCTGTTTTACTAAGGAAACTTGAAGTTCCTTTATCGAATTCCTTAATCTAATCTGTTTATATCTTATCCAGAGATATCTCTCTTTCGAATCTTCAGTCTTAATCTAAATTTACTTGTAAATATGCGAATATTGCAAAAAAGACGAATGTCAATATGCTTCTTTATTAAATATTTGACAAAATTTCGAGCATTAATTCTTTTTCAGGCCTGAGAAAAAATTAAAGCTCGAAAGGTTTCCGTTAAGGAAGCATATTGAAATTTATCTTTTTACCTTTATTGGTTATGAATTTTTATCAACAACAACAAAGCCTTTATTTATGGCCTCTCACCCTATACAGGATTCGCCAGTTCACAAGGGATGGGGAGAACACTGTGTGGCCTTTTTCCGGGATATAATTCTGTGGAATCCAAATATCGCCACCGCTATATACCTATTCTTTGATATTTCATTAATTAGTGCCGGAAATGAAGGACAAGGTTGCCCCGTTTTATCATTTAGTTTTCGTCTTTCCTCAGACAGAGCAGCACAATCAAATAAGTAGTGCAACATCTCCATTGTTATTCCTGATCCATAGAAAGTACATTTCAAGTCTTCACCCCTCATTAAAATCAGATGGTGTTCTCTGAAAAAAATTGAAAGATGATTTTTCATCAATTGTGTGTTTGTGGCTTACTAGTAATATTGCATAGATGGAATTTCTGTGTACTTATGTTATCTTGATTAGATATTGGTAGAGAAAAATTTCTTTTTTTTTTCTTTTTCTGTGTTTCTTATAGATATAATACAATGTGTTCGTTACCAGTTATGTTTCAAATAACTCTTTCATACTGTTTTTATTATACGGATGGAAATTTTGCCGGGAGGAAATTGATCTAAAGAGACAAGGGTTACCTCTCCCTTCAAAATAGACGTCTAAAACCAGATGCCATCTATTGACCGTCGCCGCAGCTAGCGGCCTCGGGTCAGTGACAAAGCCACAACACCAGCTTTGGCAAACTGAAAAGCGTCCACCTAGAGATCATGGTTTCGGGCTAATGGCCCTCGTCAGTCTAGGGCGGACTTTATTCCATGATATCCACACGGGATCTAATGGAACCTTGACAATCTACCAAAGAGGTGTTTAGCTGGCAAAGTGGCTGGGCCATATCTATGGCTAAAATATAGATGGAAATTTTGCCGGGAGGAAATTGATCTAAAGAGACAAGGGTCGCCTCTCCCGTCAAAATAGACGGCATCTGGTTTTAGACGTCTATTTTGACGGGAGAGGCGACCCTTGTCTCTTTAGATGTTATTATTGTATTTAATTTTAATTTAAAACGCTATGTTCCCATTGGGACACTTTCACTGACATACATGAATGTTTCTATAGTTATCTATATATTTTTTTTTCAATAATTTTAGACCGTAAAGAACTGTTTCAATACTAGATCTTCTTCTTTCTTATATCCACTCAATCATATTAGGATATCAAGTTGTGACCCTTGATGGTGTCTGTTTGACAACCATCATGACTGTGGGTCAAGTAGAATACGTCTGCATTTGTCATTAAGACTGGGAGCACTACTCAGTGGCAGGCCGACTTAGCTCCAAAAGAAATGGCCGCCTCTGACATGAGGAACAGACGCTATGTACAGCCGCTCCTAACATGGAGTACAAACGCTGCTCATCCTGTATCCCTGGATTAGGAGCCCTTACAGGGTACTATCAGCCGGGCCAGCTGAACCCAGGTTTTTTAGCTAGCTTGTTACTGCTCCCCCTCCTCCTTTTTCATCCGGGCTTGGGACCGGCAAAGGCGGTGTTTTAATACTAGATAGATATTTATAACCCAGGTTATGTACCCAGTTTGAAGTACTGAACGAATTACGCACGGCAGATAGTAGAAAATACATTTTGGGATATTTTATATATCAATAAAATAAAGCCTTTTGACTATATTAAGGTTGAAATATCAGTTTTCTAGGGAGAAGTTTCTTTTTTTAAATTTGAATTCACAAATCTCTCTCTAGATTTCGAGGCAAGAAATCTGTATATTACTGGATATATCTTCAATTTATTTGAAAACATATTTTACAATTTTAAAACTTAAAATATGTTCAGTTCATATTGTAACAAATTATTTATTAATTTTAATATTTTTATTAACAGAGTGGTCATTTTTATGTTTATATTTTGCTACTCTGTGAATTTCCCTCGTGGCTTACCTTTTGTTTACCATTCATAGTTTGTCTCCTTGCCTGAAATAAATTACTGTCTCCTCCTGAAGTTTTTGTCTTCCCTAATTTTCCACGTGGCAATATTTCTAAATAAGCAATCTATACGTTATTAATAAACTCTGATCACGAAGTACGAATACCCATTAAAACGAACAAACTTATGCTAGCTATAAGGTTCTCCCGAAAGTTCATGTTTTTCTTAAAACGTTGTTTTCATATTACTTGGAAAATAATATTATTACAGTGAGAATACCTAATAATACATAATACAATTACTTTATACATAATACAAACACATTATACATAACGGCGAATAATATTGGTATTTCAATTTTGTGCAAGTGTTTACGAAGTGTTAGGACAACCTTGTATTTTAAACCAATATGTAAATTTGGTATCCTCGAGCCGACCAAATATTATTAAAGTTTAAATTTCTCAAAAAATCAATGTTTAACATTTTCTCTGAAAAGATGAATTCCTCTTTCTCAACTTTTAATATTTCTACAAATCTATTTATAAATTCAATCATCCCAATTTATTACATTTAACACAAACATGTAAAGTAAACCTATTTAATTTAGTCAATACCGCGGTCCAGATTTAGAATTCTAATTTATTGGCTTTAAAACCTCCTTCTATTTATGATGTTATGCAATTAGTTATATATATCCACTAGCCGAATGACCCGGGCAACGCCCGTGTTTTACCCGAGTGAATGTTTTGATTCAAATACTATTTGTTACAATTATAAATTGGCGCCTTAAATAATTAGTTAATAACTATAGCCTATGTGCTTTATCTGTCTATGTACTGTTGGCTTCCGTAGGCGTCTCATACTGGGAAAAAGAAAGAGAGGATTCCATTTAGTTATTAACTAATATATGCATTTATTTAAGGAGCGACCCGCTCCAACACAATAGTTACAAAAACGAAAAAGCGAGTGGGGGAGGCATGATGGGGGGGGGGGGGGGGGGCAAAGGTGGCGTGATCGTAGCCAACCAATAGGAGGGCGCCATTCCAAAATAAAAGCAAACGGTGACAGAGTTGATTAGGAGATGAGGAATGACGCTCGTAACTGTATATAGAATAGAAGCATAGGGCGCCTCTTTCGTCAAAATAAACGTCAAAACCTGACGTCATCTATTGACCGTCGCCGTAACTAGCGGCCTCGGGTCGGTGACAAAGCCACAACACCAACTTTGGCAAACTGAGAAGCGTCCACCTAGAGACCATGGTTTCGGGCTAATGGCCCTCATCAGTCTAGGGCGGACTTTATTCCATGAGATCCACACGGGATCTAATGGAATCCTCACAATCTACCAAAGAGGCGTCAGGTTTTGACGTTTATTTTGACGGGAGAGGCACCCTATGCTTCTATGGATCAATTTCCTCCCGGCAAATTTTCCAATTATATATATATATTATTGTGTTTGAAAATTGAATAATTTATATATTCAATTATTTTAAAATGTTTATTTTGGATCATATATTTTTATTTTCCAATATTTCGTATGGAAAAACGCCAAACTTCTTCGGGGAACAAGATTGTTTTGAGATGGTGACGTATCAATTCACGAGTATGTACAAATGCTATACATACTATTTATAGTCTTTGATATCGACGCTCGTCTTTTTTTTTTTTTTTTTTTCAAGGGGACAGAAGGCAATTTTTTTCATACTTTTGTTGCCTCCTGTGTTTTCAATTAAAGTCACTGTAATATCTTTCAGAGTTATTGTCTGAATCTCGATATACATGCTAAAAGGTACAATTTACTTAAGTTTTGTCTATAAGTGTATCTTTCAGGGTTATTGTCTGAATCCCGATATACATGCTAAAAGGTACAACTTACTTAAGTGTTGTCTATGAGTGTATCTTTCAGGGTTATTGACTGAATCCCGATATACATGCTAAAAGGTACAACTTCCTTAAGTACAATTTTTATTTGAAATATAATAGTAATGAGAATGATGTACCAATAAATATACAAATAAAATCTCTATATGAAAGTTAAAGCCAGATAAATAGCCGGAATGAGCCAAGTTTTTATTGAGCCAAAAGAACCATTCCCTTCTACCATTCCAAAGATTCCTTGGCCTCTGATTACTTCTTGTTATCTTGGAATGAATGGATCTAATTAAGGCTTTGTTCGGTTATTGCCTCATTTAGTACCCTAGCTATCCCATATTTCGTCACAGCACGCATATATCCATGTATATATCACTTATCTTTAACATATACGTATAACATATATGTATATTATTATTTTTAATAGTATCTTTGTCTATATTCACTCTATATCCATAATAGTGTGTTTTCACATATCTATATTGATATAGGCTTAGCAAAATACGATGTTTCTTTCTTAAGGATTTCTAGTTGTTTTTGTACTCACGTATGTTGTAGTTACGAGGACATCCCTTTAGATAAAAACAAATATATTTATTTATTTAAGGAACGACTTGTTCCAATACAAATATTGTTAAAACAAGCTAGCGCTAAAACATAACAGAAAGGTTGAAGGTAGAAGTTGGAAGTTACGTAATAGTAGTGACGTAGCATCGATGATGATTAAAGTCAAAGTTTGCGTAACATATATCCCTATTTCTGAAGCGTATTTTGGAATTGTTATAATTTGAAATTCACTTTCAATGAGAGAGATAGAGATTTTCACCCAGTCAAAACAGAAGAAAGAAAGCTGACCAACAATATATATTAGGAAAAAGGTATGTCCTTATTGTGCAACTGAAAGTTACTTATGGTTGCACCATCTATCTGAATAAATATCAACTATTCACTGATTTTTTTAAAATTATTATTCCAGAATTGACCAAATATCCATTCTTAATTAATCAAGAAAAGTTAACCATGTACGCGTTTCGGGCTGTTGGCCCTCATCAGTATGGTGCAAGCTGTACCTCAAGAACAAAAAGCTGATCATTTTATATTAAGATATACATATTGTTGCACCAGGTTGCGGCTTGGCAGACTCTTTAACCTTGATTCTCTCCTGTGCCGGGTCTTGTATCTTACCAGAGCGTGTTTCAACCATCCTACAAATTTATATAAGGGAATAATGAGATAACTCTACTTTAAGTAGCCTCCAGAATAATTTATTTATTTCTCACATCAAAGAGAGCAGTGAAGTCACACAGTGTACCTAAATGCAAATTATGATTCTATAATACATATATTCTGTTTAATAAAATAAATAAATATAAAATATAAATTTGAAATATATGTAAAATAATATTAAAAATTAAAATAAAATAGGTTCATTAGCCATGATGCAACAATATATACAAAAAGAATGATAATTCTAGTATTTTGTTGCCGAGCAAAATGATATCAAAAAGTTTCGATTATTCTGTTTTATAAACATCGATATCAACACTTGACCTTTCTTATATTTTTTTACTATTTTTCACACACGCATATGTTAAAAAATCAAGAAAAATTAATATGCTATATATATAATATATATAATAAAATGCTCTTGTGAACGGTCAGGAATATGAAAAAACAATAGAAAAATAACGCGTTTGTGGATGGCTTTTCTTGATTTATCAAGAAATTGGGTTGGTCAAATATCAGGGAACAGACTAAATTCAATGTTTAGTTGATTTCTGTTCCACCAGATGACGCTCTGCCTTCTGTAAAGCACATGTGCTCCTGATATGCTTTATTTATTTTTAATATATATATATATATATTATATATAAAATGTTATTTTATTTTAAAATTATAATTTATAGAAAAAATACTCTGTTAAATAGACCGCCAGAGGTCGCACTTTCCCTTTATATAACCTATTGTTATTTCCCGTTGGCCGGCTCAAACCATATGTAATTATGTAAATAATCTTTTGTTTTCCCTTAATCTACTCGCCTTAAATCAGGCAATACTTTTCTCAATTTATGTTTTAAATATTTCATAAGCTAAATTAAAGCTATTTCTGATCAAAACTTTTTTATTATTATTATTATTACCACAACTACAAAAGATATATTCATGTATCAAGCAAATGATCAATAATTCAATGAATAATATTCAAAAATGAACAGAATAAAATATTTTTTATAATATTGTCGCGGAGATAAATAAAGCAAGGGCAAATTTGTGAATGATTAATTTATTATAAAGGGTATTTACCTTTTAGTTCTCCAATAAAATTATATACAAGAGGTATTTATAGGGAGAACAACTTATCCCAAGGTAAAGTTAATAATAAAGAGCGTCGTCAGCCACCTAGGCGTTTTCCTTATTTACCGATAAGATTCCGAGAACCCCCCCCCCCGGGTGTCCGGGGTGTTGGGTTGACAGGTGTCCCATGGAGCTTCCTGTGGTTGTAGAGCTACTTGACAATATATATATGTCGTGGTCCAATGAAAAGGCGCAACCGTTATGCCAAGCGAACAGCGCACCCGCGATGTCTGCCACCTTTATTTTTTGTCCAGCTTTTATAGATGGATGAATTTGCATATTTACATTTTAACACAAGCGTAACATATTTACATACTTATTTTGACGGAAATAAATTATATCTTTTGGCATTAACTATACAAATTATGACATATATATATCGTCTTGAAGAATCCTGTTTACTAGGCATATTAAATTTAGGAACGTTTGTCTGAAATCATGATCAAGAATACCATAGAAATTAAATTAGTAAAACTAATCATGTTCAACCTATCTGATAAGTGAAAGCCTTTACAAAACAAAAAAATGGCGTATTCCCTGAGTAGTGTTACTTATAAAAAACATTTTTAATAAAAAATATCTTATGTTATTTGCCACGTATAAAAGCAGTTTTTTGAAATCCAAGATTTACATTAAAATTTATTCTGAAAATATCAACAATGTCCTTGAACATGGAACCCTCATGGACAAAACTAAAGAAGGTTGTACCTTTTAGCATGTATATCGGTATTCAGACAATAACTCTGAAAGATACACTCATGGACAAACTTAAGGAAGTTATACCTTTTAGCATGTATATCGGTATTCAGACAATAACTCTGAAAGATACACTCATGGACAAAACTTAAGGAAGTTGTACCTTTTAGCATGTATATCGGTATTCAGACAATAACTCTGAAAGATACACTCAAAAACAAAACTTAAGGAAGTTATACCTTTTAGCATGTATATCGGTATTCAGACAATACCTATGAAAGATACACTCATGTACAAAACTTAAGGAAGTTATACCTTTTAGCATGTATATCGGTATTCAGACAATAACTCTGAAAGATATTACAGTGACCTTTATTAAAGACACACGAGATAACCAAGTATGAACAAAAATTGCCTGTCTCCTTAAAAAAAAAAAAAAAACAGGCGACATCAAAGACTTTCACCTCCTTAATTTTTATCAATGAGTGTATTTAGTGATATTAAAATAGTTTATTTATATTTTACAATTTTTCAATTTTTTTTTTTCAATTTTAGCTATTCGAAGTTTTTTTCTAAACATCTAGGTATTGACTTTCAAGAAAGGATACTTTCCATAATTTTTAAACAAGTTCAGATTGCTCGTATTGCGTGAATTTCACAATTCGACGACACAAATTATTTGTCATCTGGTCCGATAATTAGCTTATCGATTACTAATTTAATTTTTTATATTTAATTTACTCTTTTTGCAGGTTTTCCATCTTTTGTATCAATTTATCGAGTTTTAATTAGGAGCTTAAATTTCACCATTGTCTTAGAAATTAACTTTGAATATTACAAATCCACACTTTTTTACATGTAGTGTTTTTATCTCCCTCTTATATATAAATAGATAGAAATTATGCCGGGTGAAAATTGATTTATGAAAACAAAGGTTGCATCTCCCGTCAAAATATGCGCTAAAATAGATGGCGCCTAAATTAAGCGTCTATTTTGACGGGAAAGGTAGCCTTTATTTTTATAGATCCTTCCGTCAAAATGTATATCTATATTTTTTCCATTGAAAAGGATGGAAGAAAATTTTAAACATTATAAGGGATTTATTCTTAGCATATATTCGTCTGTTATAACTGTTAACTTTTAAATACACTCATGGACAAACCTTAAGGAAGTTATACCTTTTAACATATATATCGGAATTCATACAATAACTCTGAAAGATATTACAGTGACCTTTATTGAAGACACACGAGATAACCAAGTGTAAACAAAATTGCCTCTGTCTCCTTCAATAACAACAACTATAAGAACAGACGACCGGCGATATTAAAATATAATACTTCCTCAAGTTTTGTCTATGAATATAAACAGTAAGGGTTTAATCATTCGAATCATTTAAGGGCCTTTTTATTATTCTCTTAAGAGTATCCAATATTTAATTTATATAATACCTTTATGAACCACGCTGGCGAGGGCCAACAGCCCGAAACGCGTTCGTGGTTGGATTTTATTAATTTATCAAGAAAATGGGTTGACCAAATATCAGGGAACAGGCTAAATCAATGTTTAGTTGATTTCTGTTCCACCAGATGGCGCTCTGCCATCTAAAAAGTACATTTGAACATGGTCAGGATATGCCTTTTTTGACTTTGGTATATACGAATAGAATTATTTATAAGAAATGGAAGCATTATAAAACATGAATGTTTATTTTTTAAAATACAAAACAAACTTCTACTGTCCTTACTGCGATCAAGAAATATATTGGGAGGGCTTGGCTCATCAGTGGTGAACCCTCCCAGCGGTTGTGGATTACAACTAATTCGATTTTGTTTTAGTCCAGAAGGCCTTTGGATATCGTATTGTATAGGTTATCGATTTACTTACATTTATAAAGCTGGGCCGACGACATCTCTACAGAATTTGCAGCTTTAGTGACATACTGATCATTAATCCTCTAGACCGCTTCTCTTAGAGCTCTAATACTGTATTGGACGATTCTGCTTATATATGCAGGACTGAAGGGTGGAATCTCAGAAATGGTTTAAAAAAAAACTATAGACATAAGCTTTTTAGAACAGTAGAATCACATATAAATATTTGCATCGAACAATGCTCTTCCGCATACAATATTTACAAGAGCAGTTAGGCATATATTATTTATAGAAAATATTTATATTATACATTATTATAAAATAAATGAAGCTTCCAGGGTTAAGTTTCTTGTACAACTTTTATTGTCAAGCTTTCGGACTTGTCAGTCCTACAACAGGATTTCCTGTGTTTTTTTACCTTTATTGATTATGTATTTTTATTTCTTTTTGTGGCTTGCTAATATTCAATCAGGAGATACCATTTTCTTAGTTAACTAGAACTCTTTGCATATGCAAATATATCTTTAATATAAGCATGTTGAAGAATGATTCTCTCTCGAAAACTTGTATTTTAAATAGGATACTCATTGTAAAGACATGACCTGTTGAAGGACTGACAAGTCTGAAAGCTTGACAATAAATATTTGAACAAGAAACTTAACCCTGGAAGCTTCATTTATTTTATAATATTATAAATCAAGATAGAACGTTTATATATTATAAATTGTTATGTTCGCAATAAATAAATATTCGAACATTTCTTTAAGATTAAATCAAAAGATGTTTATTTACTCGAGCTGTACTACAAATCTCTTCTTTCGCACGCTCCCCCCTGATTGGTTGGACAAGCCGTTACAGTATTCTATCATATTCTCAAGTAGCTCCATCCAGATGGGACACCTGTCAATCATCCCTGGACCCCGGGGGGGGGGGGGGGGGGGGACCACAGGTGTGAGAGGTTCTCGGAAGCTGATCTGCAAATAAGGAAAACAGGACCCCTTGGTGGCTGACGACGTTCATTATTATTATTTTTACCTGGAGATAAGTTGTTTTTATCATCTGACTCTCTCTCTCCCTATAAATACCTCTTGTGTATAATTTTATTGGAGAAATAAAAGGTAAATACCCTTTATAATAAATTAATTATCCCCAATTTTGCCCTTGCTTTATTTATCTCCGCGACAATATAAAGGATATATATTGAAGTGTATCCCTCCCTCATCGAAGGTTGTTGATATCTGAAGTCCTTTATCGGAACAAATATTTTAACTAAACCTATTTTAATAAAGGTTCTTCCCTGATTTATAATATTATAAAATAAATAAAGCTTCCAGGGTTAAGTTTCTTGTTCAAATTTTTATTGTCAAGCTTTAGGACTTGTCAGTCCTTCAACAGGAGTATCACAATAATAAATTGATGATATATACTATTTTTATATACACATTGTTTATAACACACAAAAAAAGGTAATATATATTTTCTCCCCCTTTCAATATCATTAATATTTAAATATGTAGAAATTAATATGTATATAAAAATAGTATATATCCTCAATTTATTATCGTGATACTCCTGTTGAAGGAATGACAAGTCTGAAAGCTTGAAAATAAAAATTTGAACAAGAAACTTAACCCTGGAAGCTTTATTTACTTTATAATAAACCTTTTTTTTTTTTTCAATATTATCCAAAAACACCCTTTGATAAATCAAGATACCTGTTTCGTGTAATTGGCCCTCGTCAATATGGTGCAGGCAGTACCTCAACAACCAAACAAAGTTGTCCTAGAAAATATTCTTTATAATTAATTGTAAAAAGATATTTTAAGCCGAATATAAGTGACCACGACATTTGAAAATTATCCCGCATGTGTTTCTTTTAAACGAAAAACTCTAAATTTATTTTAAGGAGAAATAAGTGGACACTTTGTTTTTCCGTTTATCATTACACTTCACAATTCATCCTTTCATACTTCATCCCTAAGGTTAGAAATAGTCGTTATTTCTCTTTAAAAATAAATTTAGATTTTTTGTTTAAAAGAAACACATGCGGGATAATTTTCAAATGTCGTTTTACAATCATAAGCCGCATTATATTGGATTATAAGTGACTACGTTTGAACATTACATCTACCGGGATGTGTAGAAATGGAATAATCAGTTTGAAGATTTATACAGAAGATTGAATTCTCCATTGGGGGATATGAGAATGGATTGGTGTCTCGAGGACGATCAGTTTTACTAAGAAAACTTGAAGTTCCTTCGTCGAATTCCTTAATCCAATCTGTTTATATCTTACCAGAAATATCTCTCTTTCATGTCTTCAGTCTTAATCTAAATATACTTGTAAATATGCAAATAGTGTAAAAAAAGACGAATGTCAATATGCTTCTTTATTAAATCTTTGACAGAATTTCGAGCGTTCACTCTTTTTCGGGCCTGAGAAAGAATTAAAGCTCGAAAGCTTTCCGAATATTTGATAGAGAAGCATATTGCAATTTGTCTTTTTTTAAATCTTTATTGATTATATATTTTTATCACTTTTGTGGTTTTCTAATATTCGATCAGGAGATGCCTTTTTCTGAGTTAACTAGAACTTTTTACATACATAGGTGCATATATATTCAAACAGATTTAGTTAAGATATAGTCAATATCTTTTTAATATAAGCCTGTTGAAAAATGATTCTCTCTCGAAAGCTTGTATTTTAAATTGGATACTCATTGTAAAGACATTCTGAAGGATTGTTGAAAGTGACAATTCCAGATATTTCTACCATAGAATACTCTTGTGATTTTCATAGCATTCCAGTATTGTCTATGTTAATTGACATATCTGTCTATATAGCGCAGCCTTGTTGGATTGTTGGTTAGGCTAGCGGTTATTGGATAGGACAGGCCGGCGTGAGCTGCTGATGTACATATACTTTGATCTCTTTTGTCCTTCTTTTATAGTTTTATATCTTTATGTAATAAAGGATCTTTCTCTTCTTCTACGAAGCTATAATCTTTTCCCAATGGAGATATTAATCCTCTGTGCTTAAATAAAACAAAAATCCAATTAGGGGTAAGTTTCTTTGCCAGCTTTTATTAATTCAAATTTTATAGCGATTATGAGCCCTTTGACTAGAGTAATACAATACCTAAATATTCATAATTCAGTTATTGTGTTACTCCTGTTGAAGGACTGATAATCCCGAATGCTTAAGCCCATGTAAGAAACTTACACACACTCTCTTTTTCATGGACAAAACTTAAGGAAGTTGTACCTTTTAGCATGTATATCGGGATTCAGACAATAACTCTGAAAGATACACTCATGAACAAAACTTAAGGAAGTTGTACCTTTTAGCATGTATATCGAGATTCAGACAATAACTCTGAAAGATACACTCATGGACAAAACTTAAGGAAGTTGTACCTTTTAGCATGTATATCGGGATTCAGACAATAACTCTGAAAGATATACTCATGAACAAAACTTAAGGAAGTTGTACCTTTTAGCATGTATATAGGGATTCAGGCAATAACTCTGAAAGGTACACTCATGGACAAAACTTAAGGAAATTGTACCTTTCAGCATGTATATCAGTATTCAGACAATAACTCTGAAAAATATTTCAGTGACCTTTATTGAAGATACACGAGATAACTAAGTGTGAATAAAATTGCCTATGTCTTCTCAAAAACAGACAAACGGAGACGTCAAAGGCATTCCGCTTGAGCGTATATTTCTGATTGGATCTTTTATTTTTATTTGAAAACATATTTTATAATTTCAAAAATAAAATATATTTAGATCGTATTTGTAAATAATCAATCTATATATACTATTTTAAAGCTCTAATTACAAAGAACGAATATTAAAACGAACAAATCTATGCTAGCTAACATATATGTAAATTTGGTTTCCTGCGGCGAACCACAAATATTATTAAAGTTTAAATTTCTCTATAAAAATTAAACTTAAGAGACAAGGGTCGCCTCTCCCGTCAAAATAGACGTCTAAAACCAGACGCCATCTACTGGTTTTAGACGTCTATTTTGACGGGAGAGGCGACCCTTGTCTCTTAAGATCAATTTCCTCCCGGCAGAATTTCCATCTATAAAAATTAAAGTTTAACATTTTCTATGAAAAGATGAATCTCTCTTTCTCAACTTTTAATATTTCCTCGAGTCTATTTATAAACTTAATCATCTCAATTTATTACATTTAACACAAACAAGTAAAGTAAACCTATGCAATTTAGTCAATACCGCGGGTCAGATTTAGAATTTGAATTTATTCCCTTCAAAATATTCTTCTATTTGTGATGTCATGTCACTAATTATATATATATTATTGTGTAAATAAATATTTAATTGAGAAATATATAAGACTTAATAATAATAAATAGTCAATAAAAACCTTCAGTAACCTAGTAACAGACTAAAATAATGTCCTGGTGTGGAACTAACACCTACTCACATATTTTCATGCCCAGCCATGGCTGCAGCCTTGCAGAAAATTGACATGGACCCAGAGCAGCAACTTTACACACCCAAGATAGAGGACATTGCAACTGCTGTGATAGAGATGCATATGGAGACATTTGAGGCTCTTCATTGGACACGACAACAACAACAGAAAATTGGCATGGACCCAGAGCAGCAGCTTTACACACCCAAGATAGAGGACATTGCAACTGCTGTGATAGAGATGCATGGAGACATCTGAGGCTCTTCACTGGACACGACAACAACAACAGAAAATTGGCATGGACCCAGAGCAGCAGCTTTACACACCCAAGATAGAGGACATTGCAACTGCTGTGATAGAGATGCATACGGAGACATCTGAGGCTCTTCATTGGACACGACAACAACAACAGAAAATTGACATGGACCCAGAGCAGCAGCTTTACACACCCAAGATAGAGGACATTGCAACTGCTGTGATAGAGATGCATACGGAGACATCTGAGGCTCTTCACTGGACACGACAACAACAACAGAAAATTGACATGGACCCAGAGCAGCAGCTTTACACACCCAAGATAGAGGACATTGTAACTGCTGTGATAGAGATGTATGGAGACATCTGAGGCTCTTCATTGGACACGACAACATCAACATAAAATTGGCATGGACTCAGAGCAGCAGTTTTACACACCCAAGATAGAGGACATTGCAACTGCTGAGATAGAGATGCATATGGAGACATTTGAGGCTCTTCATTGGACTCGACAACAATAACAATAAAAAAAACATATCTTCGATACTATTATAGACGCGTATGATTCTATGATTTTTTTATAATAGTTTTGAATTCTCATAACTGATGGCGCGCTAATGTATCATAATATAAAAATATATCTTGTTAAATGGTTTTATGTTTTGCCTAGAGATAGCGTTATAATGTATTATGTTTTAAATTATGTCAAACTGGGGTCTTTTGTGAATTAATTACAGAACAGTATTCCCTTGAAACAGGTATAAATATTTCCAAGTGGAAAATTAGGGAAGACAAATTTCAGGATGAGACAGCAATTTATTTAAGACAAGAACAAACTATGAATGATAAACAAAAGATAAGGAATGAGGGAAGTTTACAGAGTAGTAAAATATAAACATAAAAATAATACTCTGTTAACAATAGTGTAAAATAATAAATGTTTGTAAATACTTCACTACAATATACATTTCTACACTGTCCTCCTATGTTAATTGATCATTGAAGTAATTAACCAAGAATTACTTTATAGTGCAATGTGTATATATTCTGAATATCCTAAATACAGTAATAGAGGTATTCATACAATATCAGACAGCGTCAGAGTTGATTAAACTGCCGAAACCGCTGGGATTAGGATTTATCACTGATAATCTAGGCAAGGTTTAATTTGCAATAATTAAAAAATCGTACTAAATGGGTTCATTACTTGTAAATTTATATTCTACACTGTATAAACTCATGGAAAAAACTTTGGGAAGTGAAAAGACTTTGACATCGACGGTCGTCTTTTTTTTAAGTAAACACAGGCAATTTTTTTCACAATTGGTTATCTCGTGTGTCTTCAAAAGAGGTCTCTGTAATATCTTCCAGGATTATTGTCTGAATCTCGATATATACATGCTAAAAGGTACAACTTCCTTAAGTACAATTTTTACTTGAAATATAATAGTAATGAGAATGGAGTACCAATAAAAAATGCAAATAAAATCTCGATATGAAAGTTTAAGCCAGATAAATAGCCGGAATGAGCCAAGTTTTTTATTGAGCCAAAAGAACCATTCCCTTCTACCATTCCAAAGATTCTTTGGCCTCTGATTACTCCTTGTTATCTTGGAATGAATGGATCTAATTAAGGCTTTGTTCGGTTATTGCCTCATTTAGTACCCTAGCCATCCCATATTTCGTCACAGCACGCATATATACATGTAAATATCACTTATCTTTAACATATTTATTATTATCTTTGTCTATATTCACTCTAGATCCTTAATAGTATGCTTTCACATATATATAAACATTTAAACAATTTTTGACCCGTATATTCTTTTATAAATAAATCTATTTTCTACTGCTCTTACTACAATGACAAAATAATGGGAGGGTCTGGTTCATCAGTGGTGAACCCTCCCAGCGGTTTCGCCAGTTTAATCTACCATACCACTGTAATATTTCAATTTTTCAAGTTTTTTTTTTTTTAATACTGAAGCTAGACTCTTGGAAGGGTAAAATATCAACAAATATACTTGAACAAAAACCACCATATGTGAATATGTTAACATCAAAAAATATTGAAATAAGGTAAATTACATCTTTCTGAATTAAAAAAAAGGATCATATGTTATTTTTGACATGCATAAAGGCCATTTTTTTTTAAATCCAAGAGTTACATTAAAATTTGTTCGGAAAGTATCAACAAATTCTTTGAAAAAAAAATGTTGAAATAAGGTAATTTACATCTTTTAGAATTGAAGATCATATGTTATTTTTGCCACGCATTAAGGCCTTTTTTTGGAATCCAATTCACATCGAAATTTCTATTTTGAAAATATCAACAATGTCCCTGAACAAAAACCATCATATTTGAATATGTTAACATGAAAAAATGTTGGTAAATGAGGTAAATTACATCTTTTATAATTGAAGATAAAAAAAGATTCATATGTTGTTTGCAACGCGCGCATAAAAGCCGTTTTTTGAAATCCAAGAGTTACATTAAAATTTATTCTGAAAAAATCAACAAATGTACTTGAACAAAAACCACCATATGTGAATATGTTAACAAGAAAAAATGTTTAAATAAGGTAATTTACATATTTCTGAATTAAAGATAAAATTTGGTATGGATACTCTAAATATTGAACTTTGAGGACAGCTACGATGCATTAGAAAAACGTTATTCATTAAAGAATTTCACCTATATCAGCCCGCCATCTTGTTTAATTTGCCAATGGCATTTTCTACATAGTGAGTTTGCTTAACTTTTTCATCTACATGTGTTTGTGGCATTTCGCTTCAATTTATTTCTTCATCAAATATTTAAAGGTCAAATTTGAATAGTTTCCGCTAGAATTACTAAATTCCAGATTACAATTTTTTTTTTTTAATAATTACTTTTTTATATTAAAAACATTGAGATCAATCGATGTTATTTGGTAATATACAAGTTAAATTTGAATTTTGAAATAGTTGAAGTAATCATCAGAACCAATAATCACAGTTTTGTCAGTTTAATCTATCAGACCGCTTCTTAGAGATCTAATACTGTATTTGACGATTCTGCTTATATATGGTACACTGAAGGGTGGAATCTCAGTAAGGACAGTAGTATTTTATTATATTGTCGCGCGTGACCCCTCCGGTTCTTGCGACGATGCGCTTCTTCCGCCGTGGATCACCTGCCCGGGCTCCCGTTGCTCTTCCCTGCAGGCAACCCGAAGATGTCCAGAAGAGCATCAGCAATGATGATGGCGAGAGTAACGACAGAAGGCGGCACCAAGACTTCAAACACTGACTTTATTGCCATCCACTACCAAACATTACATTTAAATGAGATAATAAACAATGGGTATTTACATTATGTTACATCCTGGGGCCAACATGAAAGTGTATTTACAATCATTTTCCCCAGGAAATAGGACCACAGCAGTCGGCGATTCCCACATCAGTTAGAGAAGCGAAACAGGCGAAAGCGCCATCTATTGGCGGAGGTCGTAGTCATTTGGAGGCCTTACACTCGACAATATATATGTTTTTAGTAAGCTGAAGAAGGACTATCCTGAAAGCTTCTTTAATCAACTTAATTTGGAAAATTTACAGCGTTTTATATACTCTATACTTCTCTCTGTAAGATCAAATCTTGTTCAAAAATGTCTCATAACAATCTTAATATAATATTTTTTTCAATGGATCTTATTTATACAGTACTCTGTGTATAGATTGATCAATAAGTATAGATTAATGTACAAATAAAAACACTTAGACGCCAATGTTTATGTTCACAAATAAATTAAACTTCTACTGTCCTTACTGCGATGAAAAAATAGTGGGAGGGCTTGTCTCATCAGTGGTGAACCCTCCAAGCAGTTTGGCCAATTTAATCTACCATACCGCTTTTTTTTAGAGTTCTAATACTGTTTTGAATCATTCTGCTTTTATATGCAACACTGAAGGGTGGAATCATAGAAATGGTATTTGAGAAAACTATGTACATAAGCTTTTAGGACAGTAGAATTACATTTGAATATTTACATCGAGCAATGCTCTTTCGCAAACAATAAGGACAAGGCTATTTAGGCATAAATTAATACATATAAATAACACGCCATCTAAATAATACAAATAAAAACATTAAGACGCGAATGTTTCTTTCCACAAATAAATCAAACTTCTACTGTCCTTACTGCGATGAAAAAGTAGTGGGAGGGCTTGTCTCATCAGTGGTGAACCCAACCAGCGGTTTCGCCTATTTAATCTACCAGACCGCTTTTTTTTAGAGTTCTAATGCTGTATTGAATCATTCTGATTTTATATGCAACACTGAAGGGTGGAATCTTAGAAATGGTATTTAAGAAAACTATGGATATAAGCTTATAGATTAGTGTAGTCTTTTTTCTTTTCTATTTACATATTACTATATATCTTAATATGTAATATATATGCAAATTTCCTTTAAGAAAACCATTTTGTTATTTATACAAGAAATCATATTTTTGTTTGTTTCTTAACTTTTCCATAAAAGTGAATGTTAATGAATAATAAATATTTCATTTTTTGCGAAATAAATCGGGATTGATTATAATATTTTAAAGCGAACATCATGCAAAAAAATGATATTTAAAATTCATAGAGGAAAAGATAATAAACCACACAACCATCTGGCACCACGATCGATAATAACCTTGCCTGAGGCTAGCCATTCTACTATCTAAATTTGCATAGATTGCTTCTTTCAATCTAGACTTGATTTTCCTGTTTTTCTTTATAACACTTTCTATAAGGGATGCTGTTCTCTTTTGTATAGATTTACCCCTTCTATGTAATGTTGATTTTCTATATGGAGATATATTATTCCACTTTGTTTATATATAAAAGAATATTGTATTCTTCTTCTTTCTTATCTTCATGACTGGGTAAGGTAGAATGTGTCTGCCTTTGTCATTAAGACTGGGAGCACTACTCAGTAGCAGGCCGACTTAGCTCCAATATGAAATGGTCACCTCTGACATGAGGAACAGATGTCATGTGTAGCTGCTCCTAACATGGAGTACAGACTCATCTTGTATCCCTGGATCAGGAACCCTTACAGAGTACTATTAGCCAGGACAGCTAAGCCCAGGTTTTTTAGTGAGCTTGTTACTGCTCCCCCTCCTCCTTTTTGATCTGGGCTTGGGACCGGTAAAGGCGGAGTTAAAGAATATTGTAATGTGAGAAATCGTATGAAAAATAAACAAGGATTCTAACGGCCTCTTCTGGAGGTAGTCTCTCAGTATATAGAAGTTGGGTTAGATTTTAAAAAGCCATTTTTATTCGGGTATAGTAGTCAGCCATGAAAGTTGTCGTTAATGCATAAAATACAACTTAATCTTGAAATGAAGATATATATTAGTCTAAATTGTTCGAATGGCATTCAAATTGGTTTAAAATCTCATATTTATTATTAGAAGAGATAATTCATACATATAATATAAACAATTAACACAATTGTATTAACATCTTGTCAATACATGCAAGTCTGCACAATCTTTTTGAAATAATATAACTATGTACAATGTACAAGGCCCCACCACTGCAGAGTCTGGTGGAGAATCGCCAGCTGGTCTCTTGCGACACCACACAATAATATAAAGAGGCCTAGATATTTACACGTAGCAGAAGAAAATCTTTATTATTTAATAAGTAATTATATTGTATTATAATAAGTTGTCGTGTCCATTATAATAAGTAATATAGTTGAAAACTCTTCCATCTGATATCGCTCATAAGCATTACCAATTCTGGTCTTTCCTATAGGTGGTCTCTCATTGGAATTTGAATAGTTCAGTTCAAATTACTTTTAATTTAAAAAAGGGATGGTCGCTCTAGAAGCTCAGGTGGTCGCTAAGGGAGGTTGTCGCTCAGGGGACTGGTCGTTCAAGTAGGTGGCCGTTCAAGCAGGTGTTCCTTCAGAAAGGTGGTCTCTTGGGGGAGGTGGTCGTTCAGAGAGGTGGTCGTTCAAGAAGGTTGTCACTCAGAGATGTTGTCACTCAATAGCTAGGTGTCTCACATAAAGAGTTCATTGCTTTAAAAAATTAAGAAAAACAATTGAACACAAAAAGAACCTGAAATGTAACAACCCGAGATAAAGCAAAGGAACCTTAGTTTCAACAACAGCCATGGGAAAACTAAGGCCAACGAACCAATATACCCAATGGCAACAATGAAGAGAGTTTCTGAATGGGCAGTATTTTGTGACTGTTTTATGTTACAGGAAGTCATTGTTGGGTAAAGCTCGTGGGTCACACTTCCTGGAGCTGTGTTAGACCAAGAAAGGAAAGTTACTTGGAAGGCCTTGTAGAGTGATTGGGTCAATTCTCTCACATTCACCAGGTAACGTGATAACTTAACCAAAATATGAAAATATTAATAAACAAAAATATCAATAAATTGTACATATTTTATTGGGATAAGATAATGTTTTTGTATATTGTAACAAAGTATTATTTTTTTCATGTTTATATTTTGTTACTCGTAAACTTCCCTCATTGCTTATCTTTTTTTTTATCATTCATAGTTTGTTCTTACCTTAAACAAATTGCTGTGTCATCCTGAAGTTTGTCTTTCCTAATTTTGCACGTGGCAATGTTTTAAACACTTCTATTAAAGACTGTCCTGAAACATAGTCATATACTTTTTTGAAGGAATTCATTCATTAGAGGTTTGATTTGATAAAAAAAATATACTTTTTATTAAACATTATATACATTTAGAACATATAAAGAAAAAATCTAAAATAAAGCATACTATATGGAACAATATCTAGATCTTTTCGAATTTAATATAGAATATATTTTCACTAAAATAAAAATTAATTAAAACATAAAAACAACATAAATGTTTCATATATATAACTTATTTTATACAATTATTTAGAATTTATATTTTAAAACAAGAAAACTTCAATGTCGCATCCCCCACCTCTATAAAAATTCACAATTTGTGTTTTTTTTTTTTTTAATAAATTGTGGCGACATATATGTTTTGGTGACAATTCGGTGTTGAGGCAAGTGACAGTCTTGTGTGGTTGACAGCTGTGACAGATTGGATGTCGTTCGCTGTGTCGCGTTGTTACAATCGGCAGCTGGAAATTAAATTTGTCAACTGCGCTCATTTCTCAGCAATTCCCACCCCCACCTTCCCAAATGTCGGTTGGAAAATTGCGAAATAATCATATATATATATATATATATATGAAAAAACAATAGAAAAAAATAAAAGATAAGTGGGTCAAGTGTTGATATTAAAAATAAAGAAGGCATCTCCTGACCACGAGCACATGTGCTTTTTAGATGACAGAGCGCCTTCTCCACGCTGACGAGCGCCAACAGCGCGAAACGCGTTCGTGGATGGCTTTTCTTGATTTATCAAGAAATTGGGTTGGCCAAATATCACGGAGCAAGCTAAATAAACGTTTAGTTTATTTTTGCTCCACTAGATGGCGCTCTGCCATCTAAAGAGCACATGTGCTCGTGGTCAGGAGATGCCTTCTTTATTTTTAATAGATATATATATACCCTCTGCCATCTAAAAAGCACATGTGCTCCTGGTCAGGATATATCTTTTTTTAACTTTAATACCAACACCTGACCTTTTTAAAATTATTTTTAAATTTATTTTTTCACATATAAAAATGTCAAATTGGGTCGGCCAAATATCACAGAGCAAGCTAAATAAACGTTTAGTTTATTTTTGCTCCACTAGATGTCGCTCTGAAATCTAAAAAAGGACATGTGCTCCTGGTCAGGATATGCCTGAGGAAATGCCTGAAGAAACTCTTCGCTTCACGTTTTGTTCTTTTGATATTATAGTGCTACAGATATATATATATTTTAAAATCAAACCAATCCATAAATAAATCTTTAATTAAAAGACCTATATTGGATCAAAATATCATTTATTTTACCAATATTTCAGTTGGCTGAATGCCAACCTTTTTCAAGGTATTATACCATATTAATGTGTGTCAACAACAAACTCAGCGCCACATAACGCGTCAATAGAATTAAGTTTATAAAAATATATTGTTTAAAACTTAATTCTATTGACGTTATGTGGCGCTGAGTTTGTTGTTGACACACCTTAATATGTTATAATACCTTTATAAAGGTTGGCATTCAGCCAACTGAAATATTGGTAAAAATAAATGATATTTTTAATTCAATTTATGACATTTTAATTAATGAATATATATTCATATGAAAATATAGTACAAATATGATATTGTACTGGGATAAGATGCATAAATTATGAAAAAGGCATATCCTTATCGTGCAACTGAAAGTTACTGATGGCTTGCGCCATCTATCGGAATAAATAGCAACTATTCTCGTTGATTTTTAATGCTTTTTATGCTAAAGTTTTTCTTGATTAATCAAGAATGGGTATTTGGCCAATTATAGAATAATTAAAAATCAACGAAAATATTTTATATTTATTCCAATTGAGGGCACAAGCCATCAGCAACTTTCAGTTGCACGATAAGGACATGCCTTTTTCATAATTTATTTATATATAACGTATAATTATATGTACAGGGTGATCCAAAAGTCCCGCACAACTTTAAAAATTAATAACTCCGCGAATATTTTCGCTAGAGCAATGCGGTAAACACCATTGTGTTCAGGATGCAATGGGATTTTTTTATGGCAAATAATGAAAAATTCGAAATTGATTTTAGTTACAACTTTAATTGCTAGATGGCGCTCTACCAGAATCAGCTATTCAGCGGCCAAATTGTTTGATAAATTGAAAAATATAACTGAAGGACACGTATTTTCCCTTTTTGAATACCAGGAAAGAACAACTAATAATATCAATGATAAATTAATAAAACACCATTTCGCCAAAAGTTAGAAGAAATGGTTAACGATTTTTAAATACAATCTGAGATATGTAAAAAAGGTATATGCAAATTAAAACATGTAGCAAAAAAAAAACCTGATATTTTAGATAAGATTTGCTGGAATCCTCTCAGCTATTTAAATTTCGAAAATAATAATTTTCTATTTTTTTAAATTCAACTCTCTCTCTCAGTATCGATTATATTTATTTTAATTCATTTGAAAAATATCTATCTATCTCTGATTATTCATTTACTCTGGAATGCCGTTGTTGTTTTTGTCGTGTCCAATAAAGAGCCTCAGATGTCTCCATGCATCTCTATCACAGCAGCAGCAGCATTCCCCACTATCTTGGGTGTGTAAAGCAGCTGCTCTGGGTCTATGTCAATTTTATGCAAGGATGCGGGCATGAGAATATGTGGGTAGGTGTTAGTTTCACACCAGGACAGTTGTTGCATTTTCTATAGGTTCTTGTGCCATCTGGATGCATTGTCATTCCTTCATAATGTTTTGTACTAAATCTTGTTATAGTTTTGTCATTTTTCTCTCGGAGTTTATTTCACATTTTGATCTTTTATTTTTTGTTTAATTATCTTGTATTTTGCAAAAGCATTAGCGTCAAATAATGACATTTGTGCTTTCCTTTGGCTCAACATTATGGCTTCCTTTGCAAATTCAACTGCCATTTCATTACCCCCTATCCAAACACTGGCAGGAATCTATTGTAGAATGCAGCAATTCTCCAATGATATCAGTTGAGTAAGCAACGAGTGTATTTTCTGTGTGATTTTAGTATTGCCCTTCTCAATTGCTTCCTGATCGGATATGAAGTCGCTGTATATTATAATTCCTTCTGCTTGATGCAGGGATGGTTGGTTAAGGCATACATCAAGAGCTTTCCAGATAGCTGTCAGTTCACAAGTGAAGATTGACGAAATCTTTCTTGCTCCTTCTTTGATTTTGATGTATGTTCCATCTTGCAGTATTATGTTAATTCCAGCCCCTCCATTACTTATGGTAAGGTCTGATGATCCATCTGTATATGCTGTTGAATAATTTATCTGATCGCATAAACCAATTGTGTCAAATCCTTTCTTTTTAAGTATGTTTTTGTTTTCTTATTTATTATTTCAGGGTTCATTCAGGTTAAGATTGATGATTACATTTGATGGAAATGGGGTAGGAAATATTTTTATTCTCGAATTTGAAATTCATTATGTTTCATATTTATACCCTTTCTAATATTGTTGTCGTACTGAAATGTTGAAGATCTTTTGAGCCTTTATTTTTGTGTCCAGTTTAAATAGGTTCTATGGGATATGTGTTCGATTTCTTTAGTTTTTAAGCTATTGGTGAATTTTATTGTTTTTAATTGTCTTCTGCTTTCAAGTAGGTCTAGACCACATTCTCTCTGAATTTTCTCATTGTTGGTATTTGAAACAAAACCAGTGATTAATTTGGCCGCTTTTGGTTGAACACTGTCTAGTCTTCTTTTTAGTGATGAAATTGAGGGAGCCCAGACAGGTGTTGCATATTCCATTATTGGCCTTATTAAGGTGATATATGTTGTTCTGAGAATTTTGGGTTTTGCTCCCCAATTTGTTCCACATAGCCTTCTCAGAATGTTTAGGTTTCAAGGTAGCTCTATTTGAGGTGCTAATTATGTGTTCTGTAAATCGCAATTCCTAATCAGGTATCACACCTAGGTATTTTGGAGATCTAATTTTATCAATTATATGGTTGTTTATGCTTATTTTGGAGTTAAATTCATGCCTTTTTTCGTGTCAGTGAAGGAAACCTATAAGTTTGTGTTTATTGGGTTTATGGTCATTTTGAGTTTCATTGCCCACTTCTCCAGTTCTCTTATTGATGTGTTCAGTATTTTTCTGATATTTCTATACTGCTACTTGTGTGCCATATGGCTATATAATCTGCATAACAGGCAACCTTTGTGTCTTCAGTGAGGTAAGGATGGATGTTGTTAAGGTTGTGTCGTAATTAGATATACAAGGTATGTCCCATAAGTTCCCGGACTGGGTCCATAAAAAAATAAATTAATTAAAAATGTAAATAAATTTGACAGTTTATTATAGAAAAAATATCTGGCAACACGGTGGTACCAATATCGAGGCGGTACCTGCGCGTGCGCCAAAGTTATTCTAATTTATTTAAAGGTTACACCTTGCGCTGCGGCGATTTTACGATGGAACAAAAATTGAAGCAGAGTATTTGCATAGAAATTTGTGTGAAACTTCAAATATCAGCAACCGAAACTTTTAAAATGCCTAATAAAACATTCCCCAATGACCCCCAAAAAGAACAACTGTTTTTGAATGACATTCTAGATTTAAAGCTGGCAGAATTTCTATTGAAGATGATCCTCGGCAAGAACGCCCAAAATGTGCAAAAATCACCGATTTGATAAAAGAAAATCCTCGAACCACTTTGCTGGAGCTAGAGCAAGACACAGGCATCTCTAAAACAACGATTGGAAGGATCGTAACCAAAGATTTGAAGCTCAAAAAGACTCCTGCAAAATTCATCCCAAGATTCCTCACTAATGAGCAAAAACTGTGTCGGCTTGCAACCTGTGAGAACATGTTGGAAATGACAAGAACGGATCCGGAATGGAAAGACAAGATAATCACAGGCGACGAGACATGGGTCTATGGCTATGACCCTGAAACCAAGCGTCAATATGCCGAGTGGAGAGGTCAGGGTGAGCCTAGACCAAAAAAATCCAGGATATTGAAATCCAGAAACAAGGTGTTGCTGGTCGCTTTTTTGGATAACAAGGGCATTGTTCATCACGAGTATCTTCCTACAGACCAAACGGTTATTAAGGAAATGTATTTGGACATTCTTCGCCATCTAAGGGAAGCGATTCGAAAAAAATGCCAGAAAAATGGCCTAATGGTGACTGGATCCTACACCATAACAATGCCCGCCCTCACACAGCGCACTTGGTGACGAGTTGTTTTGGCTAAAAACGGGACAGAAATCCTACCTCAACCACCCTATTCCCCAGACATCGCACCAAATGACTTTTTCCTGTTCCCCAAACTTAAAGCAGTTCTAAAAGGAAGACATTTTGACACCAGGGATGACATAATAGAAAAATCTCTGTTGGCATTGAAGAGCATTCCAAAAGAGCTCTATAAAAACTGTTTCGACAATTTTGGGAAACGATGGCGCTGGTGCGTTGAAGCAAGGGGGGATTACTTTAAAAAGTTTTAATAATTTTTTTAAAAAATAACTTACCTTTTTTTTTTATGGACCCAGTCCGGGAACTTATGGGACACACCTTGTACAACAACTCAAACTTGACTATGACTCTTTTTAGCTCTTATTCTTTTCGTTTGGCCAACTAAAAATGTCCAATTTATATACACATATATTCTTACATAATGAAACTTTAAAGAATGCGAATAATCTTCATCTATTTACATACACAACACATCTCCGCCCTTAATAATACTCCAGTCGGTCTGGGAGTTTCCTGGCTCTCTGAGGTCTATGACTGAGGACGGGCACTTGCACAGCAGCAGGCTCCGGTTTAGGAGTGCAAGAGGTCACGTGCACAGCAGCAGGCCCCGGTCTAGGAGTGCAAGAGGGTACGTGCACAGAAGCAGTCTCCTCCTTGTTTCCTGATGTAACCTCTGGAATCTCCTCTTCACTTTCTTTCTGACTTCCACCTACAGGCTTCTCTCCTGATGTTCGAGGAAGTATCAAATTTCTTGTCTCCACTTGTTTCTTTCTCACAGGTCGCAATTGATTGATATTCCTCTTATACACGAGGCCCTCGCAACTTATAAGGTAGTGACGGTAGCTCAATAATTTCAAAATGGTACCTTTTTACCGTTTAGGTCCAGTTGCATAGTTGCGGAAATAAAACCTCGCAACCTGTAGTAAACTGCTCCTGCCTTCTTACGGCCTCATGAAATACCTCTCGCGGATTTCCCATCTTGGTATTAAATTCGAGAATTTTGATCTTAAAATTCTCTTCATTAGCAGTTCCGCGGGGGAATTCCTTTATTACAGTTTGGGGGAATGCTCTATGAGCAAATAAGAATCTTTGTAGATTCGTCTCTAAATCATCCTTCCCATTATTCTTTCTCAAAAGGTTTTTAAACTCTCTTATATATCTCTCAGCTAAACCATTTGTACTAGGATTATACGGACTGGTCTTAGTGTGTAGTGTGCCTTATACCATTCATTTGGTAAATTCCTCGAATTCACCGGAGACAAACTGTCTTCCGTTATCTGTAACCAAAAATTCGGGCAATCCAAATCTGGCAAAAATTTCTCTAAGATGATTTATAATCGTTTTGCTGGTAATATCTTTGATAAAAATTTCTATCCACTTTGAGTATGCATCCACGAGAACCAAAAACATCCATCCCATGAACGGACCCGCTAGATCAAGATGAAGTCGATGCCACGGTTTTTCGGGCCAAGTCCATTCCGAGATGGTAGCCGGGGGCATGCTTGCCGATTCTTGGCATACTCTACATTCTCTAGTTAACTCCTCGATGTTACTGTCTATGCCTGGCCACCTGAAAATACCGTCTGTCAATCATCTTCATTTTAACAATCCCCATGTGTATTTCATGCAAGTAATTTAATTTTAATGATCTTAATTTTTTGGGAATTACCACTCTTTCACGCGATTGAATACAACCAAACTCCAAACTTAATTCCTCATTGATCTTATAATGAGGAGCTAGTGGATTTTCCCTCGGTACCCTTGTGAATTTCCACACAAACACACACAGTTGCCTACTCTAACATTCCTTAATACTATAGACAATATTTTATCTTGGGACGTCTCATATGCCACCTCCATAAAAGAGAACGGTACCTCATTCAACTTCCTGAGAAGAAGTACCTGGTCTTCATCAAGAGACTCCCTGACACTCGAATCTAAAGGAAGACGTGACAATGCGTCAACATTGGAATTATCACTAGTTTTTGGACACAGTATAATAAATGCAGCTAATTTCAAGGACCATCTTTTAATTCTGGATGATGCACATATGGGAATTGGTTTCTGAGGTGAAAATATATGAATTAAGGGTCGGTTGTCTGTGACCAATATAAATTTTCGCTCCAGTAAGTATTGTCTGAATTTCTCAACGCCATAAGTTATGCTCAACGCTTTCTTTTCTAGTTGAGAGAAACGTTTTTTCGCTTCAGTTAATGTTCTAGAACCAGAAGCTATAGGGCATTCTTCCTTTCTATCATTTCTATGACTCAGAATTACGCCTAGTCCATAATAGTCCATAGTCCATTAATAATGATTTACATTTTTTAAATAACATTCGATATTCTTTCGTCCAATTCAATCTACAAATTTCATTCAAAAGTTGATAGAATAGCGCTAAAATGTTTACTATATTCTTTATGAATCTATAATAATAAATTAAGAGTCCTATGAAAGATCTTAATTTCGAAACATTCTTTAGGTTCAACGCCTCTATCACTGCTTTAATTTTATTTTCTAAGGAATGCAGTCCATATTTATCCATTTTAAACCATAAATATTCCACCGATTTCTTTTTAAATTTACATTTATATCTGTTTAACTTTGAACCTTTTTCTAGCAATCATCTAAACACTAGATCCAACTTTTGTTCATGATCTTCAAAGTCTTTTCCTGCAACCAAAATATCATCTATGTAGCAGGCCACACCTGGCAAATCAGCAAATTGACCTTCCATAATCCTCTGAATTTTATTCGGTGCTCCCGCTACGCCATATGGTAGTATTTTATAAGAAAACAACCTCTTTGTTGTGTTTATATCAACAACAGCTTTGGCTTCTTCCGCTAACATTACTTGTAAGTAAGCCTGTGATAGGTCTAGAGTCGAAAGTACGGTGCTTGTAGATAATTTTGAAAAGATCTCATTGATCGATGGAATGGGATACCTATCTAATTCTATTGCTTTATTAGCTGTACATCTAAAATCACCATATATCCTCACACTCTACGATCCTTTTTTAATACTGGTACTATTGGAGCGGTCCAATATGCATGAACTATAGGTTATAAAATGTAAGAATTCACTAAACGATCAATTTCATTCTCTACTTTGTTTTTTAGAGAGAAAGGTAAACTTCTTGCCTTACAAAACACAGGGTTCATCCTTTTTTAAATTAAAATTTATTCTAACATCCTTTAGACAGCCCGAATCTTTGTTAAACAAATCTGCATATCTATCAATAAAAAAAAACTATTTCTATTAGATTCATTATTTAAGGTTTTAACTGTTTAAGCCATTCTCTTTCTAACAAAATCACCCGGATTTTTCATTTACTACTATTAATCGTAAATATTGGTTGGCTTATTTTACAAAAACATTTCTTTGCCCTATAATCTTTATTGATTTACTACAAAAGGATTTTAATCTTTAATTTGTTGGAAATAATTTTTTACGAATAAATCTTATAAATATCTTTAGGTATTAACGTAACTGGACTTCCTGTATCTATTGTAAAGCACAAAGAATTATCATCTACTGTTAAATTTATTGTGGCATCAGTTTCGCCCTGTACAGAATATATAGAGTCCTCTTGTACAAATTTACATCCCCATATTTTTACCAGCTTTGCAGACCCTACTTAAATGACCCAGTTTTTTACATTTTAAAACAAGTCTTTGTTCTATGAGGCCAAAAAGAGGCCACGTGTTAATGTATTTCACCGCATCTATAACACATTATTTCTCCCCTTTGCCTGAAAGGCCTATGCTGCACTATACTATTATTGTACTCACCCTTTTTATCTTTTCCATTCACAGGGGATATCTTGGCCACTAATTTAACTTGTAATTCTCTTGTATTTATCTCCGCCAGTTCGAACGAGATCGCCACTGCAAAAATTTATCCAAGGTGACATCGTCGTCCTCTTGTAGTAGCTTCTTTTGCAGGCTTTCCAACTTGATTCCAGCCACAAAACGGTCTCGCAACTTGGTTCCCAGCATATCGCCGAAATTACAATTTATTGCTAAATGTTTCAATTCTCTAAGATATTCCGAAATTGATTCTCTTTCCTGTTGAATTCTCTTCAAAAATCTGCATAGCTGTGGTATCACTTTCTTCTTTGGATCCAAATGCAGCATAATTCTTTGAATGATAGTATCATAGGGTGGATCTTTCATTAGTCCAGGAAGAAAATGTCGTTTCCCAGCTTCAAAGTTTCAGAATCTGGTAGAGAGGTAAAAATCAATACTTTAATCTCCTCCTTCAGATGCCAAAAAGAAAGCCTCAAATTTTTGTACAAAAGATCGAAGTGTCCTCCACTGGGCTATAGCATCTAAAAGGTACTATTAACTTTGAACTTGTCATGCTGATCTTTTCTAATCTTTTGTTTTGTTGATCCAGATAGTTTAAAAGATGTAGTTGTTATACTTGCGTAGACGCCGTTTTCCTCAGATTTTTACTGGCTCTGTAGATCCCGCATCCTCGTCGCCACTTTTGTTGTGTCGTAATTAGACGTACAAGAGCTCAAACTTGACCATGGCCAACAACAAATGCCCAATTTATATATACATATATTTCACATAATGAGGCTTTAAATGATACAAATAATATTCATCTATTTACATACACAACAGTTAATATATAGCGAGAAGAGTAGAGGACTGAGCACAGATCCTTGAGGTACACCAGCCCATGTTCTTCGGTCCTTGGAAAATGTTCCATTGACCCGAACCTTTATCCTTCTTCCCCTTAAGAAGTTTGCAATCCAGATTAAGGTTTTTCCTCTTACTCCGATGTTGTGCAGCCTTTCAAATAATTTCTCCCTCTACACTCGATCAAAAGCTGAGGTCATATCCAGGAATACGGCCGTTGTCTTCTTTGGCTGTTTTTCCTGGAAAGAATCTATTATTGATTGGCAGAAGTAGAACAGTGTCTGGATCTTTAGGCAGTTTGGTAGAAGTTTATTTTATTATTGTTAGTGAGCCAGACTATGAGCCTTTAGTGGATAATTCATTCTGTTATTTTACAAAGTATGCTGGTAAGAGCAATTGGCTGTACGTTTTTGCATTCCTTGGCATCTTTGTTTGGTTTCAGTATTGGCACTATAATTGATATCTTTCAATTCTTTGGTAGTTTACCAGTTTGCCATGAAATGTTCAGTATTCGTAGGAGTTGATTTTTAGCTTCGTCTCCAAAGTGTTTAATAATTTGACCAAAGATTAGAGCATCTCCAGGTGACATCTTGAATTTAACTTTTCTATTAATGAGTTTAGCTCATTCAGTGTGAAGTCTCTAGAGAAAATATTTTGCTGATGGTAATTTCTTGCTTGTTTAACTAACTTGTTTACATTATTTTTTAGAGTCCTGCCTTCATTCATATAGCTGAGTCTGGAAGTGCTTGAAAGATATTCAGCAATTATGTCAGCCATCTGTTTGTTCGTTCTCGCTATTCATATCGGTTAGAGTTTTGGAGGATTAGTGTTGGTTTTGATTGTTTTATAACACTAATTATATTCCATTGATGGCTTTCCTTTTTTTGATCCATTTTCTTTGCAGAATTCTGCCCATTTTTCACTTGTTTGAATATACAAATTTCTTGTTCTAATTTGTGACTAATTTTTCAATGAGTTCCTTTATGATTTCTTCTGTTTTTTTTTTTTTTTTAAGAAGTTCATTGATATTGTCTCTCTCTCTGCAATCATTGCCTCGATATTGTGGTCCTTCCAGTAAGGTATTCATATGTCTTTACGTCTACCTCTTGGTATCGATACTTTTGCAGCTTTGGATATGTTCGAAGATAATTTTTCCAATTTTTTTGTCAATCGTTCTGTGATTTAATTCTTCGTTGCACAGTCATTCAAGCTTTTCTGTGAATTTTTTTCCAGTGTTCTTTTATTCTGTTGGACATTCTCAATTTTGAATTTTAGGGTTGTTAAAATTGGTCTGTGGTCACTGATTGCACTTTTCAGAATTTTCCATTGTGTTGTGGGTGCGATGTTGTAATTTATCGCTGTGATGTCTATTGCGGATTCTGTGCCTGTGGACTTCTATCCAAGTCCCTTTCGTTATTTAACGGTGTAAGGTCGAGGTCGGTTAGCATTTCCTCAACCTGCTGACCTTTGTTATCCTGGACAGGTGATCCCCAAGTTGGTCTTTCGGCGTTAATATCACCAAGCATGATTGCGATATCCGAAGACGCTTCACTTAATGTCTCTATCAGACCTGTATTGATGTTAGTATTATCGTGGTGATAAACATTCATGATTGTTATTATTTTTTTCTGGGAGGTAGATTTCTATTGCCTGAGCTTCTGTTGTGCTTTCTGTAGGCTTAATCTGATTATAGGCGATTTTCTTAAATTTGATTTCTAGAGTTTTAATCAAAACGGCAAGTCCTTCTCCAAATTTTCCCGGTCTGTCCTTTCGCAGTGTTTTATAACCTTTGATATTGAATCCAGATTCGGATTCAATTTTGTCTCCTGAAGACAAGCAATATGCACATTGTTGTCACAGAGAAGACAAGTCAGCTCTTTATTTTCCTCTGGGTACCATTTAAATTTAATTGTAGTGGATTGAATTGTGTCCTCGTAGTAGATTTCTCATCATGAGCTCTAGCTGCAGCTCCTGACGCGGCGGTTACCCGGGACGCGGTAGCATTACTGGAGATATCAGTTTTGCTCTTCATTTGAAAATGGGTGCCGTTGCAACGTTAGTCATCTTGGAAACGAACCAGAATTTGGTCAAATATTCCAAGGGTCCAGGGGGGACCGCAAGGAGGTGTGGTCGGACTTCTTCCCTTCCCCCTGGAATGCCGTCACTACAGGATAAAGCACTCTTGGTGAATTTTTAAAATTGTGATTCAGAATCTGCCACTGAAGCTTTACGAGCGTTTCGTTCCTTTAAAGATATTCGAAGAGGTAAAGGACCAATGCGTTGCTACTCTCTAACGGTTTTGCAGAATGCTGAAGCTATTGAAACGTTATCCACCTATGAAGAAGTAAGTGCTACACAAGTTTATCGACAAACGGGGATTTCGTATGGAACAGTTTGGAGAGAACATACATTTAGAATTTTTCTTTAAAAATACCCTAACAAAATTCAAAGTTTTCACGAGTTGAAAGTCAGCGATTTTGAGAAGCGTCAAGAATTCGCTGCATGGGTTTTCCGGAAAATTGATATTGATGAAAACTGTCTGTCAAATGTTCTAAGAACAGATGATGCTCACTTTTATCTAAAGAGAGAATTTAACATTCAAAACGCCTCATTTTGGCAATAGAAAACCCTAGGATTTTTACAGAAATGCCACTTCATCAGCCCAGAGTTACAGTTTTGGGTTGGTTCGCTTCTTCTTTTATTATTGAGCCATTTTTCTTTGAAAAAATCAATGGAAGTACTTTTAAAGCCGTTTTTGTAACTGGTGAACGTTATTTTCAACTTTTGAGAGAAAAGGTTATTCCCGTATTGCAGGACAGACAAGTATTAAGCGAAATAACATTCATGCAAAATGGTGGACCTCCTCATATCTCCCGCGGTGCCAAACAATTGCTGAAGGATACGTTCGGTGAAAATCGTGGGATAAGTCGCCACTTTATATACCAGTGGCCTCCAATATCACCAGATATGGGGGATTTCGGTTATGGGGGTACATTAAGTCGCGTTTTTATCGATGCCGGCCTACCACATTGGCCTTGTTAAAGGCTTCTATCAGTTGGCACGTTTTATAAATTTCAAATATTTAATTGTGACCATTCTGTCATCTATCGTCTGCAGGCGGTGTTTGAGAATGAAGGGCACCACATTGAGCCAGGATTGTGACCTAAAACAAGAGAGAAGGCAGTTACCTCATGTGTTATATTTTGCAGCTCTTTGTTTTGGGTTATGGGAATAATAAATGCTGTCCTCACATCTTGACTCTTTTTTTTTTCTGTGAACAGTAATTTTTTGTTTGTCATTTGCCCACATCTTATATAATGTCGTGCAGGCCAAAGTGTTATAACTTCTCGAATAACACTGGTAAACACAATTTTACCCCTTATGTTTAGTTTATCGCTTTTCGCTCATTAGAAGAAATAGCATAAGGAATATTCTCCGTACCCCCCCTCCCCCCCCCCAACTTTAGAAAATTTGCGCAAAAAATAATACAAAATGATTTTACTACCATGTTTTTCAAAGCCAAAGGTCGATTTTAAAATGATTTTTTTAGTGGATACATTTTCAAAATTATGTACAGTATAATAAACAATGATAACATTTGACAAACCCATAGGATATTTGGAATAAAGTAAAAACAAATAGATTTTGTCACCCCCCTCTATATTTCATTTTTGAATCATGACAAATATCCAGTTAAATAGTCAAGTGTCGCCAATCAATAAAGAAACTACACATTCCTTATAGCAAGAAATCCTATTAATAGTGCCATCATAATTTTTGGTACTATATTAACATTTCAAAATTCGTGTATTGATATCAGCAGTGTTTTTCAAACATTCAATCTATTTCACAAAACTCCATCTAAAATATAAATATTTTTGCTACATGTTTTAATTTGCATATACCTATTTTACATATCTCAGATTGTATTTAAAAATCGTCAACCAATTCTTATAACCTTTGGCGAAATGGTGTTTTATTAATTTATTATTTGATATTATTAGGGTTCTTTCCTGGTATTCAAAAAGGAAAAATACGTGTCGATCAGTTATATTTTTCAATTTATCAAACAATTTGGCCGCTCAATCTCTGATTCTGGTAGAGCGCCATCTAGCAAATAAAGTTGTAACTAAAATAAATTTCGAAATTTTCATTATTTGCCATAAAAAATCCCATTGCATCCTGAACACAATGGTGTTTACCGCATTGCTCTAGCGCAAATATTCGCGGAGTTATTAATTTTTAAAGTTGTGCGGGACTTTTGGATCACCCTGTACATAAGCTCCAAGAATTGGTATAAAGACATGAAAGAGAAGCGTCACATCACAAAGGGAATGTAATTGGACTAAATCAAGCATCAAAACCTTCAATCTTAACGCCAGATTAATTTAGCAAAACAAATTTTAAAACAAATATTTTAAAAGAGCAGATTCAATTTAATAGATGATTGAACACTATTACTATATTTTTTTATTATTCTTTTTGAAACATCTCTGTTTGAGGATTCTTTTGCAAACTTTCTTCTTTTATATAATATCGACCTTCGTATATTGTGATTTACAATTATATTTTACTTGGTTTATAAGGAAAAGTTTCAAATATTTTTGAGAAATTACCTAACTGAGCAACTATCTTCAAGATAAACACCTCTCTAAGCGACCACCCTACCTAGGCGACCACCTCCCTGAACACTCACCTCCCCGAGGACCATTTTTTATGCAACCACCGATATAAAACAAAAAAAACCTAAACGTAGCACACCCAACGTTTACTAAGGCACCAACTCCAAAAAAAGACCAGTATACAATGGAAGGTTGTACCGTATACCGTACATATGAACATATCTGTAGAATATACACAGACAGTATACAATGGGAGTGCACCGTACATATGAACATATCTGTAGAATATACACAGACAGTATACAATGTGAGTGCACCGTATATTTAAACATATACATGTAGAATAGACACAGACAGTATACAATGGGAGTGCACCGTACATATGAACATATCTGTAGAATATACACAGACAGTATACAATGGGAGTGCACCGTAGATTTAAACATATACATGTAGAATAGACACAGACAGTATACAATGTGAGTGCACCGTACATTTAAACATATACATGTAGAATAGACACAGACAGTATACAATGTGAGTGCACCGTACATTTAAACATATACATGTAGAATAGACACAGACAGTATACAATGGAAGGTTGTACCGTATACCGTACATATGAACATATCTGTAGAATATACACAGACAGAATACAATGGGAGTGCACCATACATTTAAACATATACATGTAGAATAGACACAGACAGTATACAATGTGAGTGCACCGTACATTTAAACATATACATGTAGAATAGACACAGACAGTATACAATGGAAGTGCACCGTACATTTAAACATATACATGTAGAATAGACACAGACAGTATACAATGGAAGGTTGTACCGTATACCGTACATATGAACATATCTGTAGAATATACACAGACAGTATACAATGGGAGTGCACCGTACATTTAAACATATACATGTAGAATAGACACAGACAGTATACAATGTGAGTGCACCGTACATTTAAACATATACATGTAGAATATACACAGACAGTATACAATGTGAGTGCACCGTACATTTAAACATATACATGTAGAATAGACACAGACAGTATACAATGGAAGGTTGTACCGTATACCGTACATATGAACATATCTGTAGAATATACACAGACAGAATACAATGGGAGTGCACCATACATTTAAACATATACATGTAGAATAGACACAGACAGTATACAATGTGAGTGCACCGTACATTTAAACATATACATGTAGAATAGACACAGACAGTATACAATGGAAGTGCACCGTACATTTAAACATATACATGTAGAATAGACACAGACAGTATACAATGGAAGGTTGTACCGTATACCGTACATATGAACATATCTGTAGAATATACACAGACAGTATACAATGGGAGTGCACCGTACATTTAAACATATACATGTAGAATAGACACAGACAGTATACAATGTGAGTGCACCGTACATTTAAACATATACATGTAGAATAGACACAGACAGTATACAATGTGAGTGCACCGTACATTTAAACATATACATGTTGAATAAACTTAGACAGTATACAATGGGAGTGTACCGTACATTTAAACATATACATGTAGAATAGACACAGACAGTATACAATGTGAGTGCACCGTACATTTAAACATATACATGTTGAATAAACTTAGACAGTATACAATGGGAGTGTACCGTACATTTAAACATATACATGTTGAATAAACTTAGACAGTATACAATGGGAGTGTACCGTACATTTAAACATATACATGTTGAATAAACTTAGACAGTATACAATGGGAGTGTACCGTACATTTAAACATATACATGTTGAATAAACTTAGACAGTATACAATGGGAGTGTACCGTACATTTAAACATATACATGTTGAATAAACTTAGACAGTATACAATGGGAGTGTACCGTACATTTAAACATATACATGTTGAATAAACTTAGACAGTATACAATGGGAGTGCACCGTACATTTAAACATATACATGTAGAATAGACACAGACAGTATACAATGTGAGTGCACCGTACATTTAAACATATACATGTAGAATAGACACAGACAGTATACAATGTGAGTGCACCGTACATTTAAACAAATATATAGAATAGACGTAGACAATATACAATGGGAGTGCACCGTACATTTAAACACATACATGTAGAATAGACATAGACATAAAGATACAATAGAATGGAAGGTTGTACCTTACACCGTACATTTAAACGCATACATGTAGAATAGACATAGACAGAAAGAGACAATAGAATGGAAGGTTGTACCGTACACCGTACATTTAAACACATACATGTAGAATAGACATAGACAGAAAGAGACAATAAAATGGAAGGTTGTACCGTACACCGTACATTTAAACATATACATGTAGAATAGACATAGACAGAAAGAGACAATAGAATGGAATCCCCCGGATATCCGACGGGATGCCAGAGGTCCAAGAAGTCTAATTGTGGACGATCCATCTCCGGACTTCTTGGCTGTCTGACATCGTCTGCTTTTGTTTCTCTGCTGTTATCCAATGGTCATCCGTCTTGGCTTCTTTCATTTATGTCGTCCTGTCATCTCTCTTGTAGTTCTCCTCTATATGTCAAGTGCTTATTGTGTGTTTGCATATACAGTAGAACTTCCATGAGAGGACACTCACGCTAGAGGACACCTCTCTACAAAGGACAGTTTCAATTGCCAAAAAATGTCATTTTTACTACAGTAGAACCTCTTCTGTAAAGGATACCTAGTGTCAGAGCCAAAGTGTTCTTTAGGGAGAGGTGTCCTCATACCGGAGAGTTGTTAATACATTAGAACCTCCATGAGAGGATACTCACGCTCGAGGACACCTCTCTACAAAGGAAAGTTATTGTTGTGTCTCTACACTACACCAGGTCACCGAGATCCACTAAGTCTGAGATAAAATCTTTATTGGCTCATAACACTAATATGACTGACTATTTACAATTTAATGATACATATATATATCCATAAAAATAATTAACAAACAAACAAACAAACACTATGCAAAACCTTATTTGCATATCTCGACAATTTATCTAAAACATAACTATTGTTATGCAAAACACCACATCTTCTCACCCCCAATTTGTTACACAATCTTTAAAGTATTTGGGGAGTCTCCGGTTTCTTATTGGTCTACTTGGCCCAGATGTTTCCTCCAGCCTTGGTGGGTCCCTCCTGATCGGCATAGTATCCAGGAAGCTCCTGTTGTCCGCATTGGAAGCTGGTCTCGGGCACCGAGGCGAAAAGTGGAAGTCCACGCCGGGGTTGCCGTACACGCTCAGCCCGTCACCCTCACTGTACATGTCCTCCCCACCGTTCATGTAACCCACGCCCATTCCATTAGCTCCGCTCATCATTCCATTGGCGTATTTGCCTCCGTTTCCATTCATCATTGCAGCCATTCCATTACCATTCATATAAGCAGCCATTCCATTGCGGTTTCCATTCATAGCCGCGGCCATTCTATTGCCATTACCGTACTTAGCTCCATTGCCATTGCCGTTCATCGCAGCGGCCATACCATTTCCATTCATTACCTCATTGATTTGACATACACTGTCGCCATAATTCATCCATTCAAGACCAATTCCAATCTGGTCAAACGCCTCCCTTCCAATCAGATTTGGGCCCGGACCTTCGATCACAAGAAATTCCATTGTGATACTTCTTTTGTTTACTTTTACGTCGGCTTTTATTTTACCCAGAATCGATAACCTCTGCCTGTTCCATTGCACCAACTTGGTATAATCCTTCTCTATTCTAGGCCTTTCTGACTTCACCCAAGTTTCAATATATGTCTTCTCAGAAATAATATTTTTTCTTGTTCCTGAGTCAATGAGCATATTCATATCTCGACCGCTAGTCCGTACTTTTACCATATAATTCCGCATGTTACTTGTGTCCTTCACTTGATTTATATTAAAAAGGCCATTAGTTGCCTCTGCCTCCTCATCTATCGAGCAATTATTACGATCGCTCCTCCAGTTCCCGTTCTTACAGACCCTAGATATATGCCCTAACTTCTGGCATTTAAAACATCTTTTCTCTTTAAAGAAACATTGCTCTTCTCTGTGGTTTGTGTATCCACAGCGGAAACATTTAAAAATCTTCTCATTCCTCCGTCTCACCTTAACAGCTCTTCCCATTACATTAATTTCTTCCTGAGGTTTTCCGTCTTTAATTTCTGCAACGTTCTTTACCGCAGCCTCATGTGCCAATGCCATCTCTTGAGCCACTTTAAATGTTAGCATACTGTTCATTAACAGCATTGATTGTATTTCCCCGTTTAGAATACCGCATACCAGGGCATCACGCAACCTATCCTCCAAATCAGGGAATTCACACTTCTCGGCAATTTTCTTTAGAGCTGTTATAAATTCAGATATTGTTTCATTTGGCATTTGAAGCCTTTTCGCAAATTTAAAACGCTGCACTATTATATTTGGCGTCGGATCAAAGTATTTTTTTTATCCCTACTACTATCTCCTCCCATTCTGTTTCCAATGGATTCTTGGGAGAGGTCAACGTCCGTATTATATTATACGTTTCTCTTCCGCATAGCGAGAAAAATGTTGCCTTCTTTTTAACGATCTTTACTATATCATTCGCTATGCAATAGGATTCAAAGCGTTCTAAATAACTTGAGATTTCATTTCCATTGTTTGGGTTGAACTGTTCAATATTCATCATTGTTCGCTTACTTTTCCTTCGTCGCCACTGTTGTGTATACGTTCTTTATACTCGTCGCCACTGTTGTGTCTCTACACTACACCAGGTCACCGAGATCCACTAAGTCTGAGATAAAATCTTTATTGGCTCATAACACTAATATGACTGACTATTTACAATTTAATGATACATATATATACATAAAAATAATTAACATACAAACAAACAAACACTATGCAAAACCTTATTTGCATATCTCGACAATTTATCTAAAACATAACTATTGTTATGCAAAACACCACAGTTTTAATTGTCGAAATTGACATTTTTACTACAGTAGAATCTCTTCTGTAAAGGACATCTAGTTGCAGAGCCAAAGTGTTCTTTAGGGAGAGGTGTCCTCTTACCCGAGAGTTGTTAATGCAGTAAAACCTCCATGAGAGGACACTCACGCTAGATAAAAACACCTCTCTACAAAGGACAGTTTCAATTGCCAAAAAAATGTCATTTTTACTACAGTAGAACCTCTTCTGTAAAGGACACCTAGTGTCAGAGCCAAAGTATTCTTTGGGGAGAGGTGTCTTCTTACCGGAGAGTTGTTAATGCAGTAGAATCTCCATGAGAGGGCACTCACGCTATAGGACACATCTCTACAAAGGACAGTTTTAATTGCCAAAAATTGTCATTTTTACTACAGTAGAACTTCTCTGTATAGGACACCTAGTTGCAGAGCCAAAGTGTTCTTTAGGGAGAGGTGTCTTCTTACCGGAGAGTTGTTAATGCAGTAGAACCTCCATGAGAGGACACTCACGCTATAGGACACATCTCTACAAAGGACAGTTTTAATTGCCAAAAATTGTCATTTTTACTACAGTAGAACTTCTCTGTATAGGACACCTAGTTGCAGAGCCAAAGTGTTCTTTAGGGAGAGGTGTCTTCTTACCGGAGAGTTGTTAATGCAGTAGAACCTCCATGAGAGGACACTCACGCTAGAGGACACCTCTCTACAAAGGACAGTTTTAATTGCCAAAAATTGTCATTTTTACTACAGTAGAACTTCTCTGTATAGGACACCTAGTTGCAGAGCCAAAGTGTTCTTTAGGGAGAGGTGTCTTCTTACCGGAGAGTTGTTAATGCAGTAGAACCTCCATGAGAGGACACTCACGCTAGAGGACACCTCTCTACAAAGGACAGTTTTAATTGCCAAAAATTGTCATTTTTACTACAGTAGAACTTCTCTGTATAGGACACCTAGTTGCAGAGCCAAAGTGTTCTTTAGGGAGAGGTGTCTTCTTACCGGAGAGTTGTTAATGCAGTAGAACCTCCATGAGAGGACACTCACGCTAGAGGACACCTCTCTACAAAGGACAGTTTTAATTGCCAAAAATTGTCATTTTTACTACAGTAGAACTTCTCTGTATAGGACACCTAGTTGCAGAGCCAAAGTATTCTTTAGGGAGAGGTGTCTTCTTACCGGAGAGTTGTTAATGCAGTAGAACCTCCATGAGAGGACACTCACGCTAGAGGACACCTCTCTACAAAGGACAGTTTTAATTGCCAAAAATTGTCATTTTTACTACAGTAGAACTTCTCTGTATAGGACACCTAGTTGCAGAGCCAAAGTGTTCTTTAGGGAGAGGTGTCTTCTTACCGGAGAGTTGTTAATGCAGTAGAACCTCCATGAGAGGACACTCACGCTAGAGGACACCTCTCTACAAAGGACAGTTTTAATTGCCAAAAATTGTCATTTTTACTACAGTAGAACTTCTCTGTATAGGACACCTAGTTGCAGAGCCAAAGTGTTCTTTAGGGAGAGGTGTCTTCTTACCGGAGAGTTGTTAATGCAGTAGAACCTCCATGAGAGGACACTCACGCTAGAGGACACCTCTCTACAAAGGACAGTTTTAATTGCCAAAAATTGTCATTTTTACTACAGTAGAACTTCTCTGTATAGGACACCTAGTTGCAGAGCCAAAGTGTTCTTTAGGGAGAGGTGTCTTCTTACCGGAGAGTTGTTAATGCAGTAGAACCTCCATGAGAGGACACTCACGCTAGAGGACACCTCTCTACAAAGGACAGTTTTAATTGCCAAAAATTGTCATTTTTACTACAGTAGAACTTCTCTGTATAGGACACCTAGTTGCAGAGCCAAAGTGTTCTTTAGGGAGAGGTGTCTTCTTACCGGAGAGTTGTTAATGCAGTAGAACCTCCATGAGAGGACACTCACGCTAGAGGACACCTCTCTACAAAGGACAGTTTTAATTGCCAAAAATTGTAATTTTTACTACAATAGAACTTCTCTGTATAGGACACCTAGTTACAGATCCAAATTGTTCTTTAGGGAGAGGTGTCATCTTACCGGAGAGTTGTTAATGCAGTAGAACCTCCATGAGAGGACACTCACGCTAGAGGACACCTCTCTACAAAGGACAGTTTCAATTGCCAAAAATTGTCATTTTTACTACAATAAAACTTCTCTGTATAGGACACCTAGTTGCAGAGCCAAATTGTTCTTTGGGGAGAGGTGTCTTCTTACCGGAGAGTTTTTAATACAGTAGAACCTCCATGCGAGGACACTCACGCTAAAGGACACCTCTCTACAAAGGATAGTTATAATTGCCAAAAATTGTCATTTTTACTACAATAAAACTTCTCTGTATAGGACACCTAGTTGCAGAGCCAAATTGTTCTTTGGGGAGAGGTGTCTTCTTACCGGAGAGTTTTTAATACAGTAGAACCTCCATGCGAGGACACTCACGCTAAAGGACACCTCTCTACAAAGGATAGTTATAATTGCCAAAAATTGTCATTTTTACTACAATAAAACTTCTCTGTATAGGACACCTAGTTGCAGAGCCAAATTGTTCTTTGGGGAGAGGTGTCTTCTTACCGGAGAGTTTTTAATACAGTAGAACCTCCATGCGAGGACACTCACGCTAAAGGACACCTCTCTACAAAGGATAGTTATAATTGCCAAAAATTGTCATTTTTACTACAATAAAACTTCTCTGTATAGGACACCTAGTTGCAGAGCCAAATTGTTCTTTGGGGAGAGGTGTCTTCTTACCGGAGAGTTTTTAATACAGTAGAACCTCCATGCGAGGACACTCACGCTAAAGGACACCTCTCTACAAAGGATAGTTATAATTGCCGAAATTGACATTTTCACGAGAGTAGAACCTCTTCTGTAAAGGACACCTAGTTGCAGATCCAAAGTGTCCTTTATATAGAGGTTTTTCCTCTTACCAGAGAGTTATTAATAGTAAAAATGACAATTTCGGCAATGGAAACTGTCCATTGTAGGGAGGTGTTCTTTACGTTAGTTGTCCTCTCATAGAGGTTCTACTGTATTAAGAACTCTCCAGTAAGAGGACACCTCTTCCTAAAGGACACTTTGACTCTGCAACTAGGTGTCGTTTACAGGGAGGTTCTACTGTATTCTACTGTTGTGACACAAATTCTATATAATTTCTTAAATAGAACAACTTTGTTTGTCATGCGTTAGTTAAAATGGTTTTGTTTAGTTTTCCGGAGTACAGATGGTGCATGGCGGTTAGTGGTGGAATGGTACAAACTGTTGCTTCTGATAACCAACGACACGGGTTCGAATCCCACATTATTCCTTTCTTTAATTATCCTATTTTTTGCATATATACCACACTACCAGTTAGTTAAAATGGTTTTTTATAGTTTTCTGGAATACAGATGGTACATGGGGGTTAGTGGTGGAATAGTACAAACTGTTGCTTCTGATAACCAACGACACGGGTTCGAATCCCACATTATTCCTTTCTTTAATTATCCTAACCATTTACCTAATTACCTAAATATTTTGCATATATACCACACTACCAGTTAGTTAAAATGTTTTTTATAGTTTTCTGGAATACAGATGGTACATGGGGAAAGTGGTGGAATCGTACAAACTTGTGTTTTGAAAACCACTACCCATTGAATCACATATTGTGAATTTCCTTTCTACTTTAAATATTCTAATTCTTATTTGCATATATACTACCGTACCAGTTAGTGAAATTAAACATATTGAGCTTTGGAACCTTGTAAACTCAATAATCGAACTGTTTTCTACATGTGTATAGCACACTTACAGTAAAAGGTAGTCACTAACTATTCAGTATAAATACCATGGCTGTATCACGTGTACAAGAGATATGTAAAACAAATGTCTTGTACAAGACATAATAATAATGGTGAGTATATGCGTAAATGCTCTCCACTGATTTTACTGTTAAGTCAACTTACCTCAGTTCAACGTATTTTAACCAACACTATGTCAAGTCTGGTTGGTTCAAAATCACATTAATAGGTACCGCTCAACAAGAGCAACCTAGTTCATGATAATTGAAACAGTGAATAATATATATGAAGGTTATTCATATATTAAACATATTTTAACGCGGGATTCAATCCCGGTTCATGACTGTCGGGAATCGAGCGTGTTACCCTCTCATCCACCGACTAGTTTATTAACCTGGTTCAAAATAACAATAATAGGTACCGCTCAGCAAGAGCAACTTAGTTCATGATAATTGAAACAGTGAATAATAATGTGAAGGTTATTCACATAGTGAACAATTTTTAGCAGGGGATTCAATCTCGGTTCATGACTGTCGGGAATCGAGCGTGTTACCCTCTCATCCACCGACTAGTTTATTAACCTGGGACAAAATAACATTAATAGGTACCGCTCAGCAAGAGCAACCTAGTTCATGATAATTGAAACAGTGAATAATAATGTGAAGGTTATTCACATATTAAACAAATTTTAACGCGGGATTCAATCCCGGTTCATGACTGTCGGGAATCGAGCGTGTTACCCTCTCATCCACCGACTAGTTTATTAACCTGGTTCAAAATAACATTAATATGTACCGCTCAGCAAGAGCAACCTAGTTCATGATAATTGAAACAGTGAATAATATGTGATGGTTATTCACATAGTAAACAAATTTTAACGCGGGATTCAATCCCGGTTCATGACTGTCGGGAATCGAGCGTGTTACCCTCTCATCCACCGACTAGTTTATTAACCTGGTTCAAAATAACATTAATAGGTACCGCTCAGCAAGAGCAACCTAGTTCATGATAATTGAAACAGTGAATAATAATGTGAAGGTTATTCACATAATAAACATTTTTTAGCGCGGGATTCAATCCCGGTTCATGACTGTCGGGAATCGAGCGTGTTACCCTCTCATCCACCGACTAGTTTATTAACCTGGTTCAAAATCACATTAATATGTACCGCTCAGCAAGAGCAACCTAGTTCATGATAATTGAAACAGTGAATAATATGTGAAGGTTATTCATATATTAAACAAATTTTAACACGGGATTCAATCCCGATTCATGACTGTCGGGAATCGAGCGTGTTACCCTCTCATCTACCGACTAGTTTATTAACCTGGTTCAAAATCACATTAATAGGTACCGCTCAGCAAGAGCAACCTAGTTCATGATA